>JAOWBW010000131.1:768088-843498 GCA_026119855.1 Campanula takesimana | reverse complement strand
TCATGAAGTACTTAAGAACAAGTGAACCTAGATCCTTTTGATTTCAATCACGGCCTCAATTGAATCTAATTATCAAAATAGTGGCCAATGTATCAATGTTCGAGTCACTGTAGCAATAGATACTCAGAAATTCTAAACGAATTTATATCTTAACATATAATTGAAAGTAAAGAATTTAGAATGAAGAATATTTTGATAAACAAGAATAAGAAAGAATTGAAGAATTAAATATATAGCAAAGATATCTACTATTTGTTACTACCAATCCATGAATCTAAGAAATTAACTACTCATACTAATAAAATCAAGAATAAGAAATAAATTAAAGAATATCAAAACCTGAATTAAATTGATGAATCCTTGATTACAACCTTGAATCTTGAATAAAAGTATGTCTCTAATAATTTGGATGGAGTGTTCTATTTAATATTTATATTAGGGCTAAGAAGGTGTAAAAATAGGAAAAACCCTAGGATTCCTGGTAGGGGTGTGCACGGGTCGGTTTGGTTCGGTTTTAGGCCAAAACAGACACCAAACCAATAGCTATCGGTTTATGTAATCAAAACTATTAAGCTTCGGTTTCTTAATGGTTCGGTTTGTTCGGTTTCGGTGTGATATCGGTTTGGTTCGGTGTCAAACCAATAGAATGGATTGCTGGGTTGTGGGTTTGTTGGGCCGCCTTAATGGGCTACATTCAAATGAGGCTCAATTTGCACATAATAAATAATAAGGTCAAATAAGGCATATTTTCTGGTTGAAGTATGAATTGAGCAAATGGGCCATACTACTTGGGCCAAAAACTACAAATTAAAGTTTACAACTATTAATTCAAATAATAAGCTAGGAATAAAACGACATAGTTTTAGGTTATCGGTTCGGTTCGTTTTTTTGTCGCTTCTAACAAGCTAGAAACCTAAACCGAACCACTAATTTCGGTTTTCTAATTTTTAGAAACCGGTCCTAACCAATAGCTTATTGGACCCGTTTTTTGGTCCCGTTTTTTCGGTTATTGTTTTTTTCGATTTTTTTTCGGTTTTTTTGCTCACCCCTAATTCCTGGTTGAAAAAGGAGAAAATAAAGTGCTGGCCGAAATTTCTCAGGAGCCCCTGGGATTTTTGAGTTTCTAGAAAAGCTCTTGGAAAATTCCCAAAGGCCCTCCAAAAACTCCATAAAAGTCCCTATAATTTTGGAAATTACTAAAAAGCCCATCATAATTTGAGTAATTCCTCAAAGTCCCTGGAAAATTTCCATGAGTCCCCTGGGTTGTGTGGGCACTCAAAAGTCAGAATTGCTGGAACATTATGGGTTTAACATGTGGTGTTGTACCATTGCTTTGATGACTTGTACATTTTACGCACAAACTTCTGGAGGCCATAACTTCTTCATACGAACTCCGATTTGGACGTTCCAACTATCGTTGGAAATCTTTTTTCGAGTACTATCCAATGGTATTGATTGATCAAAGGTCACATCTCTTTATATTTATGTTATGGTCCGTTCTTTATCCTTCTTTTTCGCACTTTAACGTACATGAATCCGTGCATTCTTTCGCTCCTTCCCTATACTCATAAACACTCCAAAAACAATCAAAACACCCAAGGTTGAGCTTCTAATAGGTCTTAAAAGTATATGATTTGGATGGGTAGAAACACATCCATCAGCTAGCTAATTCCCAATATGGGATAATGTCTCTAACAATTATAAACATTCTATTTTAATCCAATTAAATAAAAATTAATATAAAATTTCTATTTTAATCTTGCAATTTTAAGCAAACACATAAAATAACAATTTTTACATTTTAACATGTGACAAAATGAGTACACTTTAACCGGATTTGGTTTGCTCTAGCGAACTCCTATTTATGGCTCCGATTTCGTCACCTCATCTTATTTTTGTGTTCGACGGACGAGATGTTTTTGTGATTTATGGGACTCACACAACTTTCCTTATCGACCTCTACCACTCAAAACGAGCAAACAATGTGGTCGAATACAGTGGCGGAGCCAGAAATTGAAGGAAGGGGGCAAAATATGTTGGAGCCAAGGAATGATGAATGGGGGTTCGGGGGCAGCGCCCCCGTTTTTTTTTTTCTTTTGGATTTCTTTTCGGTGTTTCTATATACTGTACAATACAATTTTAGGCATAAACATATAGTTAAGTACTAACTTTAATGGTGACAATAAGGCATCTACGATTCGACACATATACTCCCTTTGCCCCAAAATGATATTTTTATTTTCCATTTTTCATCGTCCCAAAAAATCCTTCTCATTTTTACGGTTTTAGACTTAAAAGTGCATAAACAAATTGAATAGTCAAATGTTGAAATTATTTTGAGACAAATGGACTATAACACAAAGTATCCAAAGATTTAACATATATAGTTGTTTAACATCGATCTTATTTTTACTCACCTACCTCACTTTTCTTACACAATTCCGTATTAAAAATAAAAGTATACTCCCTCCGTCTCATACTTATCCCTACTTATTTTCCTTTTGTCTCATACTTATTGCTACTTACCTAAAATGTTCTATCTTCTCTCTCTTACTCACTCACACGACTATCCACTAATTTGTTTTCTCTCTCCATCCACTTACAACAATCACTTTTCCAACATATTTTATTAATCCTCATGCATTCCCATTTGGTAGCAAAAAGTAGGGGACGGAAGGAGTAAATTTTAGTGGGACGGAGGGAATATATTTGTATGTACAGTGTGTATATGTATATACTTTATTTTTTAACACACATATACATATATAGTTAACTGCCATTATTTGCAAAAAAAAATAAAAAAAAAAATGAAAAGCCCCGGGGGGGGGGGGGAGGGGGTGTGCATTGCCCCATGCTTGCCCACTTGTGCCTCCGCCATGGTCGAATAGAGAGTTGCTAGAGCAAATCCATATCCCAGTTCACTCAAAGTAAATTACTATTACTTGACACCTTAAGAAAAACTATCACATATTTTTTTTTTTCTGAAACAGTAATAATGATGGTCTAATTTGAATATAAATAAATAAGAAAAACATGATTTCAAGAAATTTAATCCTTTTGTCTGAATAATACCTATTTTTGTTTAAGAAATATTTTGAAAATGTATACTCGTGTTTTTTATAAAATTTAATGACAAAAGTACATAATAGTATATATTCTTACCAGCAGCTTAACTTTATAAATTATACCCAATAGTGAAAATTAGCAAAAAAGTAGTAGTTATGAACAAAGTTATTAATTTATTTTATTTTTATTTTTTTAACAAAATAAACATTTGATTTAGGATGAATAAAGCAATACTGCTAATTCTCAAATTTTAACAACCTCCGACTATCCGCATGGAAAAGCAAATGTTCGCCCACTAACTACCAGAACAGAAGATGAAACTTCACAAAATAATATTTTTTCCGTTATAGAAGGGAAAAAATTAGCAGAGCATTTCATGTGCTAAAGTTGGTTTACCTTTTATCAATGACACTGTTGTATTGGAAATTTAAAAACTAGTATGGATAGTCTCGAAAATTAAGAAACAAGAATGAAAACATCGTAATAGACTATTTACAAAATAATATTTTTTCCGTTATATATTACAGATGGCTACTCTAAAATATTATCTTGAAAATGTAATGCCTATCAAAATAAGAACATACACGACTACGATTAGTGGTTTTCTTGAAAGAGGTGGTCTCCCATGAGAACAAGGGGATCCGTCTCATGCATGAGACGGGTCGCCCCATGACCCATGGGCCGAACCCGCCACGTGGCAACCCACCATTGGCCGGAAAAAAAAAAAAAAAAAAAATTGGTTTTTTTTGAG
Source organism: Campanula takesimana (assembly GCA_026119855.1). Taxonomy (NCBI): domain Eukaryota; kingdom Viridiplantae; phylum Streptophyta; class Magnoliopsida; order Asterales; family Campanulaceae; genus Campanula; species Campanula takesimana. The sequence continues at coordinate 839,681 of JAOWBW010000131.1, read as the reverse complement.
TTTTTATATTTTTTTTCCGGCTTTTCAGTGGTTTAGCAAAAAATAATAGTTACCATCTCTTAAAGTAACATTGTTCATAAGTAAACGTAATACTTGTTTTAAAAAAACAAAAGCTCGTTTTTACCCATTTGAAAAGTAATAACTTATGTATATGAATGTAATAGTAAGTTTATACAAGTAAATGTAACACTTTGATTGACGAAATTGTAACAGATTTCTATAGATAATGTAATACTTTTACATGTATCATGATAAATTTGACCCCATTGTAACTTATTGTTTGAAAACAAATAGATATCTATACATATGTATTACAATTATTTACAAATACTATTACATATAAATAACACGTTTGTTACATTTTAGTTATAATAAGTATTACTTTTGGCAAACGAAGAAAACATAGGAATAACACTATTACTTTAAGAGATGGTAACTATTACTTTAAGAGATGGTAACTATTACTTTTCACAAACCGAAAAAAAACCAAAAAAAAAAATATAAAAATTTAAAAAAAAGCAAAAAAAAAAAAAAAAAAAATATTTTTTTTTTTTGGGCCAATGAGGGGCTGCCACGTGACAGGGTCCCCCCATGGGTCCTGGAGCAGGGTTGTGGGTCGGGTAATGGGTCAAAAAAATGACCCGTCTCACCCATGAGACGGGTTGGAGTGTTCTCACACAAGTTTTTGTCTTCTTGAAAACCAAACTTAAAATTTCAGACATATAAAATTACTTATGACCCTTTTTTTTTTAATCTGATTTTAGTCGTGAGTAAAGAGAGTTACCCCGATTCAAAGAATAATATATATATATATATATATGTATGCTAATAAAAATATTAAAATTCAAATACTTCAATTTAGTTGACAAGCCCAAACACTCATCTACAAAGAATAGAGTAGTAACCAGAGACATTGTGGGACTGCAGGGCATTTTGCACATTTGTCGCTAATATTATTTTGAAGGGTTAAGATTTGAAAATAGTAATACACTTAATATAATACTCCATCCGTTTTAAAATAATTTTTATATATGATTATTCAATTTTTTTAAGAATATGAACATTTGTTACACTAGTCATGCTTTGTTTATGCGCTTTAAACTTAAATTGTAAATATGAAAAAAAAAATTGAAACATTTAAAAGTAACAAATAGAAAGATCATTTCAAGACAAAAGGAGTATTTTAATTTCACAAAATTAAGGGAAGTTCAATTTATTTAAAATTAATTTAAATTTTTTATGCAGCTGAATTGCACTGATGTCCTATTGTCCATCCATATCAAACTTGAGCCCGTCTCCTGTACAACGGTTGTACCGCGTGCGACGGCGCCGAGCCGAGTCGGTTTTTTTTTTGCAACCCCAACTTTTTTTCCTCCAACATAAGTAACACTTATTATAACGAAATGTAACATTTTTTTTATTCAAATGTAACACTTTTTTTAAAAAAAAATGTACCACAATTTTGCTGCAATAGATAAAGATAACATAAAGATTGGCAACTAAACTAATGTAACACATTTTATAAAGGGATGTAACACTCATTTTTTCAAATGTAACACTTTTTTTCTCCGAAAATTAACATAGGATTGACAACTAAACTAATGTTACATTTTATAAAAAATGAATGTAACATTTTTTTTCTCAATTGTAACAGTTTATATTCTTAAATGTAACATTATATATGAAATGTAACAATTTTTTATTGAGAAAGTAACAATTGAAATGCAAATCCATTTTTTTTGTAAAACTCATGTTACATTTGATTGTAAAAGTGTTACTTTTTCAATATGAAACTGTTACTTTTATTAGAACAAAGTGTTACATCTCAGCTGACAAAACAACTCAAACTTTTTGTGTGTAAAAAAATGTTTTTAAAAAAAAAAAAAAATCAAACCATATCATGACCTATGTAGATTTTTTCGTCTCCTCGAGACGAACACAACGGTATTTTTTTAAAAAAAATCTGAGTTATAAATCTCAAGATATAGCATTTTAAAGTTAATGGGGTTTTTTTTTTAAAGGTGACACGTGGCAGCGCGCGGCTGGGTGAACCAGTGAGTGGCTCACAGCGCGCCACGTGTCGTAATGGGACTGGAGGATATGTGGGTCGGTCGGGTCATTTGGGCCAGGTCGGGCGGGTTTGACCCCACGGGTTGGCCCGCCGCACCGCCGCATGGAGCGGCCCTTGCCGCATATAAGAATTTGTCATCAAACTTTAAGTACTATGCTTACCTTGGAAAAAAATTGATTACAAAATTTTAACCCCAGAAGTACGTTTTATTTACTTATGAACGTATACCTATAGCATTAGTCTTATTAAAAGAAAATTGACTTTCGTCTCATTTTAAACTTCAAAATTTGCATTTTGAGTGTTTCATTTTAAATTTCAAAACTTAAACATGATTTTTTTTATTTGTGAACCCTATATGTCATACTCACAACATTTACACACTAAATATTCCCTATCCCACTTTCTCTTTCTTACCAAACTATCTACGCTCATAACATATCACATTTTTTTTAATTCTTAAAAAAAAAAAAAAAAGGGAGGGTGGGTGGAAATAATCACGAACCGGATAAGAATGAGAAGTAAAATTAGGTGCAAAGCGTAATCCATTAGCGAACCTTTAGAAACAACTCCACACACACACACGCGCGGTAAAAACACCCACCCACAACACCGACGCCGTAATTACCGTCTCAATTCGGTTGTCAACTCTATTTCAACCTCCCCATACCAAAACCATCTTCCATCCTCAACATCTACTCCCTCCCTCCTTTCTCCGGTAACAATCGCCGGAATCTGGTCGGAAAACTCACTCACCCACCATTTCTAATAAAGGGTCCCCTCCTACCCATGAGCTCTTTATTCATTCCATCTATCAATGCAAGATTTTGAAGCTGTTATATGTATAAATTCATTGACAATAAAAGCGGCATTTTGTGTTAGGTTGGCTGTTTCTCTCAAATTGATTCCTCCGTCAACCGTTTTCATCCAAAAGAAAAACTAGTAGGAGTATTAGTAGTAACTTGTAGTATTAAATGACCCATTTTTACTAAAAAAATCTTTGTGGGTTTCGAGGCAATTTATTTTCTTTTTTAGATTCGTCTTGATTTCCGTAGAGATAGGCTGTTTTTTTTTTAACACTTGGATCAGTTCCTTTTTAGCCTGCATTATCAAATCACTGCTCCAATTGGGTTTTGTTTTCCGAGATTTTGATTTGGGGCATCATCAAGATTGTGAAAAGAGAGTGATGGTGTGTGGGTGTTACAACAATGTGTGGAACAGATGATGAAGGGGAATGGGAAATGGGTTTGAAGTTTCTTGGTGAAGAAAGAAAAGGGGAGGAAGAAGAAAAGGAAGCAGAAAATTTATTGAAATTGATGGTTTTGTGTAGGGGACGGATGATATTGTGGGTAATCAGAGGAATAACAACGTTGTTGCTTTGGACTTGTGTTGTTAGGATGTTGACAATGGGTGAGATTTGGGGTCCTAGGTTGTTGAAGAGCTGGCCTTCTTGTTTCAATTCGCCTGAATCTGTTTCTCAAGCTTACAATTTGCCTTTTCTTGAACCTGCTGTTTATGCTCCTCCAAAGAGTAAGTTCAATCCTGCCTCCTTTCATTTGGTTTAGGGATCTTAAGCTACATTATGCATTCATGATGTTGTGTTTTTGTTTGATTTCATGTTTTGCAGTACTCATAGAATTTTGATTTGCCGCTTCTTGATTCCTATTTTGTAATCTTGAGATAAAACCATGACATCCCTGTTTTTATTGGCTGCTAGATTATTGATGCTAAGCTTACTTATGATTTTCTTGTATGCTTGCATAATTTCGTTTTGTTTGTTGATTTTGAATAAATTATGTGTTTATGTATCTGTGGTTTTTTTCTTATATGTAAAAAAAGGTATCTGGGGTTTTTTAATTCTAAATTTGGGTTGTATTACGCTTGAGTTTCTGCTGGTATTCTATTTCCGTTTCTAGTCCTTTGGGTCAATTTTGAATTTGAGTGGCTGATGGTTGCAGGGGTTTACAAGAACAATGGATATCTTATGGTTTCTTGCAATGGAGGACTTAATCAAATGCGAGGAGCTGTGAGAGCTTGTTTTGACTTTCAACACCTCTTCTGTGATAGTGCATCAATTTGATGTTTTCTCTCATTCACGCTTTCATTTGATATGCAGATTTGCGACATGGTTGCTATTGCCAGATATTTGAATGTCACTCTAATTGTCCCGGAACTGGACAAAACTTCTTTTTGGGCTGATCCAAGGTAGTTTAGCTACTTTGTAGCTAATCTCAAGTGCATTTAATTGTTAATTACTGCTTTCAGACTATGAGAAACATCGTTGTTGTTTTTTGTCTGCCAGTGAATTTAAGGACATATTTGATGTTGATCATTTCATTAAATCCTTGAGGGATGAGGTTCGAATATTGAAAGAGCTTCCTCCTAGGCTTAAGAGAAGAGTTGAACTTGGAAGGTTACGCTCATTGCCCCCTGTTAGTTGGTCCGACATTTCCTATTATCATAACCAGGTTAGTATTTATTTATTCCTTTACCTTTATTATACTACATATATATATGTGTGTGTGTGTGTGTGTGTGTTGGATTGCTCAATTGTGCTGCTAATCATGATGTGTTTTTGAACAGATTCTTCCTCTAGTCAGGAAGTACAAAGTTGTACATTTGAATAGAACTGATGCTCGACTTGCTAATAATGGACTGCCTCTAGAGATTCAGAAGTTGCGCTGTAGAGTAAATTTTAGTGCTCTGAGGTTTACATCCCAAATAGAGGAGTTGGGTAGAAAGGTTATCAGTATTCTTAGACAAAACGGTCCTTTTTTGGTCCTTCATCTAAGATATGAAATGGATATGCTGGCTTTCTCTGGCTGCAATCGTGGCTGCAATGAGGAAGAGGTAAAAGAACTGACAAGAATGAGGTAATTTTATCTTTGTTCACGGACAAAATCTTTATTCCTTAATTTATTCTATTTGCATCCGTGAAATTGACTTTTTTGTAACTTGTTAAAATACAGATATGCTTACCCTTGGTGGAAGGAAAAAGAAATAGACTCTGATCTCAAAAGGAAAGAAGGTTTATGCCCTATGACACCCGAAGAAACTGCTCTTGTTTTACGTGCATTGGGTATTGATCATAATGTTCAAATATATATTGCTGCTGGAGAAATATATGGTGGCAAAAGAAGAATGGCGAGTTTGGCTGCAGCATTTCCTAATTTGGTCAGTAGTTCAACGGTGGAGTGTAGTTTGATTTATTTTCTTGCTTATGTGTTTGACTGTTTGGTTTTGATGTTTTGTTCAGGTCAGAAAGGAGAAACTCCTTGATCCTTCTGATTTAGGGTTCTTTCAGAACCACTCATCCCAAATGGCAGCATTGGATTATCTCGTCTCCTTGGAGAGTGATATATTTGTTCCTACTTATGATGGGAATATGGCTAAAGTTGTTGAGGGTCATCGGAGGTATCTTAAATCCCAATTTACAGTTTGTGACTTTGAGTTAATAAATTATACCCCCTCTGTCCCAAAATGATTGTCTCATTTTCGCTATTTGTTTGTGTCAGAAAGTTAGTCCCATTTTCAAAATTAAGGCTTCAAAACTTATAATGTAACCTAAAAATGTTTGAAAAGTCAAACATGACTATTAATTTGGGATGGAGGGAGTAAAGTATAGAACCAACAAAAAAAAGTGGAAAATAATAATACTTCTTTCTAATGCTGTTATGCGATGTGAAAAATGTACCAGATTCTTAGGTTTCAAGAAGACAATTACGTTGGACAGAAAGCTCCTAGTTGATTTGATAGATCAATACAACGAAGGATCATTGAGCTGGGAAGATTTTTCATCAATGGTCAAGGAAGCTCATGCAGCAGATCGTATGGGAAGCCCTAAAGAACGAGTAGTGATTGCAGATAGACCAAAGGAAGAAGACTATTTCTATGCCAATCCCTACGAATGCTTGCAGCTTCAGACATCATATTTACAAATGAGGAGCAGCTCATGATCCATCCCAATTCTCTCTCCTAGTCAGACGGCCAGTGTTTCACCATACATTGCTCGTGTATGCATGCATATTCACAACTAGACGCGTTGCATCTCTTAAAATGGGCAAGGAAAGCATTCAGAGGTGCGTCGCCTCAGAGCCTCTTAATGCAAGTCACTTGATTTTTGACATTTCTGGATAAGTCAGATGATGTATAGGAAAGCTATGAACGAACCCTCTCATTGCAGGGTCATAGTAGTAAATCTGATGTGCCCATGGAAACAGTAATTCTTGGTATAAGTGGGGTTCTCTTAGATTGTTAGTGCTCCACAGTTTTAATTCTTGATGGTGTTACCAGTATTAATAATATTTATATCCGAAAGAAAATTGTCAGAAAATAAGATTTTTTTGCGCTGGGTACATCTCGGGATTGCATTGTATAAAAGGTAATTTGGTCTGGAAAATGATTTGTCAGAATCATATTATTGCCCGAGTCATTCCAAGAAGTTAGGAACCTTTTATTCTCTTTTCATTAGTTTAGTTGTGTCAATTATTGTTGTCATTAGCAATCTGCAGCTTGTTTTTTTTGGCTAAATCCAGGTTGTCAGGTTTGGATGGTAGAATATTAAGGTTATCCTGTCATTCTTTAGTAGTTAGGAACCCACATTAGAACTAATCCCTTTCCATCATTTAGGATGTCTTTATGTTGCTGTTTGTGATTAAATTAATGTCTTAAACCTGATCAACCTACTGAAATGACGATGATTAACACTTAACCAGCTAAACTAAAAAGTACTATACGCTACTTTTGGGTATGCCGAAAGGTCGAGTTTTATGGATTAGAAAATCTCGTGAATTTTGAGTTTACATTGTGTGGAAATTTTGGTGCAAAATAATCCACCTTTTAAAGAATTACAAAAATTTGTGTGAGATGAGTCGAGTAAATGGTTTCCCCTCCTATGGGCGGGGTGGGGCAAGCTCATTTCCTCTTTTGTTGAGATCCGTCTCACATGTGAGACCCTCACTTCCCATTAAAGAATAATGGCGGACCGTATTATACCCTTATTCATTAATTATGAACTATCTCTTGGAAATTGGATTATGTTAGGGGCACATAAAGCTTTTTATATGTATTAATTTTAATTCTTAATATATGTGAAGAATTTTAAAACGACATGTATTTTAAAACAAATGGAGTGATAAAAATTAATAATTAATGATTGAATATGTGAATGTGCAGGAATTAAAAATAATTAAATACTACAAAATCAATATTGATAGCGAGTATGTGTTGTAAATAAAAAATGCAAAGTAGAAGAGAGAAATTGGACGGAAAATAATACTCACTCTCCCTAAATGAGTGTCCATTTTCAAGAAATCTTTGTCCCTAAATGAGTGTCTTTTTTTAACATAACTTTCTCCCTCAATTTTTTTTTTCGAATTTTTTTTCACCGGTTTCTTTATACGTGCAAAACTAAAGGTTTGGAAAGGAGATTATAAGATTATATATGAATCGTTGTTACCAAATTGTTCAAAAAGTTGAGATTTTCAATGTCCCTTAAAATGAAATTTGGACACTCATTTAGGGACAGAGGGAATAATTGGTTTGTTCTTGTGAACAACTGAGTGAGTCCTATTAAATAAATTAAAAAAGAAAGATATATAATCAAATTTCCATTTAATATAATAATTTTTGTAATGGGATTGGAGTACTAATGAAAAGTACAGTATTTATTAATCGGGTGGGTGGGGGAGAGAGAGGGGGAAACAATGAGTAGATAGAACAGAGGAGTTAGTGTGATCCAAGGAAAGCTACTTTTAACACAAACATCATATCCCCTCAAAAGGACCTGGAAAAAATAATCTCTCTCCAGCAGGCACAGGCACCCCCACTCAAGTGTTTTCCTGCCAAGCCATTGTCAGAGTGCTTGATGACTCTTTTGTGTCAAACCCGACCCGTTGCCATACCTGCTACTAGCAAAAATCCTCTACCTTACGTATCATGCATGTAGGCATGTAGCTTATCTCTATGACAAGGATAGAGATTTCGCAAAACAACCGAGTTATTTTGTGCATTACAAAAGAATGCCATTCATTGAAACGGATGCTAAACGACCAAAGAAATACTAAAATCATAATCCACGAGCAGCTTCTCAAAGTATGACTGGAAGCCTTTCTATCCAAAACAACGAAAAAACCTTAAACAGCTTCTCATCTACATGGATGTTTGTCAACAACATCAGAGCATAGACATGTACAGTTACTCCAGATGAGTAGCCCGGGTAGCCTCAACTGGAAAAAAGAAAAAAGAAATCCCATTTTCACCCTCACCAAAAATCAATAACCCATTAATGTTTATAAATAAGGAACCAAATGGGATTAGAGAAAAAAAAATATTGAATGATATAAGGGAAGAAAATAATATTGTCGCTAGCTTTGGTCCATTCGGAGCCTTTTATGAACTCGATTGCAATCCTCACCGCTGCTGCCTGCCCCGTGATGCGCCATTGCCTGATTACCAGAAGATATGCTATCAGAATCCTGGAAAATCAACAACTCAAGGTGTTAAGTATTGTTACATCATAAGCATTCCCTCCCAGAAGCAAAGAGAAGTAATGTGGAGTAACAATTGTATATGGCCAAGGGGATAAATAACAAATATTCCCTCCGTCCCTAAATGAATGTCCATTTTCAAGAAAATTTTGTCCCAAAGCGAATGTCATTTTTGTAAATAACTTTGTCCCATTATGTTTTCTTACTAAATTTTATCACTAGTCATTTTATACTTGCAAAACTAAATGTTTCAAAAGTGGAAAACAGCAATATTTATGCATCTCTGTCATTTAATTGTATAAAATGTAAACATTTTCAGAATCCCATGTAGGGACGGAGGGGTACCATTTAATGCTCAATGTATGCCTAACGATTCTCGGAGGGTCGTGTGGATAATAATAATACCCTGTATAAGGTTCACACTGACTCCCACAATCCAGTCAAAATGTATCACTAGTAATACCAAAAAGGGTGAAGGGCTCGATGGTATGCCCAACAATTTCAATGCTCACCTTCACAATATTCAGCCTAATATAGCAAGCACTGAGAATAGAACAAAAATGATGTTTGCCCCAATCTTGTGTCTCACTAGCAAACCTGATTGTTCCTGGTGTTTACCACAAGCTATTACCATCAGACTCAAAGGGATCTAAACAATCATTGATTACAAAACGCCCCCAGTACAAAAGGCAATCTCAGAAAAGATTATCTTCTGGTCAGTTATCCTTTCAGTCTACCCGACCTTGAAGTAGCTTAGGATACATTATTTTTTGTCCTTCCCCTCATGGAGACATCTTTATAGTGGCTTTCACAACCTATGCACACCCTGTATTGACAACTATACTCGTCCAAAAAATACCGCTCCAGGGAAGTTTTGCACGAATAGACAGAAATTCAACACGGTAATAATAGCAAAATAAGTAAATCCTAAGGTAGTATTCATGACAAAAGGATTCAGGGGAAGTTTAATAGAAAACAACGATATGTAGCGCAAGAAACAATGTATTTTCTACCTTAGTTCCAAAAGCAGTCGAGGCTGCTTCGCTGCTTGTCCCTTTCCGTACATCCAACTGCACAGAAATGCTAGCCTGCGACAAATCCACTCCCGAAGATCCCAGGGCATTAGCTAGGCTATTCAACAACCTGTTCAGCACCAAAAATAAATCTGTGACACCACACGAATGTCCAATTCAAAGGAAATGCAACAGAAATAACTTTAAGCTACTGAACATGAATGTGGATGCATATTACTATGGCTTATCGCTGGCCCCATACAACTGTATCTACAACCCATAAAACTGTTTTTCGAACTACTAATAAGCGAAAAGAGTCGACCTGCTTATTGCATCATCCAAAATGTAGGGAAATGGGCATAGATAACAAACAGACACTAACATTCAAAAAAAAGGAAGTAAATTTTGCAGATAAGAAGATGAAATATCTTTAATAAATTATACAGCCAAAACATGTACTACTAAAAAAAAGAGAGAGAGAATGCTAATGATATTTTAGCCCTTCCTTTCTTACCCTCTTGAGTAGGCATTTGAGATGCTAGCTTCTTCACTGTCCATTTTCGGCTCATGTGGAGTAAAGTTTGGAATGGCGGGTTCAGTTGAAAATGAACTGCCATTCCAAGAGGGAGGCCGTGAACTGGAAGCCAAGTGCTCAAAATCAGGGAAAGGACCCTGAGGAGGTTGGATTGACACAGTCTCAAACAAATTTGGCTGCAATGGCACATTGAGGGAAACTACTTCAGTTGCTGCACCATTTTCTGTTGATTTGTATGCAGCAGACCCGTTCAATTCAGATTCTACCAAGTTCTGTGCGTTCATCAGCAGTGCCGAGTTGAGAATGATAGTATCATCGTCAATAGACCCACTTTTTACGAGTTGTGATTGATCAATAAAGCTATCCACACCACCATTTCCTCTCTGTTTACAAAGAGAGAAAATTAATATGGATGAAGCATCTTGTTATCAGTAGAGAGGATCATCATACAAATATGGTATCAATATGCTTCATTTCTAGCTAATCATAGTGTATGAAAGATACATAAAGACAAAAGGACAATAAACCAGTCCAACAACGAAAATGGATGTCCTATTAGTCCCCTCCGGCCAACTAATCAAATCTGAAATTATCATAGGATGAACAAATCAATTCACTTCTTTCCTAAACTTGACATAGATAGAAGATCGGGGCTCAAGGCATTTGGTCCTACGTGTCAAAGCGCATGCTTGTGTTCCAAATCTGCTTGCCAACAAATATAACTTTTCTTGCTACAAGAGAAGCATCGGTTGCCATCAGTAAGGAATAGTATTTGATTAACGTGCCATGCAAAGTCAACAATTTCAAACATTGTACCTTTTCTAGAAATCTTTAAGTCTTTGGAGGGGGGAGGATCGCATACCTCAAGTAATTGGGACAAAGGCTGAGTTGGATTATAACTTCCTTATTGACAAAAGGAGACAGAAAGCAAGAGCGGGATTATGCAAATGTGGATATATTTTACAAGACGAAAAGAGAACTCTAAATTTATAAGACTGAAATGTTTTTTTAAAAGAAAAATCGAGAACAAGAAATAGCATAAGAGAGTGCCAATGATGCACAAAATGCGTCCACGGGACAGGAGGTAGTGATGGAAATTTATCCGAAACCGGCTCAGTCCGTCCTGGATGGAGCAGATTGGCAAGCAATTTTTTACCTCTGGCAGGTTCGGCCCTGCCCCGCATAGTGTATATATAAACATGTATTTTAAATGTACTTATTTTACTGTCCAGACATACATTACTAATTACAAAAGTTAGCCTCATATATAAATGAATTATAGAATTTGACAAACAAATGGGTGAGGTAGCGGCACAATAGTGCGAACTGCGAGCTCGTCTGCACCAAGTCTCTGACCAGTGACCACCAGCTCCTCTCATCTTTTTTACCCTCCCTTAGCTCTTCTCTTCATTTTCAAGTTCCCATTTTGTTGGTTCTCTTCTGCAAAGGTGAACTTTTGTTTCAGTTGAAGTAATCTTTCTTCTCTTTTTCTGTGATGAGTTTGGTTTGTACTTTCTGTAAATGTAGTTTTTCAAATTTTGTTTTAGGAGTCATTCTAAAATTTGAAGTTTGGTTCTGATTAATTTACATTGTCATGACACTTTTACATTCACTAGAGCTGAATTATTTTCCTTCTTTAGGATTGCACCCAGGTCCTGCAACTGGATCTTTAGTTTCTGGTGAAGTTAGTGGGTTGTGCTCAAGAATATTTGGCAACTTGGAACTGGAAACACTGACTATCGGGAGGGGTGGGAAAATAGGATTGCCGATTCCTGCAGAGGACGGGAGGGCTTGGAACATAGGCATACCTAGGCGGGCCAGGTTTGATTTAGAGCAAAACCTCTTGAACCTGACCCGTTGCAGGATGTGTATAATTCAAAACTAAAATAGAGTTACATAAATTACACATGTCAACCCCAAGTGACCCAACATATCAATTTCAGTAACCCAAGACATCTAGAACATCTAAATAAATTCCACATAGTGTGAGAACCCAGATCCGATCTCACACAAAGTAAAATGGTTCTAAACAAAAATTACATCCTAGTGATAATTGTAGTACCTCCATCCCAACAGAAGAGCAACATTTGACTTAACGCACAGATTCAGTAAATGGCTTAAAAATCTATTAGCTCTCTAAATTGTCCCTCGATACATTTAAATTCAAATTATGCGGGAAAATGAAGGTTAGTTTAGTCAATGTGCTGTTACAAGGTTTCCGTAAGAAAATGTTACTCTTCAATGGGACCGGCCAAAAAGGAATACAAACTTCTTTTATTAAGACGTAGGTCGCGACTAACAACAACCAGTTGTGCATATGCATAAAGGAATGAAATTGTCCACAGTTTGTGTGCATATTGCCGTTAGGGGAGAGGAGATAAAAAGCTCAAGTTATTTTGTTGAGAGCCACAACCTAAAAATACAGACTTAATCTTGGATCACGATGAAGTTAAAAGGATCAAAAAAGCAATCAGTCTAATAACTAGGCAAGCGCCAAAGAAGTTGATAATGTCGAAGAAAAACAAAAATTCTGCATTGTGAAAAACTCAACATGAGCGAAGCATCTTATGAATTTTACCCATGGCATCAACTTTGTGGGCTCTGAACTCCAACCCTGGTTGGTCCCCTCGTACATTTGTAATTTTTCCTGTAAAAACTGGATATATTGTATAACCTGCATATAAAGGTAACATCCAGAAGTCAGATCTAAAGATAGAAATGGTCAAAGAAAATATTACAGGAAGCATCAAACAGGTGAATAATCAGTACACACCTCCAACAAGAATGAAGCTTTATCTCTCTTCTGATCATTTTCAGGTATGAGATCTCTCAAAATCTGAAATCTGCAAACATTTCAAAGTTGATCAGGTACATGCATGACTATATTCTTGTAATGTTTTTGACAAAAAGTTAGGTTCAAGCATAGTACAAAATTTTGGGCTTAATTAATCTAAGTGGACAGCTAAAGCACTGAGGTCAGTAACAGCAAGGGATCAAGAAAGATATCAACCATTAACTAAAATATATCGTAAGCAACACTGCAACATTGTCTTAGAGAGCAGCAAATATAATGAAAATTGGTCTGCTACAGCAGCAGACACTCAGTTGAAAGGTAGAAATGATACAGATAATGGAGATAACCGATGGGTGTAGAGTAAAAGTCATACTTGTGGTATGATGGTTTTTATACGGAAAAACACATTGTACAATGGTGCAAGTGAAACATGCTTGACAGTACAGTGTATAAAAACTGAGTCAGACCTATATTCATTATAGAACACCGATTTAAGCTTCTATTCCTTCCAAATCCCAGAATGTAGATTACTGATTCCCTTTGAAGATCCAGTTTAGCATTTCTTGCACCTTCCGGCCCTTGACCTTGGTGTTTTCAAACGTGTTGTGATCTCAAAAGTGTAGATCAGAGAACAGCCCTCTTGGTTCTTTGACTGCTTCCTTTTTCTTATTCAACTAAATGTGGTTACATTTATCGAGCTGGTATCCAACAAGTTGCATAGCAAAAAGTATAATAGGGTAGCTTAATATATGCAAACTTTCTTTTAGTGAGAATGCTTGGGATCAGTGATCACACAGGCATGAAGATTCAACTCCACCAATAATCCAGTCAATCTAGAGTAGAAAATCCATTCTTTACTCTTAGTTACAATGAAGTCCTAAAAACTGCGTTACATGGGATTTGAAACTTCTTATTACTGTCAACTAACTTCACATAAGTTCAATGAGAATATGTCTATAGTCAATCCCTTCAAGGGAGACTCAACTTGCCCACAAAAATTCCATTGAATGTGCTTTCTTGTAACTGAAAACTACAAATTATTTGATACACGAGTGATAATTTCATAATTTGACATCTAAGTGCAGGTCTAGTTCTTTCATGACCTGTCCTCCAAACATGTTTTTCGCTTCTTTATAGCTCACGTTGTCCCATAATAAATGTCGCACTTATTTTTTTGGTTTGTTCCAAAATAAATGTCACGCTTGTAAATAAGGAAGAGACTTGGTGCAATATTATCATTGTATAGGCAATATACAACCTAGTAAAGCACCTTTCTTTAAAAAGTTGACAAGTTAAATGCGACATTTATTTTGGAACGAAGGGAGAATCTTTCAGGATTCTTATATTAATAATTTGTACATTGAGCAATGGAATCATAAGATTATAGCTAAAGATAACAGTAGAGCTAAACTGTGTCACCATTGAGCAAATCATAATAGATTACCAGGATGGAATAATTGAGGCATTCAAACTAAGGGCTCACACTCGTCATGTCATGGCCTAAATGCCTCACTAGAGACATTATGATCTGCTCTCTGAGAAAACAGGAACAGACTAAATATCCGTGACTTTGTTTACGAGTCAATCATGTACATTCTGAGACTTTCTTTTAATAGTTCTATAGAAAGCTATAATAAGCATGTTGTACAAGAACACTCATGGTTTTATTTATGAGAGGACAATAGCTCCATATACCCAAACTCTCCCCATTGTCCTCCTCTATTTTTGAATTCCTTAACATAATGAAACTACGAAACACTTATATTCCCGAACACAGGAAATCCTCAACTTCAAAACATATACGAAACTCGCCTAAAAAAATTATCATCAAGAAGGTAAAAGAACATTCTAGCCATATCATTATATTACGTGCTAACATGAATGATAAATATAACTGACCCAACTTGAATAACAATACATTCTTCCCATCCAAAGTTTGTAAACTCAGGTGCCTATAGACTAAGTTTCGGACTAGCTAACTACATAATTCTGGGGTATTATACGAGTCCATTGTAACAAAAGCATATATTTGTGTGAGACATATAAAAACAAATGAATTTAATATAAAAGCAAGGGATATTTTAAATGTTTGCCTCTCATTAATTTTGCTCCTTCTACGCTGCTCTGTCTCCGAATGCTTAGAACGATTAGCACTCAATTTCTGATCATTTCTTCTCCCTTCTGCATGCATCAAAATTAAAGAAGACAGACTTTTAAACACAAATTCAAACGCTAAAGCATAAGAAAACCCCACACAAATCGATATTACCTTTTTGGGAAGAGCCGTCACTGGTCCTAGAAATGAATTCCTCATCGTCATCTTCTTCGTCTTCGTGGCGACTCTTTACAGTCCTTACCATTCCCTTTCGGAGCTTCAATCTCAATTCCTTCAATTCTGCGAAGAAGACAGAGAAAACCGAGTAAATAACGCGTTTGTATATAGTATTTGAATGTGGGATATACAAAGAAAGAGAGAAACAGACAACGATGAAAGATGATCGATATCGCCGACGGCAGGTCCGGTCCGGAGTGCCGTTGAACTACCTCCTAGAGGTCGGGAGAATTGAACTGTAACCTGTACGGTTATGAAGCCCTAGTAGCAGGCGAAATTTAGATGTTCGCCGATGTCTCCTTTTTTTTTTATTTCTTTATTTTTTCTCTCCTTTTTATCATTTTGTCCGGGGTTTTCTTTTCGGTTTTTTTTTTTTTTTTTTTTTGTGTGTGTGTGTGTGTGGCACTTAAATTTTTCACATTTTCACCGTTGCATCCAATAAATCGCCAAAAATATGTAATCAAAGTCACATTATCACACGTGACTAACATAAGGATTTCGAACCGCTGCACCCCTATTTAGCTTCACCTAATGGTTCTGATTGGAGCCACCTCATTTTATCTGCACCCAACGGTTGAGATGTGTTCGAACTCGGTGGGACCCACAAAAAATTGAAATCATCTTAGCCACACACCCAAACCGCTCGCCTATCGGAGCCATTGGGTGGAGGGGTGGAGCTAACTTGGAGCGGTTCCGGGTCCCTAACTTAAAGCTAACTAGGAAAAACCCTGCGGAAATTTGTTTACAATTTGTCGTTTATTTAGTTAGTCAAATAGAGTATATTTTATTATGATTAAAAAATAATAAATTTTAAGTATCTCAAAAATACAACTAAAAAAGAAGACATGCAAATAATCAATTACATTGTAATTTTCTTTTTATTTCGGAAGGATAAATTAAAGAGTAAATCGTTTTCTAACTTTGGATTTAAAATCAAGATTAATGTTGTTTGTGACTTTTCCTTTGTTTGCAGGATTAGGGTTGCATCAACATAAACTTTTTAATTTGTTAGTTAAACAAAATAAATTGTTTGAAGACTTTCCATTTGTTTTAAGTAACAAATCAAAAATTTATTTTTTGTGACTTTACATTTCAAATTATGACTTTTTCTTTCTTATACCGGAGAAGTTAAAGTCACTTTATCATAATTATTTTTAATATATTAATTTTTTTTTAGAATCTTCATATTTTAGTAACCGTTGCACTTAAATTAATGAAATAATAATATATGAAAAAAATCTTAGGTACAAAATTATTTGAATGTAAAATTTCAAAAAAAAAAACATTCATTTTAGTATAAACAAGACATTTAATTTGGAATGAAGAGAGTAACTATTATGATTTACTAATATTATTAATAGTAATAGTTATTTTCTTTAAAAAAATAATTATTAATTTATATAATAACTATTATAATTAACTAATACTGTTAATTGTGAAATTTAACATATATATATAGTAACTATTGTAATTAACTATTATTGTCAATAGTAAAAGTTAGCCTATATATATATAGTAGCTATTATGGTTAACTAATACTATTAATAGTAATAGTTAACTTATATAGTAACTATTAACGTTAACTAATACTATTAATAGTAATAAGTAATTTATATAACTATTATAGTTAACTAATATTGTTCATAGTAATAGTTAACTTATGAGTTAAACATCTATTTGATCCTTAACCTATTGATTTGTTTTCCTTTTGATCCTTAATCTATTTTAGTTTTTCTTTTGGTCCTTGATGTACCTATGTGCAGGATAATATGGTCCTTAACCTATTTTAGTTTTCCTTTTGGTCCTTGATGTACCTATTTGCAGGACAAAGTGGTCCTTAAAATCGTCGACATGGCTTGTTGACCGAAAGGAAAACCAAAATAGGTCAAGGACCACTTTGTCCTGCAAATAGGTACATCAAGGACCAAAAGGAAAACTAAAATAGGTTAAGGACCACTTTATCCTGCAACTAGGTACATCAAGGACCAAAAGGAAAACCAAAATAGGTTAAGGACCAAAAGGAAAAAAACTCAATAGGTTAAGGACCAAATAGGTGCTTAACTCAGTTAACTTATATAGTAACTATTATAGTTCTAATACTATTTATTCATAGTAATAGTTAACTTACATAATAATTATTATAGTTAACTAATAATAAAACTATTATAGTTAACTAATACTATTAATAGTAATAGTTAACTTATACAATAAACTAATACTATTAATAGTAATAGCTAACTTATGTAATAACTATTATTATTAACTAATACTATTAGCTACTAATAAAAATATCAAGAGTCACTTATCAATAAGAATGGTGATGACATGGTTTTACCAAAAGCATTCTTTAGCCTAAACTGTCCACATGACGAATTCGTATACCTCCGCGTCGACTTTTAATATATATTCCCTCCATCCCACCTCACTTGACATCCCAAGAGGTGGGCACAATAACTAAGAAAAAAAAATAAAAAAAAATTATGTGGTAGAAAATGAAGAGAGGAAATGAATAGGGTAAATAATAGTGTTGGTTGAATAAATTGAGTGGTGGGAAATAAAGAGAGAGAATGAGTGGTGGGGTAGAGTGAATATAAAATTATAAAAGGTAGGCTATTTTGGGAAGTGTTAAGTGAGCTGGGACGGATCAAAATCGAAATAAGTGTCAAGTGAGCTGAGACGGAGAGAGTATAGATTTTTTGACAAATCTGATCAAGTGTTTTGACGGTTTATTAGACGGGTCCTCCCCCAATAAGCCTAGTTATCACACACACATGCACAAGTCAGCAAATCAAAATTTAGTCCAAGTTAATCAAGCGAGGTCACATGATAAACTATTATTAGGTTTTTGACGACTTAGGACTTATTGTTTGATACACAGTTCTACAAACGGAGTGTTTTATAAACGGAGAAGTTTTTGAGACGGAGCTTTTTAAACGGAGCATTTTTTCTGTAAACGTGTTTTATTCATCATCTTAAAATACTAATTTAAAATTTAAATGTTTACTCATAATGTCAACTTTACCCTCTCAAAAAAATATGTTCACATTGGGATTATTTTTAAGCACAAGTATTCAACAAATGTACAACGAAATACATCCAAGCAAAAAATGGAACATACTTACAATGTTTAATGAAAATGGAGAAATGTCTCTTATCATGTAATTTTACCATTTGTCGGACAAAGACCCACATTATTTATTGACTTTTTGACTGAACAGCTAGGCACGTAATATAAGAACAGGCCACTTCACAGTACTTCTTTCTCATTGTTGAACATAGGAAGTTGATTGAGGTCTCTTGATCCTTCCATAGCAGTAGACGGAAGATTTTTATAAAATTTTAAACATAAAAAACCAACATCTTTCTTCTCTATTTCTGAAAAAATTGTCTAGATTCTATAGACAAACTACACGATCTAAGAATATGGAAAATGTTGTTTTTGTCCAATTTTAAATAACCACTATTTTAACCACTCCGTTTTTGAAAAAGCTACAAATTGTAGCGGCCACTGGCCAGAAAAACGTATCCGTTTGTAAACGTTTGGCGTTTTAAACGCTCCATTCATATATAAAAAGGAGATGGTCTTCCACAAGTAACATTTTTAAACACTAAAGAGCACGTTACATTATTTAATACAAATCACTAAAATATGTTGCATATATTGGTCATTCGGTTGAATTTGTACATACATCATGTTGATTACACTCATAGTTTTTTGGAGTGATGGAAAAAATCACTTAAAATTACCTCGGATGGGTGAATAGATTAGTTGGCTAAAGCAGGAGTTAGTTGTGGATAAACCGAAAAGAAATTACAAATAACTTATGCTCTAAATCATATCTTTGATGGGTCAAAGATCATACTTACTCACTCCCTCCTAAAATCAGTTTTAAAATTAAAAATCATATTCACATTTTTTTCGTTTTTACTACAATGTGAAGTTTGAGCACTAATTTTAGGTTACTTTAATTATTCTAATGAAAATCTAAAACTTGTTATTAATAATATTGTTGATGGTGTATCAATAACAAGTTTCAAATTTGCATTAGTATAAATGAATCAACTTAAAATTATTGCTCAAAGTTCCTTTGTATAACGGAAAAAAAAGTACAAAAATCATTTTAAGACTTCTTTTTTAAAGTGACCCAATAAAACTAAAGCCTATAATTCGCAAATAAAAAGAAATTACAAATAACATAACTAAATCATATCTTTGAAATGTCACCTTCCCCCCACTTTGACATTCAAGCCACCACTGAGATCGGCGATCAGTTTAGCATCTGCAACCCTAGCTCTGTTCTTGCTAACATCATACAATAATACTGATCACTTGTGTTGCCCAACACAAGAAAAATCTACTCTGCTTACTAAAACTAGGCTCTCGCTGTAAATCCCAACGGGCTCGAAATCAAAAACATTAACATTCTCAAGAATTTCTTTTACTTCTCGAGTCGTATTGTCATAAGAAATCAACCTATAAGGATGCTCAAGTTTGAAAAGAAGCTCGTCTGTTTTCCAGAATCCAAAAGGTGCATCGTAATCGTAGAAGTGCCCTATAGTCAAGAATTTATGCCATGACCTTAATCCACCATCTTCCTTCATCTCCCAGAAATGGAAGTATAATTGACTTTCAGAATAAATGTAACTGACCATGGCAAGTGAATCCTTCATTAACATAAGCTTTCTCCAATAACTTCTATGGTTACCATTTGGCAAGTCTATCGCTCCAAATTCATCATCCGCGCGGAAATCCTTCATCACCACAAGCTTATCCCAGCTTTCTGTATCAGTGCTACTACAATCTGGCAAGTCTATTACCTCAAAAACCTCTTTGACCATGTCAAAACATAGGATCTTATAAACATCATACTCTTGTTCAAAGCACCAGTAGTATTTTCCATCTAAGTACACCTCCCCAGCTGCAAAGTTCATGAGTGAAATTGTTGGGACGGAAAGAATACTTTTCCAGGAATCAGAATTTAGACTGTACATGTCAGCTTTTACTATTATGGGTCTGTATACAACTTCATAATCAAACGTCTGAATTCTCACAACCTTGTAATCGTCAGTCTGACGATCAAAGCCAAATCCTAAACAGAAATTTCGAAGGCCTAGAGACTCGTTTGGTGGGACCTGATCCAGAGTTGGAGTCAAAGGTCTAGGAAGTAGCTTAAATTGTCTAATAGCAGGGTTCCATAGAGCAATGTCTTGTTCTCCATCTGACATACAAAGTATGCCGTTACAAGGAGTGGCTAATTCCATTTTTTGGACGTCCATGTCCTTGAAAACGGGTAAATCTAGATCAACACATTTGACAACTCCTGTTTCACTACCATGAAGCAGACAGAAAGTCTGATAGTTCCTTATGAGGACACAGTTGTCATTTCTTTTAGTAGCTTGAATGAGACGGTGTGTGTCAATGAATGTATGATCTTCGATGATTGTTTTCCAGGATTTGCAAACAGATTTGAATCGGATAAGAGATATAGCCGGCAAATAAGCAAGAATAATCGCATGCACATCGCTAGGCAAATATCTACCTTCCATGTTGATAATGCTGACCAAGGCCTACATAGAGGTATGGCCAGGACATCTAGTTAGAACTGTGGTCATTATTTTGCTGTAAGGAAATTGAGTCATCAAGATGAAAGGACATAATCAACTCATCATATTTGCACCAAACAGTTATAGACTAAGGTGCTCGGACTCTTTGGTTGACCTCGCCGGACTCGTGTAGACTGCACAAAAATAGGAGTGTCCGACACGGGTACGGCGGGGTAAACCAAAGAGTCCGAGCATCAGAGGTTATAGATATGGGAACTGTAGAAGTAGAAGGAATCTCTATGTAAACTTCATATTCCATTAAGAAAATAGTTATCTTCATAAAATTATTATTGATGCACCATTAAAAATAATATCAATAACATTTTTTAGAATTTTCAATAAAATAATAATAAAGTATTCAAAACTCAGTTAGGTTGACCGCAAAAGTCAAACTTTAACATTTTTTTGACGGATGGAGTATCAAGTTATAAATAAAGCAACACCTTAGAGTCCAAACAAGATAGGAGTAGTTTCGAGTATTTATTCCTTGAGACCTGATAAATTGGGATGACAAAGAAAGTTCTGATTCATTTTCATTTTCTCACTCGCAGGATAACAGAGCATCAGGTTAAGTTATCTAGGTAAATAGACTCTAGAAGTAATCGACATATATATGGACCCAAGAAGAGTAATACTAATCATTTGACATTCATTCTTGAAACACTTCTATATCCTTAAACAGCTTAATATAAAGAGCAAATATAGATGAGATAGATGTTACCTTTAAAGATGAGAAGGAGAAAAGCGTTATATTCCAACAGTGAACAGGCCTGCAGACTGAAGATCAGGAGCAATGTATTGACACCTTGGAATATATGTATGAATGTAAAACGAAGCTGGGTAAAATCTAAGGAAAAACAGACAACAGTGTTAGGAGATAGAAGTAAGTATTACTTGTGCAGGCTTCTTGTGAATAACGAAAGGAAAATGATATGTAACGGAACATAAACATCAGCTTGCAGCTGATCATTACCAACTATATATAAATATATGAGCCCGCAAGTTACATACAAGGTACAACAACACTTGAAACCATCAAACACTTTGCCAATCAATTTGACATTTCTTAACATTTTGTAAAGAAGGCTACTTGATTTTGTATTTTTATTTTAAGTTTTTAGCATAGCTAATCAATGCCATGTATATGGAGAAAAAGTATCGCAGCAACTATTGATTGAATATATCTATACTACAGTGCATAAAAGCAACATAAAGATAACCAATCACTTAAATTATCTAAAATATACTGTCAAATTCAACTCATTCAAGAGTTTGTATACAGAGTAATAGAGAAGAAATTAATAGGAGCGATATCACATAGGAAATGTATTCACTCATACTCCTGTTCCTCGTGAGCCAATTGAAACCAGGCTTTCATTGTAAGTGCCAAGTGGCAGCATCTGAAACACGTCAAGTTTTTCAAAGGTATCTGTTATTTCTCGAGTGATGTAGTCATAAGAAACTATTATGTTAGGACACTCAAGTTGGAAAAGAAGCTCATCCTTCCAAAACCCAAGAGGTAAATCGTAGTCATAGAAGGGCCCTATAGTCAAGAATTTGTGCCATGACCGCAATGCACCTTCTTCCTTCATAGCCCAAATATGGTGAAATAATTGATTTTCGGAATATATGTAACTAACCATGGCAAGGGAATCCTTCATTAATATAAGCCTATCCCAATGGCTTTGATGGTTACCATTTGGCAATTCTATCACTTCAAATTCATCATCTGTGCGGAAATTCTTCATTACAACAAGCTTATCCCAATTTTTCGTATCACTATTACTATCTGGCAAGTCTATTACCTCGAAAACCTCTTTGACCATGTCAAAACATAAGATCTTATGTATCCAAATCAACCTTAAAGCACCAGTAGTATTTTCTGTCCAAGTACACCTCACCAGCAACAAATTCCCTGAGCAAAATTGTGGGAACGGAAATAATACTTCTCCATGAATCAGCATTCAGACTATATATCTCAGCTTTGACAATTCTGTGCGTGTATCCAATTCCATATTTGGAGGTCCAAATTCTTACAACCTTGTAATCATCAGTGTGGGGATCGAAACCAAATCCAGTACAGCAAGTTTGAAGGTCTAAGGACTCATTTGGTGGAGGAGCCAGAGTTGGAGTCAAGCTTCTTGGAAGTAGCTTAAACTCTCTAATAGCAGGGTTCCATAGAACAATGTCTAGTTCTCCATCTGACAAACAAATTATCCCGTTACAAGGAGCGAATAATTCAATTTTGCTCATGTCCTTGTCGTTGAAAACGGGTAAATCCAGATGAGCACACTTAACAACTCCTGTTTCACTACGATGAAGCAAGGAGAACCGATCATATTCTGTTATAAGGACACAATTGTCATTGCTTGTAGCAGCTTGAGTCAAAAGATGAGTTTCAATGAAACCATGATCTTCAATGATGGTTTTCCAAGATTTGCAAACAGATTTGAATTGCACAAGAGATCTAACCGGCAAGTAGGCCAGAATAATCATAAGCACATCCCTGGGCACGTATTTACCTTCCATGCTGATGATGCTGCATGCATAATATGGGTATGATGAGGAAGTTGATCAGTCGATCAAAGATTCGGAAAAAAAACAACTCAATATATCTGAAACAAAAATTGAAGTAAATATGCTTGCAGTAGGAGCAATTTCTATATGCACTATACCACAAGACTCGAAACATTTAACCATTTCTGTAGTATAGTAGATAGTGCATAAAGATAGTTTGTGGGCATTTCTTCGAACATGATTTGTGCATAAATTAGTTGGGCTGATATTTGATCCTCTCAAGTCATAAAGAGATGGCTTCTGATCCAATTTCATTAAGTCACTACAAAGATCCAAAATCAAGCATCCAATTGGGTTATCTAGGCTTATAGGGTTCGCAAGTAGAGATCCTGAACCTAGAAAGTAACACAAAATTCATCAATACTTTCTATTTCCTCATTAAGCAGCTTAATATTCCCAATGAACATATATATATTATATATATATATATATATATACTGATATACAGTGCATTTGAAAAATCGAACAGGAGTATATATGTTACCTTCACTTCCGAGATGAGAAAGAGAGATGAGCGATAGATTCTGTGAGTCGGAGAGCTTCAATTTCAAGATCAGGAGCAAGCAATGTTTGACCTCGGAAAAGTGGGGGCAACTCTATAATTCCGAAAGTGTAGAAATTGAGTTGTACGTGAATTTACATTGTCATTTGGGTTTCTGATAAAAGAATCAACAAGAAAATTTCCCAAAACTATTTCTCTCTAGAAAAAAGAGAGAAACTTTTCTTCTCTCCGGTCATCTTCTTTGATCATGAAAAGGGACAAGAAGAAGCAACCAGCTACTATAATTGTCTTTATTTCTTGTTCTTGTTAATAATGAAATGAAAACAATAATTATGCACTTGAATCAACGACATAATCAACTTGCTACAGTAATTCATTATAACCAACTATGATGACATTACTAAAATTATTGTTTTTGTAACCAGCTAGACTAGAGTACTAATCTAATTAGGAAAACTAATAAAAAAAAGAAATTAATGTTTTAGAATAATCTATCTTGGTTTATAAGATACAATCTTTATGTATGGTAACTTGATATTTACAATATATGCTAGAAATATATAATATTCCTTAATAGTTCTTAGTTTGATTATGCACGCTTATTAAGAAATCAAGGCAAAAACAAAGGAAATGAGTCAACCAAAAGTAGAGAGTTAATGATATAAATGTCCAAAAACACTATTCATGAAGCAAGTGAGTTAAAGTAAGTTAGGTAAGTAATAGTTTTGTTGTAATTAAATGAACTTTTGAGGGCAAGATTCTCCAAAGCATTATTTTCTATTTATGGAATAAAGCAACTAAGAACTTTAAACTGGGACATACCAAAAAGGAAAGTAAGAACTTTAAACTGAGAGGGGGGGAGTATAATAATTAAGTGAAAGTTTGAAAAGGTGTTTGTAAATTGAGTATTTCATTATAAATTAATAAAATATTAATTAATACTATATAAATTAATAATTACTCTCTCTTAGGGGTGGCAAATTGGGTGTTTTGGGTTTACCCATTAAAGTTAAAATACCCGGGTATCCAATTAATTTTTAACTTTAATGGGTAAACCCAAAATACCCAATTTGCCACCCCTACTCCCTCTGACCCAGAGTAAGAGTCATACTTTTTATTTTGGTACGTCACAGAGTAAGAGTCTCATTCCTAAAAAAGCAAGGAATCTTTACTATTCATCTCGCTCATTCTCTCTCATACTTTACTTTCATACTCATAACACCAATCAACTTACCATTCCCTTCCACTCATTCTCTCTTACTTTACTTTTACGCTCACAACACTTAAATCACTTCCATCACTTCTTAATCTCCGTGCATTTGAGATGTACTCCCTCCGTCCCATTTCAAATTGCAAATACTAGGTTGGCACGGGGATTAAGGGAAAAAGTGAAAAAGGTGATGTGTTGTGAGTGTTGATAGTTGAGTGGAAGAGAGAAAGTGGGGTAGAGAATAGTTAGTGGGTTAGTGGATGTGAGTGTGCAAGTGGGTTAAAACTTGCCATTTTTGGATTTTGCAATTTTAGTTGGGACAGCCTTTTTGGCAACTTTTGCAATTTGAAATGGGACGGAGGGAGTATGATTCTTACTCTGGGACTAAGGTAGTATTAATTTATTGATTAATTAATAAATCTTGGTGGTCTCGTGAGTATTAATTTATAGAATTTATACCGTATGTATTACTTGTATTATTTTTGACACAAAATGAAATTTCAGTTTTTTCATATAACCATAAATAGAGAAATTATTTTGTTATAAGACTTCGGGAAAGACAAAAACTTATGTAAGACGGTATCACACGTGAGACGGGTCTCGTCAGTAAATGGTTTGCCCCATATAGGCGGGGCGGGGCAAACTCATTTCTTCTCTTGCTCATCTCACATGTTAGACTATCTCACACAATACTTTTAAGGGAAATAAGAGACAACGGAGGAAAAGAGTGTCTCAAGAAGATCGAGCAACTTTTAAGTCAATCAAGATTCAAGAGTTAGGTACACTCAGTTGAAGAGATCGAAGATCAACAAAATAAATACAGTGATTTTTTTTCTTGTATTTTACATTAGTATATGAATGATCTGTGAATGACGAGATACTTGACTTTTATTCAACCATTTTCCTACAAAAAAAAATGACGTGAAATAAAACACGAATTAGGAGCACAATGCAGAAATTGACATGACCCCTCCTCTTGTTTTTGCCAAACATTCTCTTTTGAACCTGATCACCATCAATATTCATTAAGTTGTGATTTTTGGGTGTTAGTTTTTTTGACGGGCAAATCCAAGAACATTAACTGACCATATACCTTAGTCATTGAATTGTCAACGACTGGGTCACTAGTTTTGAATCAACAACCTCACACACTCATTCTTAATTTCGTATACCAAAAACCGTGTTCTTTTTTTAATTGGATTTCCCAACCCTCCTTTGATACTTTCCAACTCCTAATAAGACTTTTCTTTGTCTACCCAAACCCCTCTGTCTGGGGCCATTTCTTCCACCAACTTTCACAAATCGTCTTCACTCTCTTTTTCTCCATCTTTTCTTTGTATCAAATTGCTTCTTTCAGAGTTGATCAGGTATGGAAAATTTCGTGGGTCTTTTCTTTTGTTTGAGTTTCTTTAGCTCTTATTTGCTTTAGTTAGGTTCTGTTTTTGGTTCCCCATCTCGGATTGTGCTGTAATTTGTACAACAAACAGTTGTTTCTTTGATGGGTTTTTCTTAAATTCAGTGAAAGCTGTTTCAGATTCGTGATTGATGGCTGAGGGTTGCTCATAGTTGATCATACTAGACTTTTGTTGGTTTCTGGGTTTGAAATTCCCCATCCCTTGCTGCTTTTTTTTTTTTTTTTTTTTTTTTTCTAACATAATTTGCCTTCCTCATATTGAAATGTTTATTGAGTGGGTTTTTCCAGTACAGTATATAGAGTTCAAGTTGATCCTACTTGTAGATTTATGTGGTTTTCTCATACTAGAAATGGTTGATTGTCGAGATACTTGATCTAGGGCATGGGCTTCTTTCAATGGTTCCCCCCCTCCTCCTTCTCATATTTACTCCCTCCGTCCCAAAATGAATGTCCAAAAAAAAAATCTTGATCAAGAGCAAATTTGAAATGTTTTTCGACATTCATTTTGAGACGGAGGGAGTAGTTATTCATAGTTATGTTAGCCTGTTTGTGTTTCATTCAATAAAAGGCCAGTGATGAATTAGAAAGAACACCTTTAATTGTGAATGCGATAGTGGTTTTAAAGTCATACGCTTATAATTGGATTTCCTTCTCTGTAGTACTATGCTAAATTAGATTAATGTCATTGCCACGTTTGTATGATTTAATATGAGGGATAAAGCAAAAGAAAAGCAATTACATAAGAAAGGCGCTTTTCCCCTTCTTTCCGGTTCTCCCTAACTATTTTCATAAACTATTTTTTTTTTCAAATGTTAGGCTTTGTAGAAAGGAATCAAGGATGAACATGGACAAGCTAAAACAGTATCAATGCTATCTTTCCTAGTTATCCATCTTTCGTTTATCAAACAATATGTATGGGTTCCTATTCATTTCTCTGCTTCCCTTGACCAGTTCTTGAACAAAAGAATCTTTAAGTTGATGCATAGTCCCTCCGTCGGTAGGAGATCATGTATGAGATCACCAATATCTCGTAGGAGGATATGATGATCTCCCCATATCTCCAAGATATTCGGTTGATCATATTTTGATTAAGCATATCCCTTTCCTAGTTTAAATTATATTGTTTCCTAGATAAAATAGGTTTCCTTATTTCTAGGTAGTAGATCTAGTATAAATAGAGGAGTCTTGTAATCCTTTTATTCATCAAGAATAGAAGTTTAAGAATTGTTTATTTTATAAACATGAAGTTTCTCTTCTTGTTCATCCTTGTCTACGCCAAATTCATCATGGCATCAGAGCTGTGTTAATGATCCAAAATCGCTTCCGCATATTTTTTTTTGTCTTTGTTCCGATTTTTTTTGTTCGGTCTTTTGGTTATTTTTTTCGTCTTTTACTCCTTCTTCCCAAATCCATGACGGCAGCAACGATGCCAAAGCCGAAGTTTCAGATCTATCGGTTTGGAGACGATGCAAAATTCGATGGTGAAGGGTTTCATGAAGAAGGAAATATTGTCAAGCTTGCAAAGACGGCGAGAGAGATTTAGGGAGACTTGCAAACGTGTTGGGAGTGAGAGTACACGCACATGGCAGATAAGCTGAAGCGTGCTATAACCCGAGCGAAGCATGGAACGAAACAAATCAGTACAACCGGTATGCAGCCGTCAACCAGTCGTGCGACCATTTGTTGAGACAGTTGTGCAGTCGGTTGTTTAGTCAAGTGTGTCCAATCAGTTCTGCAGACAGAGAATCCCAAGTGTACGTGCTGTGTAAAGATGTTCCAATCTGTGGGAAATTGTTATCCGAAGGACGACGTGAAGGGGCGACACAGATTATGAGACACCTTGTAGATAAGGCGCAGGCGAACAGAGGTCTCTGGTTGGAATGATTGAGTTTTTTTTTTTTAAGTTTCAAGTTTGGGCGTTTGTATCCTTCACGCGCCAACTTGAGAGGGAGTGTAGGAGATCACCAATATCTCGTAGGAGGATATGATGATCTCCCCATATCTCCAAAATATTCGTTGATCATATTTTGATTAAGCATATCCCTTTCCTAGTTTAAATTATATTGTTTCCTAGATAAAATAGGTTTCCTTATTTCTAGGTAGTAGATCTAGTATAAATAGAGGAGTCTTGTAATCCTTTTATTCATCAAGAATAGAAGTTAAGAATTGTTTATTTTATAAACATGAAGTTTCTCTTCTTGTTCATCCTTGTCTACGCCAAATTCATCACCGTCCCGTGAAGATATTCCTGTTTGAGATAAGGATGTTGTTTTACTTGCTTTTATATTCTTATGATTGTATAAATTTGTCACCTCTTTAGAAATGAGACTATTTTTGGGACATAACAAGGGAAAGAGGGGCGAATATTTTGACACGGAGATAGTATCAGGTTTCTGATTTAGCTCAGCCACTGCAGATACAAGAAGACTGTACTTGAATCATAACTTTTTAGCGATTAAGCTTTAGTCTTTATGTTCATAACTTTATACTTTCTATGCATACGATTAATCTCTCAATCAGAAGAATGATCATATTTACTTTCTGATGCTAGGGACCCTGCAGAATCCCCTACAAGATGTTCTCATTTCTTGAGATTGAATAATGGCTCGTAAGGCCAATTTAGTTATCATTGGGATATCTGTTGGTGTGGCTGTTGGCATTCTTTTAGCGACACTTACATATTTTGCCATACGGTGGTATAGAAGACGTGATCATTTTGGAAGTGCAAATAGTCGCTCTCCATCTACTCTTCCTATACGCAGAAATGGCTTAGATACGAGCATCGGCTCAAGTGATTCCTTCTCAGATTCAGTGACGGTTAAGATATCAAATTATCCTGTAAAGGTCCCTCCAAAGCCTCGGTGGAGTAACAATAGCAAAGAGCGCTTTGGTTCGCCATCTGGCATACCAAGATACCCTTACAAGTATGTGCTTTTCTAAGCTTTTAAAGCATCATTTTAATATTAAATCTTACTAACGATTTCCTCTTCCAAAAGTACAACTCCAAGTCCAATCTTCATTTGGGAAACAGTTAACTTTGAAAAGTCAAAGTGACTAATCTTTCAATCGTATCACTTTTGCATAATACCCATTTCCGTTAAAAGTTTGTGAGCCTTATTTTATAAGGAGAGTATTTTGGAAAGATAATTAGCTTACTGTTGCAAAGTTAGATGTGGACTTCTCACTTCAGGAAATACCAAGTAAATAGATATGCAATGAGCTCGATCTAACTTTACACACTTGTCACTTACCAGGGACATTCAGAAAGCTACAGAAAACTTTACAACTATATTAGGACAGGGGTCTTTTGGTCCTGTATATAAAGCTAAAATGCCCGCTGGTGAAGTGGTGGCTGTAAAGGTTCTTGCTTCTGATTCCAAACAAGGAGAGAAGGAATTCCACACCGAGGTAAGGCGTAATTTAAGGGGCTGCTATTAGGAAATTATTCATCTAGCTATCTGACTTGATGTTGAAATGGGAACAAAAACAAAAGGGTGCCATTATGATACACATTGTGGCATGTCTCTTTGCAGGTGTCTCTGCTAGGTAGACTGCATCACCGGAATTTGGTGAATTTAGTTGGATATTGTGTAGACAAAGGCCAGCACATGTTGATATACGAGTACATGAGCAATGGGAGCTTGGCGAACTTTCTATATAGTGAGTTTTACGTTCCATTTGTCAATGTTTTTTGACATGTGTTGTACTTATTCGTACATTGCATGTGCAATAGTAAAACTGTACTGAGACACTTTCCTAATTTGGAATTGTGAAATTATGTTGGGGACGGACCAAAATGGAAAGTGTGACATTTATTTTGTGACGGAGGGAGTATAAATATTTGATTAACCTGGAAAAGATATCTTCGGATTAAGCTGCATGATCTTATAGCTGGATCGGTGTTATAGTTCTGAGTTCAGACCGATGAGATAACTGCATTTTTGGTGCATTTGTTGTTTCATATCTCGATTTAAAACTGAATTAAATCATGTTGCTGTGGACACACATAGGTGAAGAGAAACAGACCCTGAGTTGGGAAGAAAGGCTGCAGATTGCCCTTGATATATCGCATGGCATCGAATATCTTCACGATGGGGTATGCCAACATAAGCAATATTTGCTATTTGTCTGTGTGGATGGCTTTTTTCCCTGTTACTCTCTTACATCTGTAGTTATTGCAACAGGCAGTTCCACCTGTTATACATCGAGATTTGAAGTCTGCTAATATCTTACTCGATCATTCAATGAGAGCAAAGGTATACTCCCTCAGCGTTCACCTTTGTAATTTGAAGTCACTTCATTAATCGTCGTAAAATTTTCATAGTGATTCGGGAAGCTATTATTGTTTTGTGCAAATTATAGGTAACTTCATATGTAAAATACCTCTGATTTGTGATAATTCTCTCTCTATGTGTTTTTCCATTGAAGTAGGTTGCTGATTTTGGGTTGTCAAAGGAAGAAGTTTATGACGGCCGAAATTCAGGCCTTAAAGGTACATACGGATATATCGACCCCGAATACATATCCACAAACATGTTCACGACAAAGAGTGACATCTACAGTTTTGGGATTATCCTCTTTGAACTTATTACAGCCATTCACCCTCATCAAAATTTGATGGAATATGTCAATCTTGTAAGTTATATCCACCATTATGTTTGAAGACACTACAAATGGATACCCGATTTCCTGTACCACTATATGTCCCACACTCTATACCACTAGTGATCAAATGACTCACAATTATTAGGGTTGACATCATGATGAGGTCATCTAAACATGTAAACCGTTGGATGAATAGTGGTATAGAGAGTAGTATACAAAGTGATACAGAAGATCTTGACCGCTACAAATGATATTTTTATACTTACACTTTATGTTGTGATTTATCTCATTGTTCAGGCTTTTATGAGTTCGGATGGTGTGGATGAAATACTTGACTCACGACTTGTTGGAGAGTGCAACCCAGAAGAAGTGAGGAGCTTGGCTCGTATTGCTCACAAGTGCTTACACAAGACACTAAGAAAACGCCCTTCAATTGGAGAAGTTTCACAAGCTATTATAAAGATAAAACAAAGGCGACTCGTAAAAGGAGATAGCAGCATGTCTTTTGCAGAAGAGTTCTCAGGTGTAGTAAACTGTATAGAATTGCAGCAACATGAACTGAGAAAAATGACCAGTATAGCTGAAGCCTGAGAGACAAAATGGGAACAAAATTTACTGATCAACTTCCTTCTTCCGCCCACCATTTTTTTTTTTTCCAATTCCTTTTTGCCGCACCTGTAGCATTGCTCTGAGTAACGCCAACAAGAGTGCTATATATACAAGACAGAAATTTACTGATCGAATACTAGCGTTTGTGAAAGTATATTTTTATTTCTTGCGGATTTTCTTTGTTACATCACAGCTTGATAAAAATCCTGCACTATTTGAGACAAGTCCGAGAAATTTAGGAGAAAAATAGATGAAGTACCTGGTATGTAACTCCCATTCAGTGTTCTGAACAAAGCTAGATCTGAAACCCAAGACGAAATGAGGATTGCTCCCTCCGGTCCCAAAATCTGGTCCCAAAATGATCTTCACATTTGACTATTCAAACTTTTTTTTAAAGGGTACTTCACTAGCCATGTTGTGTGTATGCACATTTAAGCCTAAATTGTTAAAATGAAAAGAACTTTTTGTGACAATGAAAAATAGGAAATGAGAATAACATTTTGGGACGGAGGGAGTATATTTTTTTTTTTTTTTTTTTTTTCACATTTTGCAATTTAAAAATTTGTTGCGAACACACATTCATGAATGTGTTAGAAAAAGTGAACTATGATTCAATAAGCTACGAAATACTATAGCCCATATCATTGCAACCATTAAGGGTATTAATTGTAAGGTGGTCAATTTATAAGAATACTAGTTTAACACCCGTGCGATGCACGGTTTTTTAAGTTAATTATAAATTTCATACTTTAAAAATAACTAAGAGTTTTATCACTATATATAAATCTTTTAGTAAGTGTCAATCTACATTAAAACCATGTTTTTTACTATTGTTATTATATAATTTTACTTAGGCTTGAAGTTACTACGTTTGACCACCTTTTCATATTCTCATCTAATATTTAACAAAATTCCTGACATTAAGGACATACTCCCTCCGGTCCAAAATAATGGTCACTTTTGGACCAAAAATTTGGTTCAAAATAATTGTCACTTTTGAGCTAAATGTCTCTTTTATCCTTGCATTGAAACTTGTTCTCTTTTATTAATTATCTTAGTTTGAGACATTAATGTAAGAAAGTTGCACACTTAATAGGGGTGAAGTTGGAACTATTGTCACTAATTCATGATAATTATTACATTTCTTAAGAGTTGTGCAAATGCAAAAAAAAAAAACAGTTATTTTGAACGGAGGGAGTAATTAAAAGTTGGGACTTAGTGGATAGTTTTTTGATGTAAAATTTGAGGGTAATGCTAAGGATACAAAAGAAGTTTACAAAATGATGGATGGAAAATTAGGTGACCATATTTTATTAGTTGCATCGATTGTGGACCCGTCACACTCTAACTAAAAACACAAATAAATCTCGACACGTCATTTTGTGAGCCTGATATTTTATTGTGACTTTATATTTACCCGAAATTGAAAGGGTGAAAGGTAATTTAAAGGGTAAAGAGTGAAATACTAAATTGTGCTTCAATTAAATATCTTTCTTATTGAAAGGGTTACGCTAGTTTAATTTTAATTTTATAAGTTAACTAAATTGAACTGATCAACATTTTATGAAGAATAAATTTTTTATGAGATTTCAAATTACAATTTACAGAGACTTTTACATTCCACCAATAACTATTTAAAATTTATTAATGATAATTAAATTAAAAAAATATAATATAAATTACTCTCTCCGTCTCTTAATGACAGTCCGTTTAAGAATTTAATTAAGAAGTTTTCTTGTCTAATTGTTGCGGAATCAGTCAATCATCCATCTTACTATTTCATTATTCTAAGATCAATTATTTTATTGAATACTACCAACCATTATATATCAAAAAATCTGGTTTACATCAATCAGATAATACCCAAATTATAGATAAAACATATCATAACCTCATAGCATTCAAATACACCGCTAGCACCAAACCAAATGAATCTAATGATCAATTCGTGCATTGAGCTAATACTCCAGCGATCTCAAACTTCTCTCCACCATAGCTTACACCTTAACCTCCCTCCTTCACATATTGAGCTCTGTTGTATACAAAATAAATATATATATATATATATAAAATGCTCATCATGCATTTCTACGGACTGATGCAATATTACATCTCAATTTTTCAGTAACAGCCGATCCATCTTTCTACTAATTATTTAAACTTATCAATTAAAATATCATCATTAACATTTGAATAAAAATTACTATTTCTATCTCAAAGTGAATATATATAAAAAAAAAAGACTAATTTAATTTTGATCAAAATCATTTTTTTAGCACTCACTTTATTGTACGAAAAATGTAACTTATAAAAATGTTATTACTTTTGTCAGAGGGGAATAGATAGTAACTTATCTGAGAAATTTAAAAATAAAAAATAAAAAAATAAATAACCCATGTATTTTAATAATCTCTACAAACCTGCATCTACAATGGAAGCAATGTGTCTCTTCGCAATTTAAGCCTGCCTTAAACTGCCATGCATATTGGTGTGCAAGTCCACGTGCATCAAGATTGAGAGGCTCTTCTCGTTTTTTAACATTCGTTGCCTACAAAACCAAGTTACACAGTTTCAATAATAAATGAGAAATAAAAAAACAATTTTGAAACTTATATTGATACACAAATTAAGAAAAAGAAACAGAGATAAATAAAGCCTCTTCATCTACTGGACGGTTGCAATTAAACATAGCAGTCAATGATATGCTTGGAAAATGGACACATTGCTTGACCTTTGCAATTCCCACAAGTTATCATCCTCTTTGGTTTTCATATGTAGCCTTTTCATCTCCATGTGCTTAGGCGGGAAAAAATGTCATGAAAAGTTGCCAAGTGTCCAAAGGTGATGTAAGCATGTTGTAAGTGGTTTCTGATTTAGTATTATTTTATAGATGGTACATCCACCAAAATTTCTGTTAGGTGTTCAATTTCCTATCCCATTTAACTTTTCAAAAATTCTAAGCTTACATAAAAATTTACATTACATTATATATATATAATGTAAGTTTAAAAATTTAGTGATTTTGAAGTTTTTGTTTTAAAATTGAAACTAACTTTCTAAAACAAACAATAAAAGAGAAATGAAACACTATTTGTTTTTTGAGATGGAGAGAGCATAAAACATTTAAAATTTCTACAGTTGTTTTAAAATATACTTTATCATTTTAACTGGGGGTGGAAATGGTTCAGTTTAGCTCGGTTTGGGGTAATTTAGAAGCCAAACCGCTATAAATTGGTTTAGAGAAATCCCAAATCGAGCTGAACCACGAAATAGTCCAAGCCGAGCTGAGCTAAACCATCACGGTTCGGCTCGGCTCGGTTTTAACCACAGTCTGATTTTACGGTTTAAACCGTGGCTTAAACCACGGTTTGAACCACAACTCTTACACCATACTATACCACTTAGCACTAGCAAGGACTGTAAAACAAAAAATTGAATAAAAATGACAGCAAAATTGGAAGTAAAATTACAAGAAGAAGCATAAGGGATGAAACTTACCTTTAATCGCTGGAAAATTGAAAGGTCGAGCTAGGGTTTCAATTAGCAGATGTCTTGATTCTCTTGAATAGGGAGGCCTGCGTAGGAGTGAGATGGAGGAAGGACGTTGGCCGGAGGAATGGCGTCGGCGGGTAGAAGGATGATGGCGGAAGCTAGGTCGTGGCCCGTGGGTGAACTGAAGAAGATGAGAAAATGGAGACGATAGGGATTGACTGCAGAGAGATTTGTCGATTTGGTGAAAATGAATACTCAATCGACGATAGGGTATCTCATTTAGGGTTTCCTAAAAAAATCTAACAGTTCATATTAAATCACTAAATTTAATCAATGTTCCATATAAGGGCTCTGTGGTCCAGGTAGCTCGGCTCCACGGTTCAGGTCAACGGTTCGGCTCGTGGTTCAGCTCGAAACAGTTCGGCTCGGTTTGGCTCGGTTCGGCTTGAAGAGTCAGACCGTGAGCCAAACTGAACCGTGTGGTTTATCAATTTTCGAAACCGAGCTGAACTGCATAGGTTTAAAAACCAAGCTAAACCGCACGGTTTGGCTCGGTTGGTTCCGAACCACGGTTTGAGCCGAACCATTTCCACCCCTAATTTTAACTACTTTTCACTTTATCTATTAACTAACCTTGATTAAATATTCCATTTCCCATATTAATCTATTTGACTTAAAATGTCCATCAACATTAATTAAACATTACTTAGGAAGCTACTCTCTCTGTTTCAAAATACATGTCGTTTTAAACTTCTTCACGCATATTAAAATGCAATTAATACATATTAAAAGGGGAAGATGATACATTTACACTTGGTGTATAGAAAGATTCTATACACCACCAATATATGTGTGACACATGTAATTATCTAGCAATTGACCAACTTCTCAAGATGATACATTTACACTTGACATTATTTGATTTGTAGTGTATAGGAAGGTTCCATACACTTTGTGTAAGTGTAGCCTTTTCCATAGACTTAAGTACCCCTAAAATAATCCAACTACCTAGATAATTAAATGCTTAAACAAAAGATAGTTCGCAATTAATGAATGAGGGTAGAATTGGAAAACAAGAGTAAAGATATCTTGGAAATA
The DNA here is from genome assembly GCA_026119855.1 of Campanula takesimana. NCBI lineage: Eukaryota > Viridiplantae > Streptophyta > Magnoliopsida > Asterales > Campanulaceae > Campanula > Campanula takesimana. The sequence goes on along the minus strand of JAOWBW010000131.1, from coordinate 803,340 downwards.
GTAAAACATCAAATAAAATTGAACTCCTAAAACGCCATGTATTTTGAAACGGATGGAGTAATAGTTCAGGATAGTAAATGAGAATATCTCTAATACAGTTATACTTATCTTAATATATATGAAAAAAGCTAAAATGACTTATATTGAAAATTGGAGGGAGAACTATTAATAAAGGGATACTGATAAACTTGAACCTCTTTCTGAAAATGATAGTCTCATTTTATTTTTTTAGAAGTCAGTTTAGTTAAAGTTTGCTCACAAATAGATAAGTATTAAGATAGCTTTAACAAAATTTTAAAGGTTACTAATAATTCTCCACTAATAATATTATTAACAGTAATTTATATATACCACTAAAGTTATTATATTTTATATATTGTTGATGAAAATTTATTTAATTTGATAAACTAAAACAAAATGAGAAGATTGTTTTGGACGAAGGAAGTATTCTTTTTCTTGGTACATTTATCACACCTCCTCACACTAAAATATAGTCTTTCCGTCCAATAAATTGTTGGTCAATTATACATTATAAATAACAAATCTTAATATTCATAAAATTATTTTGTTAGTGTAAGTTATTAATCAGAGTTCCATTAAATTTAGAGTTGGTTTTGGGGGAAACTAGTTCCTCCATAAGTTATAAAAAATCCTGTTTTTTAACCCTTCTTAAACCCTAAAAGGCCTAAACCCTAAACCTTAAACCCTAAACTTTAACCCTATAAAAACATGACTTTTTATAACTTATGAGAAACTAGTTTCCCCAAAAAAATTCTCTTAAATTTATCAGTAGACATTTAAGCTTCTTCCAATATGAAGGGATTGCTTGATTTGGTAACATAATACCCAAACAAAACAACAAGAATAGGTAAAATACTTAGAGGCTGTCGCTGGTACAACCGTCGCACGCGGCGTGCGACGGCGCTGAGCCGAGCCATATATTTTTAATTTTAATTTTTAATTTTTATTTCTTTTTGCCACCCCAATTTTTTTTCCTCCAACAAAAGTAACACTTATCATAACGAAATGTAACATTTTTTTTATTCAAATGTAACACTTTTTTAAAAAAAAAATGTACCACAATTTTGCTGCAATATATAAAGATAACATAAAGATTGACAACTAAACTAATGTAACACTTTTTATAAAGGAATGTAACACTCCTTTTTTCAAATGTAACAATTTTTTTCTCCGAAAATTAACATAGGATTGACAAGCTAAACTAATGTTACATTTTATAAAAAATGAATGTAACAATTTTTTATTGAGAAAGTAACAATTGAAATGCAAACCCATTTTTTATTTTTATTTTTGTAAAATTGTTGTTACATTTGACTGTAAAAAGTGTTACTTTTTGAATATGAAACTGTTACTTTTATTAGAACCGAGTGTTACATCTCAGCTGACAAAGCAACTCAAAATTTTTTTATGTAAAAAAATGTTTAAAAAAAAAAATCATATCATGACCTATGTAGTTTTATTCGTCTCGTCGAGACAAACACAACGGTATTTTTTAATTTTTTTTCTGAGTTATAAATCTCAAGAAATAACATTTTAAAGTTAATGGGGTTTTTTTTTTTTTTTTTAAATGACACGTTTCACAACGGGAGAGGGGAAGGAGCTGGAGCCGGGCGGGTTTCTCATGGAGCGGGCGGCAGACCCGTGGGCATACCCGCCGCACGTGGTGCGGCCGCCGCATTTGATAATGTTGGAAAAATAGTGTATTTTTGTATTATGTGAAGGAAATATGATTTATTTCCGTGATATATATTTTGTCAAATGACAAAATTAATTGTGAGTTTGTGTTTAGCTCCATGAAAACTTTGAGATAATGTATTTGTCCAATTTTGTGTTTGGATGAATAAGACTTTTAGGCTTGAAGTTAGGAAAATAGTTCATCTCATTTGAGCTAGAATGTCAAGTGACTAGTTCATCTCATTTGAACTAGAATGTCAAGTGACTAGCCTTATCTCCAAAATTAATAAAGAACATATGTGTAAGTACCCCAATCTGAAATTAACCAACTTAGAGGAACTCTTAGCACCATTCAAGGATAAACTGATAGACTGGGACCTCACTAGGATAAACCTAAAATTCCAGGACTACTCTGGAATTAAACTTGGAAAAATCCAGAAGCTCATCAGGCTGAGCTGTACGGATGGTTTTGACGCGGGAAGGGCCTAGCCGTACGGCTGGTTTAGGCACCTTCAGTCCCTATAAATTGAGAGACTTGCTGATCATTTCAGGGGGGAGAAACATAGTTTATAGGTGAAACTCTGCAGAAATACAGTATGAGAGAAATACCACCAAATACTTGAGTGAAAAGAGAGGAAGATAGGCCATAACCATCATAGGTGAAGTCTCCTTCTCCCCATCTTCTCTCCATCTCAAATTCTTTTGTTCTTATTCATGTTGTTTATTTACTTGCATTTTAAGGCTTGCCCTTGTCAAGCACCTTTATATTGCAAGACTTGCCCTTGTCAAACACCTTTATATTGCAAGTCTTGTCCTTTCAAACACTTTATATTCTTGTTACATACCTTGGAACCAAATCATGAAATGATTCAAGGTGCCCTCATATCCAAGTATGTGAAAAGGGTAAAACCTAAAGAAGATCATGATTTGTTAATTTCTTGTCTTTAAATAGCTTGATGATCCATTTTTATGGTGAAAGCATGTATCTTTATGTTGTATTTGGCCATGATGATCATTTGGAGTGATAAAGTCTCCATCTTTATCACCCAAATCTTGATCTAGTCACTCATTCATCACATTTGGGTCATAAAGGTTCAATCTTTATGCTTCCAAATATTGATTTTGTTGTCCCTAAAGATTTAATCGTGTATAAAGATCCCATTGCGATGGTAAAGTTTGAATTTTTACTCATCAAAATGGCCATCTTCGCTCAAAGGCCATGTTCATCACCTTTTCTCAATAATTCCCCAATGATTGTCTTAATCACATCTAAAATTCTTGTTTTGGTTTCCAATCTAGTGATTAATGACATATGAATGATTTAATTTGTGTTTTGTTACAAAAGAATGACTGAAAATGATCAAACAGTCCAGTTTCAAGCAAAATGCTCTGTTTCTGTATGGAACTGGACTGATTCCTGAGAATCTGTTAAAATTCCCAGGAAAACCCCCTTTAGCCGTACGGCTACTTTGTCCAGGGGCATGTTTCAGTTCAGTCCCATTTAATCCAGAATGTTTACAAAAGAACCATTTTTGTTAAAATCATAACCATTTTCTGTTAAAGTCAGCTTCTCCCATTTTCTAAACACACACACACACACACACACACACACACATGCACTTTTCGTTAACAACACACAAGGGAGACTCGGCTTTGTCCGAGGCGGCTTGGGTGACGTAAATCTCTTTCCAAGCCGTAACCTGACCTCCGAACTCATAAATCTCTAACCATTTTCATTTGTTGGGTTAAAAGTTAACAAATGTGGCGACTCCGTTAAGTTTGTTAAGTTAACGTGTTTGGCTTTTCTTCCTCGAACGAACCCGTTTCGCCCCGAGGGGGGGGGATCCTCACAATATGGATTGAGTTTATCCTTTGATTAATTTGGGAGATTGAATGGTTCTTGGTTGGACTATAAAATGAGCAACAACCATTTGTGATCATACAATAGAAGTAACACAAAAAGATACACAAAAAAGTGTTCCAACAATATCGACATCCATCATTTCGTTGCATTTTTGATCATCTCTTCCTTTGGCCTCCTATATTGTATTTGGTGGTGATACTGTCCAGACACTGAATTCAATTCGCCAGAGTCTCTTAGTGCAGGGAAGCATCCGGTTCGTGCGAGTTATCCTGGGAGACTAGCGTCCGACGACAACCTCAAGCACTCACGGTGAGGAGGCGAATAAGTCTTAATGACAGTGTGTTCAACACACGGCTCGGCACAAAACATTCAGTCTAGTTTCTGTTTATCTATTATCCAGTTTATTAATTAATTTATTTATTATTTATTCTGTAGTTCGAGTTCATTTTTGTAGAATTTTCCTAACAGAGAATTGGTCAAATACTTGATGGAAGTTAATATCTACTCTTTACCCAGGGGCGGACCTGGCCTTGTGCCTAACGGTGCCGCGGCACCGGTAAAAAAATAAAAAAATTATACCTATGTAGGGATGGCAATTTGAGACACCCACGACTTCTCTCTCACAAATCGAAGGGTTAGAGGAGAAGCGAAGTGTGAGATGTTGAGAGTCAGTCAACGCATACGCCAGAAATTTCTAAGGATTTCTAGAAAGATCTACTTACCTCTAGATGGAGGAGATGGAGAAACTCCCAAAATTTGAAGATAGCTACCGGCACCGCCATTGAAGGGAAGAAGAGATAGAGAGAAGAGAAAGAAGCTGGAAACTAACGTTGAGAGAGAGAGAGATAGTTTCCAGCAAAAGGAAAAAAAAAAAAAAGGAGAAAAGTTAAATGAAAAGAAAAAGTAAGGGACATAATGAGATGTTGGAAAAATTTGTCAATATATTTAGGGATTTTGGTTATCTAGGTTGTCTCTTTTGAGGATTTAAGCTGTCATTGTCATGTCTAATCCACTTACATCAAAGATCTACTGTAAATTACTCCCTCTGTCCCGGTATTGCTCAAAAAAATTTCCAGTCATTTTTTTAAAAAAATAGGCACCACCAAACTTAAAAACGTAGATCCGCCACTGTCTTTGCCTCTAATCATGAACAATACAAACAACTATTCGTCTCGTCTTTTTAATAGTATGAAATTGTATTAATAACCACATTTTTTTTAAATTGGTGAAACCCTCTCTACTGAGATTTTGGACTGAAAAAAAAAGTACATTCTAAAAAAAAGTACTAACATTATATGAGACGGACGGAGAAAATATTACTCATTTGATTCAAATAACAATTGCTTTTTAGTTTGTCCTTGTTTTAAGAAGATCAATTATTTACAATTTTTTGAAAAATATACAAATTTACTATTATTAATTGTCCGTCTTCTAACACTCCCGTTCAAAATAAATATAGTTTCGGAAGTTTTTTCATATTTTAAAAAAGTGTAATTTTACGTCAACTTTATAAACTAAATATCAAAGTTATTCTTTATTAATGTTTGCTTAAAACATTGTGGAATTTTGAGTAAAGTATAAAAATACTTAATTATTGATTACTTTAATGTAAAAAGTAATGTAAGTGAGAGTAATAATTAATAAAAATATAGGAGTAATTAATACTTTGTTGACTAAATTATGATACGGAGTATTAATTAAAACTTACAAAAAGCATTTAATGACTGTTTTTTAGATGAATTTTTCTAAACCAAACGAGCAAACGACAATAAATATCGACGAGATCAGATCATCTGTACCACAAGTGATCTGAGGGTTTTGCATCTTTGTGCTATTATAATTATCTCAATCTTAATAAAATACAATTATTGAATCACTTGTGGTACACAATGGTACACTAAAAGTGATAAAGAAGATTTCCGTAACGAAGGGAAAGGGTAACTAACAATTACCCCTAGCATCATAAGAATAATTAATGTTTCACTCCTTTTTGGTGAAATGAACCGTAAATCTATGATAAATTATTTTTTTTACCATTAATATAATATCCCATAAACATTAACTTCCCATACCTTTTTTTCCCAACGCCCATTTGCTAAGTTCGCACCTTCAGAAAGTGACACAGAAACTTGAACCGCTTTGATGTCACGTGACCAAAACACTTCACTCACGTGATTCACTGTCACAATAATGTCTTACAAAAGTACCGATAAGAGAACACCCACGCGCTCCCTTTCCTCGTCCCCGCCAACCAAGACAGCGTGCGGACAACCGCCTTCCCCATTTCCAAGAACCGCGTGACTACACGCTCCAAAATGAGAGTGTTTTAAGACAGTCAAGCATGTCAGAAAAACGGGGCATGTCTGAGTGCTCTCTGGCTGAATGTCTCCATCTTCTTCCTCCTCCTCCATCATCTTCCCTCTTTCTCTCTGTTTCTTTGTGTGTGTGTTTTTAGTGTGTGTAGGTTGAGATGAAAGGGGAAGGGAAAATGGTGTTCAAGTCAAAATTGAAGTGGGTTGGTCTTGTTGGCCTTGTTCTCTCTGCTTTCTCTCTCTTTACCCATTTCCTTCTGGCTAGATATACAGATGAAGGTGGTGTTTCAGAGTACCAGGCTGCCATTACAATCTTTTCTTGGAGACCCATTTTTGAGAATGCAGATCTTTCCTCCACTGTAATCTGCTCAATCCCCACTTAAAGATCTCAACTTTTTTCTTCAATTTTTAATTTTTTGATTCAATTGATTTTTTCGTACTTTATAGCTGATGTATGTTTATCCTTGTGTTTTTCTAAGTGATTTATGTTAAAAATAAAGTAAAATGATGGGGTTTCCCTGTTTTTCACCATCATTGAGATTCTGCCTTTTAATTTCAGAATATTCTGTTTTTTTCTTTTTCCAACTTTCCCATTTAGAAATTTGAAGGATTTTACTTGGTTACTTCTTGGGGAACTTGCTAAACTATGCAAATTAGGAAATTAGTTACTCCTAGTTCTTATGATGAGTAGGTGTCTTTCTTTTCTTTTTTTTTTTTTTTGATTTTTCTTAACACGTGAAGATTGTGTTGATTTGATCTGTATGATGTGCAGAATTCATTCTATAGAAGACTTTGGGGTCCGGTTAGGCGCCTTGAATCGCTTCATCCGCATGCGAATCCTGGAGCAAACTATGCAGGTTAATATCCTTCCTACTTGATAGTATTGAATTTTGTGTTTTAATAAAGGGGTTGAATTACAAGGATCCGGAGGTTAGGGCTTGATGCTTTGGACAAGAATGGGTTTGATTATTTGTCATTTTTGGATTAATTCGTTATGGATTTTGGTTGGAGATTTATGCTTAGTTTTTGCACTTTAGAATTGTCAGCTATAATCTTAGAATTCGAGGTTTGGGTGTGGAATTAGACTTTAGGGTTTTAAGTTTCGGAGTTCATGCTTAGAATTCAGGATTAGTATTTGTATTTGGAATTGGGTGCGCGTTGGACGGTAAAGTTGAGAACTTTGATATTTAGGTTTGATGGAATAGAGTTAACGATTTCGCTTTTGATTTCAGAATCGTGTCTATGCTCTCGAACCCTGTATTATTGAATCTAACCTTAATGGTATGTAAACAACATATGACTCAATAACCATGTACTCCCTCCATCCCAATCAAGAGCAATTTCAGACATTCATTTTGGGACAAATGTAGTTAGAAAAATCCTTTTTTATGTTCTATCTGAGAGCTACATTCAATGTTAATAAGAACATGTGCAAGACTGGGGGAACAAAGAAGTGGATCATTGTATTGTTTTTTGGGGTGTGAAATTGGTACTCCGAGACGGGGAATATAGGATGCCAGTTTTATGAATGGAAATGCAGTGTGGATTGGGCTCGTGGCTCCTGCTCAACCTCCCTCTGCCTTGTGAAAAACCTTTCTCTGCTCCAGTCAGAATCATTCAACTTTGCCTGGCCCATATGGTTTCATTAGGACAATTAAATCAACCAAAAACGATTGCTCAAAATTCCTTTGTAATAACAGCGAAAAAAGTAGGAAGATCATTTTGGGACGGAGGGAGTATGTTAAAGAGCAAGTTAGTTTGTCATACACCCTTAGTTTTCTGCCTTGACTGACATCTCCTCCATCTTGTCTTTTCTGCCTTCTTAAGCTAATATGTTTCGCATCCTACCTAAACTAACTCTATGGTTTTAATTTATAAGAACTAAAATAGATTTTACAAATGTAGTGGCGGGCTGACTTATATCATTTTTAAAATGGATGCACAAAAGTTCAAAATGTAGTTGCAGACAAGTTATATCATTTTGTGGGACTTGAACACACGACCTCTAAGTTAGAAACCTTGCCCTTTACCATCTAAACTAGACAAACTATTTTGTTATACATTGCACTTAGTAGAAATAAACTTAAAAAACAATTTAATTTAATGTGGGGAACTAACTGGGTGCCCGTGCACTCATGATGGTTAACCTAGGTCCGCCTCTGCAATGTGGCAAGGATAAATGTCGAAACTCATAGAATGAAGCCTGCTTATATAGTTCAGATTTTCTAAGTAGAACATTCAATAGTTGAAAGTAGGACTCAGGACTTCTGTAAGTAGGGAGTATTATTTAGTGCAGGGGTTCTATGTAAGATTGTTAATACTAACCATTCTGTCGTCCGTCCTTACTTATAGGTATAATTATAGCACTATGTAATCAATTACATCTTGTTTGGTAAAGGAAAAACTGTGATATGTTTAATCTTAGAAGAGATGTAGAACCTAATGCAGATAATGATAAATGTCTTCCCTGTTAACCTGGTTTAATATGTAATACCGAGTAACTCAAAAGAATGTTAACCGCTTGCAGCATGCATGGTTCATCTCCCACACCACCCCCCCCCCCCAAAAAAAAAAAAAAAAAAAAAAAAAAATCCGCTTAAAGGATGCTAAAAACAAATACAGATATGGCCTTGAGTTTCATTTCTTATCCTGCTTTCATCTTATTTAATAGCAGTGTCTTCTCTTGTTTTTCTACTTTCAACAGATCCAGTTTCTGAAACTACTGGCTTCATTTTTGTACGAATACGAGGAGGTTTCCATGAGATCAGGAGCGCAGTATGTATACCATTCAAATTACATATTTGGTCCCTACACTTTCATTTGGTATCACTTTAAAGGCATTTATCTGGTTTCTTTACAGATTTGTGATGCTGTTGTAATATCAAGGCTTCTCAACGCGACACTCGTTATTCCAGAGATTCAGTCAACTACCAGCAGCAAAGGAATCAGGTTAATGTTGTTTTCTAGTTTATCCAATTAATTTCATTTCGGTTAAATCAATGGCGTATCTAGGATTTATGGTTAGGAGGGTCAAATCTTTACATAACCAAAAAAATTAAACCGTTAGTGCTTAAAATATGCACAACATGTGGAGCTTATTTTTATAATATACTCTCATGTCCCATAATAAACATCACACTTTCATTTTTCTTGTGCAAATGGTTAAACTTTGACCAATTTTAGGAAAAAAAAAACATATTTATCATCAACATATTTTAAAAATAGTTATTGATGATAATATTTCTATCTTTGAATCAATAATCATTTTAAAAATAATATGCACACGTCAAATGTACACAAAAAATTACTTAATTAAAATTTTAAAACTTACTAAATCATGATCAATATTTATGTTGAAACATAGACAGTATACTCCCTCCGTCCCATCCGAATTAGGATTTTTGAGTTGGGCACAGGGATTAAGGAAAAAGTGTTAGTGGAGTATGTGTTGTGAGTATGAAAAGTGAAGTAGGAAAGAGAAAGTGGGGTAGAGAATAATGAGTAGAAAGTTGCTGTGAGTGTAAATGTGGGTCCCATTAAATAAAACACTTTCATTTTTGGGTTGTCCTAATTCAAATGGGACACCCAGAATGAAAATTTGTCCTAATTCGAGTTGGATGGAGGGAGTATATTATAAGAAGTAATGAGAGAAAGAAATGAATTGCAGTAAGTAATATTTATTTTGAGACAGAAAATATATTTTGTAAGAAGTAATAAGAGAGAAAGATGAATGGCAGTAAGTAAAAATATGAGAATAGAAAACATGAGAATGAATAGGAAGAAATACAAAAAAAAAAAAAAAAAGGGGGGGGGGGGGAAGAAGTCCTACTTAATCGAACTAAGATTTTCAATATTTTTTTGAACATTTTATATGTTAATTCAGGAAACATATTGAGTTTTGGAAATGTTAGTTTAGGAAGTATTTTGAATTGTACTAATCTAATGCAACTAATCACTTTGCAAGATTAGTAATCTTTATTACGTTTTTCATATTGTTAATTTTTTTTGAACATTTTATAATGTTTATACTATATAATTGATTATTTGAAACTTTTGAGGGGGGTCAGAGGCAAATTTTAAGGGGGGTCAACTGTGAATTGTAAAGGGCTAATGTAATAAGTTTGAAAAAAATATAAGGGCTATATCGAAAAAAGACGAAAGTCAGGGGGGTCAGCTGACCCCTCCCCATTGTATGTGGATCCGCCCCTGGGTTAAATAGATGTGATCACCAATTACTCATGTTTTTCACGTATTATATGCAGCACGGAGTTTAAGAGCTTTCCCTACCTCTATAATGAGGATCAGTTCATGGCAGCATTATCAAAAGATATTAACATTGTAAGAACGCTTCCAAAGACTCTGAAAGGCGCAAGGAGAAAGAAAGCAATTCCTTCGTTTAAAGTGCCCAACTCGGCATCTCCGTATTTCTATTTGCACAATGTCCTTCCCGTATTAACCAAGCACTCAGTGGTTGAACTTGTTGTTTCTGATGGTGGATGCTTGCAGGTATTGCCTCCTATTATGTTTCTCATATTTAGTGCAACATAATGTAAAACATCTTATTTCCCCTCTGCTTTTTTTACAAATTGTCATTTTTCAGGCAATACTTCCTCCAAGTCTTATAGAATATCAAAGGCTGAGATGTCGGGTTGCCTTTCACGCCTTAAGGCTCCGACAGGAGGTCCAGGAACTCGCTACTAAAGTTTTAAATAGGTAAAGTCAGCACTAATTTGCTAGATATGATATGTCACTCCTATTAGCGTAAATATAATATGTATATATTATTCAATAGATAGAATGATTTAGTTTAGGTAGGATAATCATTGTATATTTTTATATTTATCCTTACCATAGTTGTAGAGATCTTTTCCTAGGTAGACTCTACTAATTCTTACTCCCTCCGTCCCACTCGAATTATGATTTTTGGGTTGGGCACGGGGATTAAGGAAAAAGTGTTAGTGGAGTAGGGTGTTGTGAGTATGTAGGGTGTTGTGAGTATGAAAAGTAAAGTAGGAGAGAGAAAGTGGGGTAGAGAATAATGAGTGGAAAGTTGTTGTGAGTGTGAATGTGGGTCCCATTAAATAAAACACTTACATTTTGGGGTTGTCCTAATTCGAGTGGGACACCCAAAATAGAAATTTGTCCTAATTCGAGTTGAACGGAGGGAGTATATATTAAGAGACAATTATCCCACATCTTTTAAAGAGAGAAACATGGACCGGTATATAGACTTGAGGAGTTACTCCCATTATCACCAATTGGTTTTAAGGTGGAACCTCCAACATAGTTCATTGCCGGCCCAATCCAGCCCATGCTCACACTTGGGTCTCTCGCTACTTCTTACCCCGTCTCTAATTCTAAGATGGTATCAGAGCAGAATCGTGGGGGGTTGGGCCTGCACGTGTCCCATGTAGAAGCAGCGGAAGTCAGACCACCATAGATCGGTGGCTCTGATACCATCTTAGACAAGAAGAATGCATATAAGAAATAAGAGAAAAAATATGAAAATGGGAGATGGGAAAGCCACGACACAATTAACACTGAGAAGACCCAACTTGTCATATATTCATGGTTTTGGGATGGAACCTCAGACTTTATCATGGTATCAGAGCTGGCTCGTTACACATGCAGGCCTAACGGCCCACGGTGTTGCTCCGCGCCACCCGTAACAAGTCCACGTTGTAAGCCTTGGCAACTCCCGGCTACACGTGAGGGGGCCTGTTAGAGACAAATATCCCACATCGATGTGGGAATTAACTAGCCAAGCATTGACTATATAAAGATCCTGGGCTACTCCTCCCATTGCCAATTGGTTTTGGGATGAAACCTCAGATTTTATCAACTCCCTCCATCCCAAAATGAATGACCGAAAACTTTTCAAATTTGCCCTTGCTCAAGAGCAAATTTTAACTTTTTCCGGTCATTCATTTTGGGACAGAGGTGGTACGAATTATGCTCAAGTTGAATGGTCTTTAGGTTGAGGGCTCCAGGACGACCATTTATTGCCTATGATCCTGGGATGACCAGGGATGCCTTAGCATATTATGGCTGTGCTGAACTCTTCCAGGTACCTACTATGTAAAACCATGTTTGCAACTTTAATTTTTTCTTTTAACGTCTCAAATAATTACCAGTCTTAAACACTATCTAATGTCTCTAAATTCTTCCCAAGGATGTACATACTGAACTCATCCAGCACAGAAGAGCATGGATGCTTAAACGTGGAATTGTCAAGGGAAATCTTACTGTTAATTCAGCTGAGCGTCGTCTTAATGGTTCTTGTCCGCTTATGCCAGAAGAGGTAAAAAAGTACCAATTTTTTTTTTTTTTAAAAAAAAGAAAAGAAAAAAAGAAACTCCATTTTGACTCCAAGTTTTGATTTTTATGGTGTGTTGCAGGTTGGCATTGTTCTTCGAGCATATGGGTACTCATGGGATACAATAATTTACGTGTCAGGGGGAGAGGTTTTTGGTGGTCAAAAAAAGTTGATCCCCCTCCACGCTATGTTTGATAACGTAGTTGACCGAACCTCGCTAACCACACCATGGGAGTTGACCAAAATATACGGTCGTGAGGCAAACCTCGTTGACAAGTATCCTAATTTGGCCCCACCTTCTGCTGAGGGAGAAACGAAGGTCAGAGCTAGCTGGAAAAACTCAGGCCCGCGTCCACGTCCACTCCCTCCACCTCCGGCCCGACCCAAATCATATAACATTGAAGGCTGGTGGGGGTGGGTGGCTGAGAGTGATGATGAACCTGAAAGTACAGTTTTCGAGTTAAGGACTAATGCTCACAAACTACTATGGGAAGCAATTGATTACACAATATGTGTTGAAGCCGATGTGTTTGTCCCTGGTTTTGATCGTGATGGGAAAGGACGCCCTAATTTTGCGAGCTTGGTAATGGGTCATAGGCTCTATCAATCTGCTGCAACCAAAACATACAGGCTAGACAGGTAATTACTCCCTCCGTCCTGTAAAAATAGTTCTAAAGACTTTTGATGGTCAACATAAGTGAATTTTGGCCAAACATTAATGTCAATCTAATTTTTTTTGGAATTTTACTAAACCGATTAGATTGACATTAATAATCGATCAAAGTTCAATTGTGTTGACCATCAAAAGTCAAATGGAGACTATTTTTTCGGGATAGAGGGAGTACAATTAATCCCCATGTTTTTTTGTTCTTTAACTAACGTGTTCTGCTTTGCTTACTTGCTTCGGTCAAAACAGGAAAGAAGTAGCCAAGTTCATGGAAGAGATCCATGAGCATTTATACGAAGCCAGTCATACATGGATAACATCGGTGCGAAAACACATGAGAAGGAACTTGCTTGATGGGTTAATAGAAGATTCTAAAACATCAAAACCGCTATCTTTTCTCTCTTTTCCTGTCCCTGAATGTTCTTGCTTAAGGCCTGAACCCATCAAAACATCTTCCCAGCTTCCAGCTGTCATTCGGGCTTCACACCCGTGTCCTGCTTGGATGGATGGAGATAAAGATAAAGATTCGATCTTGCAGAAAAGAGAGGGAGAAGCGGATGAGGAGGTTGAGGAGGACGATTCCGTCCCATTCGGGTCGTTTTTTGGGAGTAATAGTAGGAATGAGGAAGGTGGAGGTGTAGATATGAACAGCAAAGAAGAGACTCAAATGGAGGATCAAGAAGAACTTGAGGGTGGAGAAAGATAGGACACGTTTGTAGTAATGTACATAATTAGAGCTAAAAAGCTTGCTGATTAAGAGGGGATGGGGCGGAACGTTAGGAATTATTTAGGATTATTCAGTTTTGAAGGGGGACGGGTGAAAAGAAAGATTCAACGATGGTGCTTCGATTGTAGCATGCATGAATGCATTTTTCCCAGTGATAATGGAGGCCTGTATTCATGTTATTTTATATGCATATTATTATAAGAAAATCCTTAGTTCCCCTGAACTAATTTTACTGTAAGACAACATAAATTTGGGGTTTATTCCATTGGTTCTTAGTTTACATACTGTATGTGTGAGGGATGGTCAGTAATTATTCTGGCATGGACATTAAAATGATAATACTGTCAGATTGTCAGAAACAAGGAATGCACTGGACTGGACCACTTTTTGATCAATGCATTTCCCTAGTTTTGCTTTTTTTTCTTTTTCGAAGGACTTTACTTTTTTTTTTTTTTTTTTTTTTTTTTTTTTTAAACAATGGGTTGTACTCCTTTGAAGAAAAGATTTGTCAGCTGGGTCCATTGCCTTTCATTTTTTGTATCAATATCTGGTATGATGAATTGGTTGTAGATATTCAGTTGTGTGCACTTTTCATTAGGAATATTTTCTTGGCAATGAATTAGTCTCAAAAGTTTGTCGAGAAATTTATTCTTAAAAGGTGAATTACTTAACCCATTTTTATTAGATAAAACATCCAATTTTATACTATCTTTGTCCTAAAATGAATGACCGAATTGCTCTCAAAGTAAATTCGATTCATTTTAAGATATGGAGTAAATTTGACATTTATTTCGGGATATGGAGTAAGTTTTTTTTTTTTCGTATATGAAGGATTGCAACATCAACTTGTAGAAGCAAATATTATTCGCTGTAATAGATTCGACAATAGTGAAACTCCATAGGAACTTGTAATAGGCAGGGCTGAGATAAGATTGTAATAGATTCCATATGATTTGTAAACGATGGCAATTGCTTTGAAATGAATGATATTGTTCAGTTGTTTAAAAAAAAAAAAAAAATCAATCTGTTGACACTTGTTAAATAAATTAAGGGTTAATTGCAATTTAGACCCTGAAGTACCATACCACCCTTCAAAGCGAACCCTGATATGTTTTTTTTGTCAAATCAGGTCTTGATGATTTAAAACTCGCCAAATAAGGCCTTTTTGACGGAAACTGTCAAAAATCGTTGTTAATTGATCACGTGCAATTCCCGTGACCAATTTTGAGGGGTTAATTGCAATTTAGACCCTGAAGTATGTTACCACCATTCCAATCGAGCCCTGATTGTCTTTTCGCCAGATCAGACCTTGGGGTAATTCATTTTCGCCAGTTAGGGCATTTTTGACGGAATCTGTTAATAACTCAGTTAAAAAGCAGGAATTGGGTAGTTTGAAGCATTGTTCTAAAAATCCTTCGCCTAGACCGCCTAGGCGCTAGGCGGTCATAGAACGCCGCGCCTAATTCAAATCCGCCTATACAATAACAAAAGAAAATTTGCATTAAATTCCTATTAAAATGCCGCAGTAACTTCAATTTATCTAAAGCCCCACCTACAATTTTAATATAAATCTTCAATGGAAATTATATTAAATTTATCAGTATATACATTTAAATTAATTATTTTGTATTTCCGGTGACATTTTCAACATTATTTCACCAAATCTTATAAATTATGTCCTATTTCAAGGCTTCCGCCTAGGCCTCGCCTAGGCCTCTAGGCGCTAGGCCCAGCTCTGACGCCTAGCGGCCGCCTAGCGATTTTTAGAACATTGGTTTGAAGTTGATATTTCATTTAAGGGGCTTAATGAAAATTCCAAACTTAACAGGGCTGAAATCAAAATAATGAATCAAAATTTTTATTTGAGCAAAAAACAATTATCAAAATATTAATAAAACCATACAATATAATTTTATTATCACTACGTTCATCAATTTTTTTAATTTACCAAATTTGAATTTTTTGTTTTAAAAAAACTATTTTATTGATTTTGTTAAACCAATAAATTTTCTTTTCGAGCATTCACTATTTATATATTTTATCTTATATAAATAATCATTTTCTTTCAAGACAAAATGAAAAATTAACTATTTTATTTCCTTTATTACTTCTTAATTACTCTCCCTTCCAAAATAATTTTTATTTGCTATTAATTTTTTTTTTGCTCGTTCGATAGACCGGTACGTATTAGCATTATTCCTCCGTCTCATCCAAATTAGGATGGGACAGAGGGAGTAATGCTATTATTCCTTAATCCCCGTGTCGGGAGAGAAAATCCTAATTCGGATGGGACGGAGGGAGTAATGCTTTATACGTACCTTCTATCAACGAGCCAAAAAAAAGTAGTAGCCAAATAAAATTATTTGGGAAGAGAGAGCAATTAACTTGTAGAAAAAAGTGTGAAGATCATTTTGGGACGGAAGGAGTAATATTTGTGGCTGCATTTTAACTTGTAGAAAAATAATCCATCACTGTAATTTGCTATTATGTTGTTTATACATGTTATTTTTCCAAAATTGATTGCGGAGGGAGAATTTCCTGTGAGGTGTGAGAGATTTTTTGCTTTATTTAAATGAAGGGCCTTTGCTATTTAGAAGGAAAAAAAGGCATTCTGATTAACTTGATGGACATGATTTTAGTGATGAGGTCCCAAATTGGCGGTGTCATTGTTCTAGCTAAGTTGTTTAAGAACCTGATTGTGTGTCAGTATGATCTTACTATCTCTGAAAAAAGAAATAAAAAAACTGAGATTTCTATTCTTCAACAACTTCATAAGATAGAAATGTAAGTATGATGTATAATTGTAGGATAAGATTCAAAGATTCCTTGGAAGCTTTACAAGTGCTAATTTATCATTGTGTATTCTGATTGCTATTGCCTTGCATAATTGTTGATCCAGAGTCCTCTGCAGGATAATCGAAGGCCAAGTTCTTAGGCCGTGGACATTCACCTCTAACGAGAAATTTTAGCAGTTGCCTGACCCTTGTTTTCTCATAGCCGGTTATCACAAGTAACTCTTATAACACTTTATCTGTATTTAAAACGTGTATCAACTTCTTAAAAAGTTCTGATTTTAAGTAAGTGTTCATTTTCTGATAGAAGTTAAGCATTGAAGTATGATAAACTTTATAAATACTGAGTAATAACTAATTTTTTCCTGTTTCCAGTTCGATTCAGCTGGTTTAAAGTTAAAATCCAGAACCCAACCCAACCACTCAATCGCGACCATATCATCCATCTACACAGAATACTATTCAGTTTATTCGACTCACATCTGACAAACATGCATCCTAATCAGTCTGGTCTAGCCCCACTACTTTTGATTTTTCTGTTAATTTAAATAAAATTTAGGGAGCATAGCTCTTTTGGATTAAAAAAAATATATAAAAATACTTGAATCCTAATCTAAAGCTTTGAGTGATACAAGGCTTTGATGGTATACATAAGCTTGCTGTAAACTAGCTATTCTTATTCTAGTAAATATCAGTTGCCATGTACTCATACTGAGAAACACAAGGTCTCCAGTCATGACACTTTGAAGAGTTAGCTCGCCGTTCTTCCAAAAACCATTAAGAGGTTGACTTATCAAAGAGATTTGACCAAGAGATTTGATCACAATAGTCCTCCTTCAATAGCCAGACCTCAAACCATTTCTCATTGCTTTTGAAGAGGTTGACTTATCAATGCAATTGATTCATTAAGTATTGCTGTTTTATGCCAAATTGTACTCTCCTCCCTACCTGCAATAGGCTTAGCATTGATGACGCCACGAATTTTGGGCTCCTTGGGGGGCGGCCAAAGAGTCAGAAAGAGCTCCCAAGATCATCAAGCGGGTCAGATATCTGGCTAATAATATCTGCAAAATGAGCACACCGTTAGGACCAAAGTCGGGTTTGACCCCGACTTAGTCCCTCGGGTGTGAGAGTCAGATCTCTGAGGGAACTAAGAGCAAGGCCTTGAATGCCTTGGGTGGGTGTATGTGTGAGAGAAAGGGAGAGAGAGAGCACTCAAGAGAGTGTAGAGAGAGAATGTAGAGATTAGATCATACCTTTCACCTTAGATGAAGAGGGATATATATATATACTCCCTCCCTCCCACCTCACTTGAGACTTATTTCCATTTTGGTCCGTCCCACTTCACTTGAGACTCCCTAAAATGGTAATCTTTTTATAATTTTATATTCAATCTACCCCACCCACTCATTCTCTCTTCATTTTCCACCACATAATTCATTCAACCAACCTACTATTAACTCCACTCATTCTCTTTCTTCATTTTCTACCACACATTTTCCTTATTTTATTCTTTTTTCTTAGTTATTGTGCCCACCTCTTAGGTCTCAAGTGAGGTGGGACGGAGGGAGTATAGATATATATATATATATATGAGGGATAAAGGGTATATTTGTCCTTTTGATGGGGTCCCACCTTTAGTATTTGGGATAAGTATGTAGACCGTATATTTTGGGTATATGGACAATATAAGAGGGGTATAAGGATACGTATAAGTATACCCAAAAGGCCAGGGTTCATCAAGCATCAGGCAAAGGGATCCCCTGAAACACCTCCTTTACCATGTCGAATGAAACCAACATTGACTCAAACGGTCCTGCTCGCCAGTAACATCTCCCGTTCAAGTTTAACCGGTCTTTATAGTCAACAACTACCGGAACCGGTGGGACCTCGTTTATTTGTCTCCAATGTTTGGTTTTTTTGGGGTCCAAACCTCAACTATGTTTCCATAGATCTCGTTGTGGACTAGACGCGTTTCATTTTGTCGGATGTTAATACGTATAAACACCCAAATTCTTACAACCTTGTAGGCTTTTGATTTAGGATCAAAACATAATCCGAATATGCAATCACTAGTCCAATGGAAATTTGGAGGTGGTTCGGGAGATTAGGCCTAGGGAAAGCCTGCACTTCTCTGGTTGCCGGATTCCATATCACGATAATATCAACGTCTAAAAACACGCAAAATATACCGTTACATGGAGCAACAGCTGCATTTATAACCCTCTTTCCGTTGTTGAAAAATAACGAATAATATTCTTTCAATTTGAATGAGGGTGATGATAATTGGGTGTAGATGAAGGAAGAAACTTTATTGTCTTCTTCAGAGTGATAACAAGGATGCTTGATGAGGATGCAACCGTTGTTGCTTCTAGATGCACGAGTTTGATGGTGGTTGGCAATGAATTGAGGGTGTACCATGATATCTCTCCATGATTTAGAGACAGCCTTCAATCTTAGTAGACATTTTACAGGGACTCTGCTCAATATTTCCACAGTTGTCCTCTGGCATACTTTTGAGCAACATCATGATCGAAAAAACTCCTTAGATCTCTTCACAACCCACTACAATTTCGATTTAACATATGAGAATATTTAATATCGTGAAATCACATTTATTTCAATTTAAGGAGCTGAGGCATGAGAAGATATTTTGATTGAGAAAAAAAGAGAATTAATCACTAACTTGTTAGGTTACGCCCTACGGCTCCGTCCCCGGCCTTCAACATTGATTTGGAAGTTAGTTCTTCACAACTAATTAATCATCCCGCTGTATGAACTTCCTGTTGCAACAACAACATTAGCTCATACCAGAAAAATACAAATGCATGTCTCATTTATTATTTCACCAAATATTAGTTTCCAGTTACACTCAGGCATACAACAACAAAAACCATTCACAAACATCCAAAAATGAGTAAGCATGTCTTTAAGAATAAGACTCTCCACAGACTGTTTTTACTCAAAATGGCTCACCATCTTATCTTATGTTAAAGCAAACCCAAACCCAAACCCAACACCAACCTATCTGCTATCTCTTCAGTACATAAATCCTTGCTCCATATCCATGATAAAAACCTTCTAAATTAGATTTACACCACCATTTTCTAGCTTCCAAGAATTATGTTACTTAGGCTCTCTTTGATTGTTTTCTGTTATTGTCTATCAGTTAAATCGGATGGTCCCCTTGCAGCACCTGCATTATATGTCTTTGGGGATTCGTTGCTCGACAGTGGGAACAATAATCTTTTGCCGACTTTAGCTAAGGCAAATTTTAGGCCATATGGATCGAATTTCGCAAGAGGAGCTACTGGAAGATTCACAAATGGAAGAACAGTTGCGGATTTCATAGGTACATACAAACTATATTTTTACTTTTCATCTCAAAATAATTTGTTAAACAAGATTGTTATATGTCCTTTTCATAAGGGGGATTTGGGCATTTCGAATGCATAGCAGGCTGGCCCCCCTGATTTTTTTTGCCCTTGCAGAATACTACCCTTCTATTTCAAAATCAATGGCTTATATTGGGAGGGATTTGAATGCTTTGCATTCAGAAACCACCCACCCTGGATCTGTCGCAAGGGGGAAAACAAAGGACAAACAAGTAAATTAAATGATTTATTTTGTACGGCACTCATGATTTTTGCTCTGAAATTTTATTTTTGCTTTATTGTAGCTGAGTATCTGGGATTACCATTTTCACCACCATATTTGAGTTTTCAAAGATCAGGAACGACCACTGGATTGAACTATGCATCTGGAACTTGCGGCATTCTGTTAGAAACTGGAAAGTACTTGGTAAGATTTCATGTCAACAATTAATCCAGCATATATAATACGTATTAATTTCAATGGTTCCTGAAAATTGCAGGGTGATTGTTTAAGTATCGGGGAGCAGCTCTATTTGTTTCAGAGAACAGTTGAAAGAGATTTGCCTATGCACTATGAAAATGACCAAAAACTTTCAGATTACTTGTCCAAGTCCATATTTTCATTCTCTATAGGCAGTAATGACTATATCAACAATTACTTACAACCCGATATCTATGACTCAAGCCAGCGCTACACACCTCAATCTTTTGCCAAGCTCCTCATTGATACACTTCACCAACATTTACAGGTAACTCTAGCTTTCCCCCTCTCTCACACTCACACGCGGGCACAACTTTTTTAAGTCGAAAATATATTGCATTTGTTAGGAATTAATTACAATAAAAATAATTGGTATTTGACACATTCAGTATTTAAAAATGTACTCTTGCAGAGACTATATAATTTAGGAGCTCGGAAAGTGGTGGTGTTTGAGATTGGGCCTATTGGGTGTATTCCATGGATTACGAGCCGGTACAAACATAATGCACAATGTGTAGAAGAAATCAATGGGCTTGCCATTCTATTCAACAGCCAGCTCGGTCCAATGTTAAACAACTTAACTTCCTCCCTCAATGGCTCATCCTTCATTCTGGGCCATGTTCATTGGCTTGGCTATGATGCTGTAATAAATCTTTCTAAATATGGTAAGATATCACTCTCTTCACCAAGATAATACTACTCCGTATTTTTTCCAGTTCTAAAACGAGTGTCCATTGATTTATTATCTTATACTCTCTCAGTCCCGAGAAATTTGTCCCATTTTGACTCTTTATGGTCAACATAAATGAACTTTGACCAAGCATTGGTGTCTATCTAATGATGATCAGAATGAATGATTTATCAATAACAGTTTTTGGAATTTTACTATAATGATTAGATCGACGTCAATATGTGGTCAAAGTTCATTTTTGTTGACTATAAACAAAATGGGACAACCTTTTGGGGATAGAGGGAGTATATGTTGATTACTCCTCCGTATTAATGTAGGACTGGTTGACTCTAGCAACCCATGTTGCGTAACATTATGGGCAAACGGGACTGCAACTTGTTTACCGGAGCTAGCGCCATGTCAGAATGCTGACAAGAACTTCTTTTGGGATGGTTTTCACTTAACTGAAACTGTTTACTCCGTCATTGCAAAACGTTGTATAAGCGATAGCACAATTTGTATCCCATTCAACATCAAGAAGCTTGTACAAGTCTAATGCTGTATTTCATTGAAAGTAGTTTTATTTGTAAGACATTCATTGTCTGAAATTTCCTCTTCATTCATGTTTTTTTTTTACCATGATACAATTAGTCATTGTACAAACATAACATTCCTTAAATAGTTTGTTATGTCAAATGTGACTTCCTCAGACCAAGTTGAAAAGTTGTACTAATAATAACATTATCTCAATATAATGTTAAATTTTTTGTTAAATACTCCCTCCGTCCCATTTATATCGGCCATGTTTGACTTTGTTGGTCAACACAAGTAAACTTTGACCAAACATTAATTAATGTCTATCCAATCGTCCGAATGAAGTTCTAATAAATGTTAATGATAGATCCCTTAATAATTTATTAATAACAACTATTAAAATTTCACTAGGATGATTGAACTGACATTATTGGTTGATCAAAGTTCGCTTGTATTGAAAAAAAAAATCAAAGCCGATATAAATGGGACGGAAGGAGTAATAATTTTGTAATGTTGAATCATTACAAATATTTAAATCTGTATAAGAATAGCTAGGAGTTATTAAAATCATGGTAAAATGTCAACTGATTTAAGTTGACCATATATTTCCATGATGGAGGTAGTAGCTTTGTCCTAAAGTCAAAGCTAGATTGAAGTATGCATAAACCCACACCTATTAGAAAAATGAATATCAAAACAAACTGAGAATGTGATCAGTTACATTGATGCGTCACCTTGCCCTTATTTTCCATTCCATTTTTTCTCCATCTTTCCTGTATATATCACTCCTTTTCTGAATCATTTTCAACCAAAGTTTAAATAAAACTTGCTCTTTTTCATTTTTCATCTCCTTTCCCTTTTCTAAGCCAAGATCAATCAATGTATAAGATGGCCATGAAAAACTTGATAGCTTTGAGCTTCTTTACCATTATTTTCCATCATTTTCGATACGTGAATTCGGATAATTCTCCACTTGCACCGGCATTATATGTTTTTGGCGATTCGTTGTTTGACAGTGGCAACAACAATATTTTGCTTACTTTGGCCAAGGCTAATTTTAGGCCTTATGGTGTCAATTTTACTGGTGAACCTACAGGAAGATTCACCAACGGAAAAACTGTCGTAGATTTTATTGGTAATCATATACTACGCATCTTTTCTTACCACATTTTAGCACAAATTTATTTAAACTACAATCTGTGTATGACAATTGCTTTTGGAGTACTCGTTCTCACTCATTTTTCATATAATTGTTGTTAATTTTTTTTCCTTCTTGTAGCCGAATTTCTGGGACTACCATTTTCTCCTCCATACCTGAGTTTCCAAGCATCCTTGCCATTGACTGGGCTGAATTATGCTTCAGCTTCATGTGGTATTCTACCAGAAACCGGTAACTATATTGTAAGTTTGGACAACAACAAGCGTAGCAGTTGACTTGTCAAACTTTTAAGAAATGTGTTTTATTTGTTTGTACAAAACTTGTGCCATATTAAAATTGCACTAAGAACATTTTCTTATTTAGAAATGTGATGGAGTAAAAGCTATTAATTTGTCACCTTAACCCAAAAATAAGTCTCCGAGTCAATTCTAATGAATTATGCACATATTTTTGGAATTGCAGGGTATATGCTTAAATCTTGATGATCAAATTAATTTGTTCCGGCGAACAGTTGAACAACAAATTGCCTAGGCAATATCAAACCTCAAAAAAGGGGATTTCCGATTACTTGTCGAAATCAATATTTGTCATCTCCATTGGTAGCAATGACTACATCAACAATTATCTTCAACCCCTTATTTATCCTCTGAGCCAACGTTACACTCCTCAATCTTTCGCCACACTTCTCATTAAAAATCTATCCCAACAGTTACAGGCATCTCTCTCTCTCTCTCTCTCTGTCTTTGATATGCGCACATCATAATTTCTGTGAGATTATTTGAAAATAAAATGGAAAAACTTAAAGCTAACATGAGTTT
The DNA here is from genome assembly GCA_026119855.1 of Campanula takesimana. Lineage (NCBI taxonomy): Eukaryota > Viridiplantae > Streptophyta > Magnoliopsida > Asterales > Campanulaceae > Campanula > Campanula takesimana. Next base: position 779,931 of record JAOWBW010000131.1, on the reverse strand, counting down.
ATATATTTCATAACATACAGAGAATATATGCATTAGGAGGAAGAAAGTTTGTAATATTTGAGATTGGGCCTCTTGGGCTGCATGCCATCAATTACAAGGCAATATAAACACAATGGAACATGTGTTGAAGATATTAATCAGCTAGCCATTTTGTTCAATGAAAATCTTGCTCCAATGCTGCAAAATTTGACATCTACACTCAATGGCTCCGCCTTTGTTCTTGGCCATGCTTATTGGCTTGGTTATGACGCCGTTATAAATCACGCCAACTATGGTAAGTCCAAATTTTTCATACAGTATATAGACCCGTGCTTTCTATACATATTAATCACTACGTAAAATTATAATATAGGAGATGTTTTTGTCTTATTTTTTTGGTACTTTTTTATTTTATTTATTAATGTAGGATTAACTGATTCAAGCAATCCATGCTGCACATCGGGGGGAAATGGGACCTTAGGATGCATCCCGGGGTCACCCCCATGTATGGACATTTATCAGCACTATTTCTGGGATGGTTTTCATCTTACTGAAGCTGTATATTCAGTTATTGGGAGGAAATGTTTCAACGAAACTCAAGTTTGCATTCCTTTGAACATCAAACAGCTCGTAAACATGTAATGTTCCTGAATTTATTCAAATTATAGAGGTCAAATAAGAGGCTTATAATCTTCCTTTTATTCATTTCAAATTAGAAGGTTATAGTGTAAATTAATTCTCTTTTAATCATGCGATTCGTGTTTATTAAATTAAAATGTAAAGGCATTTCAAAGAAGAGCGCGTTCAAGAAATTGAAATAACATTATATTGGTCTATATGATTTCACAAAACTAGCCTATAAGTACGTATTTTATGAAAAATAAAGAGTCCGTACGTAGGCCTACTTACTGTACAAGTACAACAAACAAATTACTTACTACTTAGTTTCGGCTAAAAGGAATTAAAGCTATTTTTAGGGTGACTTCACTATAAGGGGGCAAAATTGTGAGTCTGATCATAACTAACTAAACTAACGTGCCGTTAATGACATAACTAATCAGTCATTAGGCTCGTTGTTGTTAACAGGAGGCTTGCGACGAGGCTTCCTCATTCCACCATAATCCTTGCGCATCAACTGCATAACTTTCTTATGAGCTTCCTCAAGAAGTCTTTCTCGATTTTCTTGGTCATTAGGCCTAAAACCTGTGTTGGACTGTTGACCCGAGCTTTGAGATTCCAAAGTCATTGTCTCAACCCTATCCTCATTATTCTGCGTGAATAAAAAAAGAATTAAACAGCTTAGTTATGATTCGATAACTGCATTATCCCTCCTCGGTCTTGGGAGGGTCAAAGCACATCTCATGTATAGATATATTTGGAACCTTAAACTATACTATAACTAAGTGCTTACTCGAGTGTGCGCATATGCGTGTTTGTGTGTGTGTGGGGGGGGGGGGGGGGGGGGGGGGGAGAGAGAGAGAGAGGGAGAGAGATACCTGGTTGTTCAAGAGATTCTGTGGTCCTTCAAGATATTCCATTGAAGCAATCTTATCCTTTCCTGCAAAATACCAAATAAAATTTATACGTCCACTCGCAAATGTTTGCACTGATCATGTCCTAAAGAGCGGCAATAGTAATTTCACATGAAGAGCTACAAAAAAATGAAGAACTTGAATAGAGAACAGATCAAAAGAACATTGCTTCTCCATAACACTCACATTTTTAACATTTATACAAGTATATATTGCCGTTCAAGATCTCTTTTACATATATATACATACAACATAACATTATCGCCTCTCTTTTTGTGTAACCTGATAGTCAGTTATTCCTAGGAGGGTGATGTTTTGGTACACGAGCATAATCAGCAGTGAACGTGAAAAAACCATCGATATTCAACTTCTTTTGATCACTATGGTTTGCACCTGTTTTCATTGTAGTACTACTTTCTCCATTACTTTGCATTTTTCCTTTCTTCAACCCTTTCTCGGCTAATCCCATTTTCCTTCCTCCAAGCTGTCCATCTTTTCCAACCTCAGTAGCGGAACCACCTTCACCAAGCTCGCCCTATTTCGCATAGTTCTTGATTAATTAGTCCATGAAGTATCATAAAAATACATAAAAACCTTACACCAAAAAAGAATTTTGAAATAGTTAACTAAAAAAAAAATCTTACCTTTTTGACAGATGCAATATTTCCATCATTTTCCTTTAGCCAGTTTCCTCCCATTCTCCATCCTAAGAATAATCATAAGCAAATTAATCATATACTGTCATCAATATTTGTTCTCATTTGTATGAATATATAAGCTAAACAAAGCATATAAGATTAAGCTATGTATACCTTGATCAGCACGCGAAGAAATTAGGGTTTGGGAAACGACGAGAAATCCAAGTAGTAAGCTTGCAAATCTTAGAGACACCATTTTTGAAGTGTTGTGTTGAAAGTGTTGTTGTTGTTATAAATGGGAGACAAGAGAAGAAAAGTAGAGAAGGCAAAGTTGGGGTTTTATAGAGTTTTAAAACCCTAGTCAAAGCTAGGGTTCCGACAACTGGTCTAGTAAAATAGTATCTCTCTCGGTACATGCAAACTTAGGGCAGATCAATTAGTTAATTTAATCAAATACTACTACCATTTGTAACCAAAAAGTAGTACTTAGTAACAAATTTTTGAAAGAACTTAAGTTATAAAATATAGTTTGCTTTGTTTCAATGCTTGAATTTTCAATAATGATAACTCGAGAATTCAACAAATGTGATTTGAGCCTTATAAGCTCACCAGTCACACGGTATACACCCTTGCCTTCCTTCAGAAAGGTCTCGAGTTCAATTTCCTCCCCCGCTGTAAAAAAAAGAAAAAGATAAAGAAATAAAAAAAATCAACAAATGTCAGCTCAATTTTGTGAGGACCCTTGTTTGGCAAACTGAAATGGTTTTCTCTCCTATTTTTTTTTTTTAAATGTATCCAAGTTTATCCCATTAAATTTCTCCACAATTCACAGGCTCCATTTTATTTTCATTTAGGGGCTACAACTGCATATAGTAAACCCTAAGAATGGCCTGAGTTCCACTGTATATCAAAGACCAGTCAGTATATTTCTATGTTTCTTAAATTCTCTCTTAATTAGAAGTCTTGAACAAATTGTAATCTTTGTCTGAAATAAGAGATTGTTTGATCATATATATTAATAGTACAATTTCATGAAACCTTGTATTAGTTCCAAAACCAAGAATAGGGTTCTTTCATCGTATCCTCACCCAAGACGCTGCACTTTTAATTAGCGAAATATTTCAAAATGATTTCGGGGCAGTTTCTTAGATTATACTCCATCCGTTCCAAAATGATCTTCTCATTTGCCATTTCTCATTGTCCCAAATAGTTCTTCACATTTCTACGATTTAGGCTTAAAAGCGTATAAACTAAACATGGCTAGTGAAGCAAGTGTGATCATATCCTTAAAAAATTTGAATAGTCAAACGTGAAGATCATTTTGGGACGGAGGGAGTAAGTAAGCAAAACCAAGAAACTTGCAAGTAGAAAGAAGCATGCCTATCATGCCTATGTGCAAAGGTCTGAGTCAGAGATTCTTTCTCCATCATATCTTGATCACAGTCACAGCTTCGCTTTGGATACTTTTGATTAGGTCTTAGGCCTAACATTTGAATATAATCAATCTGACATTATATTAATTTAATTATATTAACTTGTGCTAATTTCTATGTTAAGACAACTGGCTGCTGCAAAATGACATTGATATGAAAACAATGAAGAGATTGACCAATATTATTATTACCTTTCTGTTTGGAATCAAAGAGGGAATATTGCACAAATTGTAACCATTTTCAAACCAAGTCAAAGGTGAATCAACTTGCATTACTATAAGCAGTTGTTTAGGTGTCCTCTCATGTTCACTCCAAAATAAGTATCACATTTTATATAAAAATAATAATTTTTAATGCAGTTTTATTATATTAAAATTGATTTACAAATAAGTACAACACATTATGTAAAAAGTTTGATAAGTTAATTGCGACCGTTGGTATTAAAAAGAGTGAATAATAAGTTGCACATGAAAATTAAATAGTATGCATGGTTGTACTTGCTTGCACCTTTATGATTTTGGAGAGACCCAGGCTAGACATCTTGGGTTATCTTGTTCAATCGGTAAAAAATAGGGTTGAAATGGTATATATTTGTAAACATCTATTTCTAAAAGAAAAAAAGTCATAATAATGGTAAAAATAAAATACCATAAAAGTAAGTGAAACAAAACGAAGCCTTCTCTTTTAATTTGCATGATCAACTTTATTCAGTACTGACAAAAAACACATATATTGGATCATTTTCATGAAAAAATTAAAAATAATTCTTCACAATATTCTTTAAAGATGTGTCAACAATAAAATTTAAAATTTCATGAGAATAATAAAATTTATAATTCTTTTTGAAAGATAACTTTGGAGAGAGAGAAAAATTGGTGCTCAAGCCCTAATTGGGTGATGAGTTTAATGTATAACGCCCCTTATATAAATTGTTCCATCATTAAAGTAAATTAGTAAATATCTGGTGAGTTGTGTTAAAATTGAAATAAAACATTTATTAAAAATAATCCAAAAAGAAAATTAAGACTTTTAATATGAGGTAAATTTGAAGGGGAAAATTGCAATTTTATACCACTAAGTTTACATAAAGTTGCAATGTGGTACACAATGTACCAAAAGTTGCAATTTGAACCTTTATGTTCACAATTCTTTGCAATCCGATGCATATTTTGACGGAAGTTAAAATATAATTAACGATATTGACGGAAACATTTACGAACTTGAGGGAGAAGGTCTAGGGAGGAGGAGGGGTCGAGTAGAGAGAAGGCGACAGAGATGGGGATGGGTAACCGGCCAGTTGTCATTGCTGGTTACCAGAAATAGGGGCAATTAAATATATGGGACCTTAATTCAATGTTAATTAAAAAAAGAATGGATGAGGATTAAATTTAACCCCTACATTTCCACACCAACAAACTTTAGCACGTCAAATTGTCAAATGAAAAACTATTGAGTTTTAGGTGTGGCTAGTGAAATTCTTGAAAAGTTCGTTAACGTTTCCGTTAATATCATTAATTTTTTTAACTTCCGTCCAAAATTGCACCATATTGCAACGATTTGTGAACATAAAGACCCAAATTGCAACTTTTAGTAGATTATGTACCACATTGCAACTTCATGTAAACTTAGTAGTACAAAATTGCAAATTGCCTCATTAAATTTGAAGGGAATAAAGTGATCGTTGAACACTAAAGCCTGTTTCTTTGAGGTGAAAAAAGTTTCTTAATGACCCCAAAATACCGTCTTTTGGGCCATTTAAAAGTCTTGTTCAACCAAAACAAACATGCTCTAACTAGGTGTTACTTTTTCTTTCTGATGATGTCTTAATGAGCAAAAAAAATAATAAAAAATACATCGAATTCTAGATTTTACTAATTGTGAAGCTTGATTTTTATCACTAAACCGTTAATTTGGAAATCATTTACACACCAAGTATTTGTAAACCACAAGGATATAAGATTAAATTATTTAGGAGAGGCAAAAGGCATATTTCACACGAAATAAGGACCACGTACACGAGCGCATGAAATAGAGAGCTTGAGGAACATGGGCAAGTGAGAATTGCATAGAATTTCTCAAAAAAAAAAAAAAAAAAAAAAAAACTTTAACCTAAAACAAAACAACTGTGTACGTATAATACCTTTAATACCTTGTTTCTAACAAATGTAAGTAATGTAAACGAGTTATTGAAGAACACGAGGGCAGGGCAGGTCCTTCAACTTGATGCAAGTGGGTTGGCCTCTCGAAATCTGTGTGTTTTGTTCCTTAAGTCGGCTCTTTTCCTATTAATCATCTGTGTTACTACCAGTGTTTTAAAAGACCTCCGTCTAAGTTGTTTAGGTCCCGCCTAGGCGCTAGGCGTTCATGAAACGCTTAGGTCCCGTCTAAGATATTATAGTTATTTCTGAATTCTCGGCCCCACCTAGACCTAGCGTTTTTTAGAACCTTGGTTAGTACTATAGTTTATAGTTTGTGATTTTCTATCAATAGATTAAGGCTTCTAGTTTTTTTTAAAAAAAAAATATGTATATACAATAAATTACCCTTATTATTAAGTTATTTTTTTCACCTTGGAATTTGTTCGAATTCCAATAACCATCTTTAGATAGTTTTAATTGAAAGTGAAAAATGTAAAAGAAAAATGGTGGCATCAAACTTTAACCGAATTTTAGTATTAACTGTTTCAAAATAAATGTCTAAATTTAATTTTGATTCAGAATAAATTTGAGCATTCATTTTGAAACAGAAAGAGTAATAAACAGTCGAACTAACTCTACAATTATCTGGTGCTACTTCCTTTTTTAAAAAAATAAAAAAAATAAATAAAAATCAACGGTCTAACAATTCATTTTAATTTACCCAAGTTAGAGTGTGAAAAAGAACTCAAGAGATGAGTCAACTTAATATAATCTCACAATCCCAAAATAATGTTTCCAATTTTTATTTGAACAAACTTTGAACAATAATCATAAATTAATTTAAATTTTTCGATAAAAAAATATAATTTGTACTAAATGATACACCGTTTAAGTACGATTAATAAGAATTTTTAAATTTTTTATTAAAACAATTAAATCAACTTATAATTATTACTCAATATTCATTCAAATAAGCAGAATAAAAAATTGAAAACACTTCTCGGGAAAAAGGGGGGGGGGGGTAGTTTTTTGGATTTGGAACACAGTGAATTGCTAACAGTGATTGTTTAGTACCCAAATTTGAGAAAATTTTGGTGGAAACTAGTTTCTTCATAAGTTATAAAAAATCTCGTTTTTATAGGGGTTAAAGTTTAGGGTTTAAAGTTTAGGGTTTAGGCCTTTTAGGGTTTAAAGGCCCGTTTGTCGCAGCTGAATGCTTATAGCTGATAGCTGGTGGCTGATAACTTATAGCTGATGACTTATAGTTGATGAGTGAATATAGTGTTTGTTGCAGCTGTTTAAAATCAACTTAAGTTACAAAAGGTAAATTTGATTATTTGTTTAAAATAAATTGAAAATAGTTGATTATGAGAAAATGACCAAAATACCCAAAAGAGTATTATTCAACATCAATTACCTCATCTGTTTAAAAAAACACCAATTACCCCATTGCACCAAGTATACTGCAAAGAGCCAATGATGAAAATTTAGTTCCATGTAAAATCGTCTCCTCTTTAATCTTTAATCACCCATTAGAGAGCATCTCCAATGGAGAACACCAAATTTGGTGTAAGTTTTACACCAAATGTTACACTAAATAAAAATCTTCTCCAATGTATCACACTATTTTTCACACTAAAAAGGAATATTCTCTATCCACCTCATTTTTCCACTAACACTCATTGCTACACAAACAATACTTGAAGTCTATGATTTTACATTTAAACCCCTTTTTAATGAGATGATATAATATTATGTTTTTTTAATTATTTTTATGCATTGTACTTTATAATTAAGTAAAATATATTATATAATTTATTAACATATAAGTTAATTAACATAATTTACAATGTGTGAGTTTTTAAAATTTAGAATGACTAAATGTGACAAGTGAAACTATTACACCAAATAAATTTGGTGTAAAATATAGTGTCCATTGGAGGGATGAATAGTGGGCATTTTAGTGTTATAGCGTGAAATATAGTGTCTATTGAAGATGCCCTTATAAAAACCAAAACCCAATACCTAAACCCAATGAAATTTCATCTGATTTTTCTAATAATCATTGAGGTTCTGGAACGTAATTCAAATCCTACTACTTTGGATTGAAAATCTGATAAATACTGTTAAGCTAAGAACAAATACCCACATTCATGAACAACACATCGTTTTGAGCTTCATCTCTTCTTCCTTCCCTTGCAGTAATCCTTCCCTACTGTTCATCTCTTCTGGATACGTTTGGGGAAAAACGGGAATTATAGCTTGTGATATACAGCTCTTCGGGTGTACAAGCGGCGTGAGGAGACCTTCGATCTGCCATTTTCATGCTTTTGGTACAGCTTTTCTTCGGCCTCTCGAAACTCGAATTCTCCCACCACCACCGTTGTTCATCGGTTGAAGAAGAAGGCCGTGGAAACCTGGATTGGATATGTTTGAAAAAAAAAAAAAAAAAACAGCTTGTTAATGAGGGTAATTTGGGTTTTGAAAAAAATCATTAAAGGCCTTCCTTCCGTGTTTTTTAGAAGCCAGAAAAGCCACATTTTTGTTGCTTTATTATGCCTTTCACTTATGGAAAGCTTAAACTGTGTTGTACCTTGCTTTTGACTTATTTTTCAATAAGTTAAAACAAACGCTCTAATTACAACTTATTTTAAGCGATAAGTCACAAGCTAGGTAAAATAAGTGTTACCAAACAGGCACTAAGAAGGGTTAAAAAATAGGACTTTTATAACTTATGGAGGAACTAGTTTTCCCCAAAACCAACTCCCCAAATTTTACCCGGAGTGCAATATATTGGGTTTATAGTTTCAAATTTTAAATTTAGAACTCATGGTTAACTTGGTTTTAATTTTCATTAGTCAAAATTATGATATCACTTTTATCATTTAAGAAATCTCATGAATGCTAACTTTTGCCCTTCCTTTTCTTTAAGGGTTTGTTTGGTAGAGCAGTGCGTTTAAAATGAATTGAAAAATAATTATTTTTTTGCTAATTAAGCGTATCAATGGGGAGTTTTTAAGTCGAGTTTTTTTTTATTTAAATCTTAGCAATTTTTAACTGCTCCAAACAGTAGCGTCCAAAAAGAAGAACCGTTTTGAAAAATCTCAGTTATTAAAACTGTGCACTAGACAAACCCTAAATATATATTTGACCCTTCTTCGTTTTTGTGTAACTTTTGATTCGTTACAAAATAGTACTCCCTCTGTCCCAGCACAAGTAGGACTTCTGTCTTTTTAGGCCGTCCCAAAACAATTGAGACTGCAAAATGGAAATGTTTTAATAATTCCCTCCGTCCCATTTGAAGCTTCACTTATTACCCCAAATGGATGTCCCGTTGATTGCTTCACCTTTCCTAAAATAGTTATAAATTTAAGCCCCACTTGTCATCCCACTCACTTTTTCCTCTCGCATACTCCATCTGTCCCGCTTTAAGGTTCTTACTTTCCTTTTTAATTTGTCCAAATTTAAGCTTTTTTTTATTACTTTCTTTATACTAAAATGGAAAGTGGGACCCACTTGTCCATTCTCACAACAAAAACTCCCTACCCATTTCTCTCTCCCACTTTACTTTCATACTCACAACATTTACTTTTTCTTAATATCCGTGCAAAGTCAAACTAAGAACTTTAAATTGGGACGGATGGAGTACATAAATTGTGGTCCCCACTTGTCATACCCACTGACTTTCCCCCTCACACATTTAAACTATGGGTCCCACTTGTCATACCTCTCACTTCTTCCCTCTCACAACTCATTTCCCACTCATCACTTTTCTTAATTCTTGTGCACTCTCAAAATAGTGAAGCTTCTAGTATTTATATTCAACCAACCACACTCATTTCCCTCTTCATTTTCCACCACTCATTTTATTCAACCAACACTACTATTTACCCCACTTATTCTCTCTCTTCATTTTCTACCGCACATTCACTACTTTCTCTTAATTATTGTGCACACTCCTCTAGTCCTATTTGTGCTGGGACGGGGAGAGTATATTACAACGTCACTGTCTCATTATCTTTAGTCAGAGTATCTAGTTTTGACCGGGCGGCACAATTTTTTTCATAAATAAAATGAAGAATATAAAATAAGGTGGTGATATTTTAATGGTTGCATTGATTGTAGATCCGAAACACTTTAATTAAAAGTACTAATAAAATCATGACACGTTATTTTGTAAACTAAAATTTGTCAAATTTGTTTGACTTTACATTTACTTTTTTAAAAATGTACTCCATTTGTCCCGGTTTAAGGTTCTTAATTTGACTGTGCACGCTTATTAAGGAACCAAGGCAAATTTGAGTCAACAATAATAGTGTGGGAATGATATAATTGTCCATTAATAAAGTAAGTGGGTTAAATTAGATAGATAAGTGATGGTTTTTTTTGTAATATACTCCCTCCATCCCATAACAATGTGCACAAAATGACTTTTGCACAAGAATTAAGAAAAGTATAAATGTTGTGAGTATGAAAAGTGAGTGGGAGAAAGAATGTGTAAATGTTGTGAGTGTAAAAGTAAAGTATGAGAGAGAATGAGTGAGATAAATAGTAAAGATTCTTTCCTTTTTTTGGTAGTGTGCCCATTTGAATGAGACTAGGGGTGTCAGCGGTTCGGTCAAAACCGCGGTTTGAGACCGAACCGAACCAATCCAAGTGGTTTGGTTCGATTTTTATACATCCGTGGTTCAGCTCGGTTTGAAAATTTCATAAACCGCGCGGTTCGGTTCGGTCTGCGGTTTGACTCTTATAAACCGACCAAACCGTACCAGACCGAACCGCGGAACCGAACCGCGAAAACGATATTCCAAACCGTGCTATGAACCGTTGATCATTTCTACATTTAATCTGGATCATTCATTTAACACATATAAAAGATAAATTTATTTCACACCCTAAATCACTTCCCATTTCTTTCATTTCTAACGAGCGGCTCTCCACTCCATCCAGTCTTCCCCGATAACGAAGTGCCGCCGACCCTTCCTTCTTCTCCGGCGGCGATTTCTTCCTTTACTCTGTCCCCAACGCCGCCGACCCTTCCTTCTTCCCCCGCGGCGATTGCTCTCCACTCCAGTCCAGTCTTATCTTATCAAGATATTCGAACGAGAACTATACATGAAGCGACGACGGAGCAGAGGCCGAGGTACTCACGGACAAAGGGCTTTGTGGATAAACAATGCAATTGATTTCTCTTTGATTCTTTGCTATTCAATTTTTAGGTAAGAACTTCCTGATGCCGATTTTTATAGTTTGTTTTTTGATTTCTCAATTAGGGTTAGGGATTGTCTTTGTTTTTATTTGAATTTTTGGATAAAAAACTCAATGGGTTATTGATTTCTCAATTAGGGTGGGATCTTATTATTTATTTGAATTTCGGGATAAACAACTCAGTTGGGTTATTTGATTTGTTGTTGTGTATCTTTTTTTTTCTTCCTGTTAGCAGACACGTTAACGTTAACTGTGGTCTTGAAATCAATTCATGTTTGTGGTGTAATGTCTGGGCTCTGATCTGCTGGTCTGGACTGTGGTTTGAATGTGGTTTGGACGTGGTTTGGAATGTGGTTTGAACCGCGGTTTGGAATGTGGTTTGGACCGCGGTTTGAACCACAGTCTGAACCGGAAAATCAAACCACGGTTTAAGCTGAACCGAACCGAACTTTGATGGTTTGGTTCGGTTTGAATTTTTCAACGGTTCGGTTCGGTTTGGGATTTTCCCAAACCGATGACTAGCGGTTTTGTCTCTAAATCCTCCCAAACCGAACCGAACCGTTTACACCCCAAATGAGACATCCAAAAGGGAAGTTTGTGCCTATTGTTATGGGACGGAGGGAGTATGAATTTATGAGGACAAAATTGTTTAAAACAATGTTCGTACTTTTCCATTTAAGGAATAAAGCAACTAACAACCTTAAACTGGGACATACCAAAAACGAAAGTAAGAACGTTAAACTGGGACGGATGGAGTATCTCTGGATAGAAATGCCCACGGTTCATGTTTGAACCAGCGGTTTTGAACCGTTGATAAACCGTTGAAAACCGTGAACCGGATGAACGTTGAACCGGATGAACGGTGAACCGGCGGTTTACGGTTCATAGGCGGTTTGGCTTCAAAACCGGCGGTTT
>JAOWBW010000131.1:474278-767988 GCA_026119855.1 Campanula takesimana | reverse complement strand
GGCTTGATTCTCGAAAGAGATACGTAGGAAGTCCTACCTTGGACCCAGCCGTTACACCCTAGACGAGATCGAGTGTCTCTTAGTAAATCGTAGAATCCCCTTTAACACAGGAGATTCGACGAGGGGCTCTGTAGATACCCTGATCTCGCACCCCTAAAAACCCACCTTGAATCGTCTAAACCCGAAAATTGACCTAACCCTCGATTTGGCTGTGCGGGACTGCCGTGAGCCTTATCGGTGCATCGAATGGATAAACGGACTTCAAATTCATGATCAGAGCGAAAAAACGAGCAAACAGGTAAAAATTTCATTTTTCGAGGTGCGGGACCGGAAACGGGCCCGCAACCCCCCGAACTGCTCGCTGTTATCCATTCTGTGCATTAAATATATATATTACCTTTCCTGCTAATTGACATATTTCAGATATACCGGCGTGACCACAAATTATTCCAAGCAACTTTCATGTTGGGCCCGCGGACAACCGGAACACCGGAGCGCGCAACGACGGAGCGGAAAGCCGGAGCCGGAAAGATGGTTATCCAAATTGGAAAATATCTCAAAATATCTTATCAACTGGTCAAAAGAGCAAAAAATATATTATTGTCGTTCCTTGCTCATAAAATATTTCAGATATACCGGCCTGGCCAGAAAAATATTCCGAGCAACTTTCATGTTGGACTCGCAGACAACCGGGACACCGGAGGTGCGCACAACGGAGCAGTTACGGAGCGAAAAGCCGGAGCCGGAAATATGGTTATCCAAATTGGAAAATATCTCAAAATATCTTATCAATTAGTCAAGAAGAGGAAAAAATATATATTGTCGTTCCTTGCTCTAAAAATATTTCATATATACCGGCCTAACCAGAAAAATATTCCGAGCAACTTTCATGTTGGACTCGCGGACAACCGGCACTGGAGACGCGCACAACGGAGCAGTTGCGGAGCGGAAAGCCGGAACAGAGATAAGGAAGATGACTTTAAGCCCTAGTCAAGAAGGATAGATGATGAATCCACCAATTTACTGTTGGGTTTCGATCAAACATGCGCAGCGGAAATTAGCATTTAAAATTTTGAAACCAAAAGCCCATCGATCCGTTCATATGATTAAACCAAATACGACATGAGAATAAAGGAATAAACTAACCCTTGATGGCTATCAAATTCTCTTGGTCTTTGTGTGAGGTTTGAAGACTTGATCACGATCACAAAGCTTGAACACGAACTTTGAAGATGATGATTTTCACCCTCTAGCGGTATCCACACTTCGAACGAATGTCAAAGGAGCTTCTTTGATCTTGGTTGCTAGACCAAATTGTGGAACACTTTTTCACAATCAAAAGAACTATATGGAATTATTTTGTGTATTATTTTGTTCCTCAACCAAGAATGTCTTGGAACAAAATAAACCCTCTCTCAACTCTTTGAGACTCACAAAATCATTAGCTTTGAGTGTTGGCCGAATTGGTATTTTATACACAAGTATGACCTATTCCAAATAGGAAACTTGTGTTAAAATCTGTCCAAAAATTCGTTTCCTAATCAAATTAGGAATCTGCCACCCGATAGTACTGTGCGGCCGCCCAAAAGCCTTTGTGCTGTCGCACAACTATCTGAAGCAAAACTGGTACAAAACTGAGATAAGTGTGCGGCCGCCCATTCCATACTGTGCGGTCGCCCACTTCTCAGAAAGTCCAGAATTTCCAAAATTCCAATGTAGTCCTTTTAAAGATTCGTTCTATTGTGTGTGACCCTCTAGGATTATACTAAGTTGGCAATGGGTTCAACATGAAACCATAAGATATGATTAGGTTCTAGCAAACCGTCATACCTACCCAAATAGTATAACTAGATACAAGTTCGCATTCCTCTTAGAATATGTCATAATCCCTTTGTCCACGATGTCATTGAACACAAGTCATAGTCAAACGGTCAACTTGTTTTGTTCAATACTTTCTCGATTCCGAATATGTTGATAATCCAAATGACATTGATCCAATCAATTCATTTGAGTCCGGCCGAACATTTCATAAACATCATTCCTACGAGAGGTCCAAGCTTGACATCTCTCCGAGGAGGGACAAATCCATTTAGCTTATTATTCTTCCCTACGTGAATCCGATTATGCCAATCATACCCTTTATAACTACTCTGTTAAAAGTAGCGTTTGAATATGTTAAACATAATGTTCATCAAGTGGAAGACTATAATAACTTCATGTCTAAGGATTCAAATGACATAACTAATATGAGATATATGTATGACATAGACCATGACATAAATCTCATAAAGCGGGTCATGTCCAGTACCTTGTTCCAAACAAGTACCCATAAATCTAACATGATCATCCCATGATCATTTAGCTTTTATACTAGTGCTTAACAAGTACTAGGGACGGAGATTATTATAAGTAAACATGAACAACAATAATAATCAAAACATCTCTTTATTGATATGAAATAAATGATAACAATTACAACGTTTATTAAACGTGCCTAGGGACCACTACTAACAATCTCCCACTTGCCCTAGGCCCAATCTCCCATGTATCTAATACCCATGGACCTAACATGACCATCATGTTTAGCTTGTGGAAGTCCCTTTGTTAGCGGGTCCGCAACATTGTCATCAGTAGGTACTCTGCATATATTTACGTCTCCCCTATCAACGATCTCTCGAATGATATGAAAACGCCTAAGTATGTGTTTGGATTTCTGATGTGCTCTTGGTTCCTTTGCTTGAGCAATAGCACCATTATTATCGCAATAAAGGTCTATTGGATTAGCAATACTAGGAACCACTTCAAGTTCAGTTATGAACTTCTTAATCCAAACAGCTTCCTTTGCAGCATCCGATGCAGCAATATACTCAGCTTCTGTTGTAGAATCAGCGGTTGTACTTTGCTTGGAACTCTTCCAGCTTACAGCTCCACCATTTAACATAAACACAAAACCCGATTGCGATCGGCTATCATCTTTGTCGGTTTGGAAGCTTGCATCCGTGTAAGCATTTACAACGAGATCATCTTCCATTCCTCCATAGACCAAAAACGAGTCTTTAGTCCTTCTCAAGTACTTAAGAATCGCTTTTACGGCTATCCAGTGATTTTCGCCAGGGTCGGATTGGTATCTACTTGTCATGCTCAAAGCATAAGATACATCCGGCCTAGTACAAATCATGGCATACATGATGGACCCAATTGCCGAAGCATATGGAACATCATTCATTTTCTCACGCTCATCTTTTGTCTTAGGACATTGAGTCTTGCTTAGAGAAACTCCATGTAACACGGCAAGGTCCCTCTTTTAGAATTTTCCATACGGAATCTTCTAATGACCTTGTCAATGTATGTACTTTGGCTTAAACCAAGTAGCCTCCTTGATCTATCTCTATAGATCTTAATGCCAAGAATATATGCGGCTTCACCCATATCTTTCATTGCGAAGCACTTTCCTAACCAAGTCTTCACAGACTGAAGTGTAGGAATGTCGTTTCCAATGAGCAATATGTCATCCACGTATAAAACAAGGAAAAGCACTATGCTCCCACTAATCTTCTTGTATACACAAGGCTCATCTTCTTTCTTGATGAAACCAAACTCTTTGACCGATTCATCAAAACGGAGATTCCAACTCCTAGAAGCTTGCTTCAATCCATAGATGGATCTCTGCAATTTGCATACCTTAGAATTTTGTTCAAAACATTCTGTTGTGTCATATACACATCCTCTTGTAGTTTTCCATTCAGGAAAGCGGTTTTGACGTCCATCTGCCATATTTCATAGTCATGATATGCGGCAATGGCAAGCAAAATTCTTATAGACTTGATCATTGCTACGGGTGAAAAGGTCTCATCATAGTCAATACCATGAACTTGCCTATAACCCTTCGCTACAAGCCTAGCTTTGTAAGTATGCACCTTCCCATCCATGTCAGTCTTCTTCTTGAAGACCCATTTGTATCCTATGGTTTTTACACCTTCGGGCGCATCAATCAAATTCCAAACTTGATTGTCTTGCATGGATTGCAGTTCGGATTCCATGGCTCCAAGCCACTTGTCCGAATCAGGAGAAAACATCGCCTCTTGGTAGGTTGACGGTTCATCATTCTCAATGATTTCTACCTCATTACTATCCGTTACGAGAAATCCATATCTCTCGGGCTCGGATCGTAACCTACTAGATCTGCGAGATGCTTGTGTATTTTGAACAGGTTCCACAACTCCTTGTGGTTCTTGTTCTTGTTCCACTATTGGTTCAATGTTATTTTCTGGGTCTCGAATTTCTTCAAGATTTATTTTACTCCCACTGATTTCTTTGGAGAGAAACTCTTTCTCTAGAAAGACACCAGTTTGGGCAACAAACACTTTGTTGTCCTCTCGGTTGTAAAAGTAATATCCTTTAGTTTCCTTAGGATATCCCACGAAAATACATTTATCAGATTTGTGTGCAAGTTTGTCTGAGATAAGTCTTTTGACAAAAACTTCACAACCCCAAATCTTCATGAAAGATAGACAAGGCTTCTTTCCGCTCCACATCTCATATGGAGTCTTTTGAACCGATTTAGTTGGAACACGATTTAGTGTGAAAGCAGCGGTTTCTAGAGCGTAACCCCAAAAGGATATTGGAAGATCAACTTGACTCATCATTGATCGAACCATGTCTAACAAAGTCCGATTCCTCCTCTCAGACACACCATTCCATTGTGGTGTTCCGGGCGGAGTCAATTGTGAAACTATTCCACAATTCTTTAGATGATCATCAAATTCTTGACTTAAGTATTCACCACCTCGATCTGATCGAAGTGCCTTTATACTTTTGCCAAGTTGTTTTTCTACTTCATTTTGAAATATTCTAAATATCTCAAATGCTTCACTTTTATGTTTCATTGGGTAAACATACCCAAATCTACTATAATCATCAGTGAAGGTTATGAAGTATTGAAATCCTCCCCTAGCATTGCTACTTAATGGTCCGCATACATCGGAATGTATCAACCCCAATAAGTCGCTTGCCCTTTCACCCAACTTGGTAAAAGGTGTCTTAGTCATTTTTCCAAGAAGACACGACTCACAAGTATCATATGACTCTAAGTCACATGAACCCAAAAGTCCGTCCCCATGGAGTTTTGAGATACGCTTCTCATTGATATGACCAAGACGGCAATGCCACAAATAAGTATGATTTACATCATTAGGTTTAGATTTCTTATTTACATGATAGACATTATTTTCATTCTTGACATCCAAGATATAAAGGCCATTAAATGAATTAGCAATACCATAAAGCACATCATTTAAATAAATAGAAAATTTCTTATTCTCAATAAGAAACTTAAAACCTTCATTATCCAAACAAGAAATTGAAATAATATTTCTGCTTAAATCCGGAACATAATAACAATTGTTCAAAACAGAATTAATCCGGAAGGTAAAGTGACTTCATAAGTCCCTACGGCTAATGCAGCAACTCTTGCTCCATTCCCCACGCGTAGATCTACTTCACCTTCTTTAAGCAGTCTCCTATTCTTTAGTCCCTGCACATTTAGACAAATGTGAGAACCACACCTGGTATCCAATACCCAAGAATCAGTGGTAGAAAGGAGAATATCTATCATATAGATACCTGAAGTCGACGCAGCCTTGCTGCTCTTCTTCTTCTTTTGCTCTTCCAAGAAAGCCTTGCAATTACGTTTCCAATGACCAATTTCTTGACAATGGAAACAGATTGCATCCTTTTGTGAATCGGGTTTTGCCTCAGAAGCCTTGACAACCTTTGCCTTGCTTATCTTGGGTTTGACAACTTTTGCCTTACCCTTGCCTTTGGCACCAGGCTTCTTCCCATCATGAACCAGGAGCACGGGAGAACCTTTCTCCACAATTTTCATCTCTGCAGTTTTGAGCATCCCATGCAACTCAGAGAGGTTCTTATCCATTCCATGCATGTTATAATTCATTACGAACTGATTATAACTTTTAGGCAATGAATTAAGAATGAGATCCGTGGCTAGCTCCAATGGGATTGGATAGCCAAGTTTCTCAAGGTGCTCTACATAACCTTTCATTTTAAGAAAGTGAGGACTCACTTGTTGCCCTTCATTCATTTTACTAGTAGTGAATGCAACAATGGTCTTGTACCTCTCTTGCCTAGCTTGCTCTTGAAACATGGTTCTCAACTCCACGCCTATCTCATAGGCTTCCAAATGTTCCAAACTTTGTTGGAGTTTTGAACACATAGCAGCAAGCATGAGACAACTTACATCTCTAGAATCATTACGATGTTTCTTGTAATTGTCTCTTTCTACCCTAGGGGCAGTAGGCGGTGGTTCAGCGGGGAGAGGCCCATCGAGAATGTACAACTTATCTTCTTGCCTAAGAACGATTCTTATGCTACGGATCCAATCCATAAAGTTGGTACCATTCTCTTCGAGCTTATCCTTCTCAAGGATCGATCGCAACGACATTGATTGAGTGTTATTAGTCATTATCTACAAATATGCAAAAATTTCTAAAATTTAATAAGTACCGGTTTTCATTAAAGAGATAAATAATGTATTTTAAAACAAAATACTCCCACCAAATTATACAACCTTCTTTATACATCCAATGTATAGTATAATTTAAATGGGTTGAGATCCCGCTTTAATCTAATTTTGAGTACGCTTTGGCGCACCGCTCAAAATTAAATCAATTAGGTAGACAACTCTTGTCAATCATATCTCATATGACTCTCAGTTCTTTTCATGAGATTCTTTAAGAAATCCAATTTCAAAAAGCATGTTAAATCTCATCTTTGTCTTAAGCCCAAAACTGTTTTGACGCTTAATTAAGTCCAACCATTTTAAACGCATAGGAAACTCTTATTCACTCATCTTGCTCAAACATGAATAAAATCAATGCACCTCGCTTTGGCGAGCCCACATAAAATTACTCATGTATAAACAAGTGTTTTAATCATGGCTTGGCAAAAAGACTTAAAACTTTCTTTGAAGGTTCATCACATATAGCATATAACACATTTATGAGCACATAATATAAACATGTTACACATCAAGTTTAGACACTAAATTAATCTCCATTAATTTAAGCATGATATTTATGTGTCATTAGTTTCTCTATAATTATGAGGATGAGACTATTTCAACTTCGGTTATTATTTCCAAATCAAGACAACAAGAAGTGCGGTCGAACTAAGCCATTAGGCAACCACAATACCGCACTAATTCAAGAAATCAAGAAAGTAGTCCATGTGGCCGAAACTAAGCAATAGATGGTCTCGATGAACGTAGGCCAATTGCATTCACAATTCCACATGGATCTCCAAACTTTGAATCAAGAACTTTGTTTCTCAATTTTAGCAGTTATGATCTCTTCATAATTCTAACTTCGTTTTATCTTTGAAACTTTGATTGCGATCAATTTTGGGAAACACAATCTCGATGAGCGCAGATTAGCCATCCAAAACTTTAACCAATCTAGGAATCACAAGACTAAAACAAATAGGAAAATCAAACCCCAAAATCCACACACAAACCAACTACCCAAAACCCATTCCAGATCAGCAAGTCTGGACTGGTTCTGTTACTGGTTTTGTTGAATCTTTCGAAAAATTCCAGATTCTGGGTTTTTCAACCAAAATCAGACCTTCTGATCAAATTGTGCGGCCGCCCAGAAAACCCTTGTGCGGTCGCCCAAAACTGTGCGGCCGCCCAAGGCGTTTTGTGCGGTCGCCCAGTACCATCAGAATGTGCAGAATTTTCAAAGTTCGAAAATTTTGTCTCAAAATCGTTTTTTCCCGATTATTAAAACTTTGATCCAATCAAAAATTAATAATCAATAATTCTGAATCCACCATAATTTATTTATTGCGATTGAATCGTGCGATTAAAGTTGCAAAACAATAAACCACATAAAATCACAAAACACATAAATAACATATATTCCAATATTCAAATCATGCAAGGCACATAAACAATTTATATACACATAACATGATCTAGGTATTGAAATAATCAACATGAACGGGGCTCTGATACCACTGTTGGGTTTCGATCAAACATGCGCAGCGGAAATTAGCATTTAAAATTTTGAAACCCAAAGCCCATAGATCCGTTCATATGATTAAACCAAATACGACATGAGAATAAAGGAATAAACTAACCCTTGATGGCTATCAAATTCTCTTGGTCTTTGGTGGAGGTTTGAAGACTTGATCACGATCACAAAGCTTGAACACGAACTTTGAAGATGATGATTTTCACCCTCTAGCGGTATCCACACTTCGAACGAATGTCAAAGGAGCTTCTTTGATCTTGGTTGCTAGACCAAATTGTGGAACACTTTTTCACAATCAAAAGAACTATATGGAATTTATTTTGTGTATTATTTTGTTCCTCAACCAAGAATGTCTTGGAACAAAATAAACCCTCTCTCAAACTCTTTGAGACTCACAAAATCATTAGCTTTGAGTGCTAGCCGAATTTGGTATTTTATACACAAGTATGACCTATTCCAAATAGGAAACTTGTGTTAAAATCTGTCCAAAATTCGTTTCCTAATCAAATTAGGAATCTGCCACCCGATAGTACTGTGCGGCCGCCCAAAAGCCTTTGTGCGGTCGCACAACTATCTGAAGCAAAACTGGTACAAAACTGAGATAAGTGTGCGGCCGCCCATTCCATACTGTGCGGTCGCCCACTTCTCAGAAAGTCCAGAATTTCCAAAATTCCAATGTAGTCCTTTTAAAGATTCGTTCTATTGTGTGTGACCCTCTAGGATTATACTAAGTTGGCAATGGGTTCAAACATGAAACCATAAGATATGATTAGGTTCTAGCAAACCGTCATACCTACCCAAATAGTATAACTAGATACAAGTTCGCATTCCTCTTAGAATATGTCATAATCCCTTTGTCCACGATGTCATTGAACACAAGTCATGGTCAAACGGTCAACTTGTTTTGTTCAATACTTTCTCGATTCCGAATATGTTGATAATCCAAATGACATTGATCCAATCAATTCATTTGAGTCCGGTCGAACATTTCATCAACATCATTCCTACGAGAGGCCCAAGCTTGACATCTCTCCGAGGAGGGACAAATCCATTTAGCTTATTATTCTTCCCTACGTGAATCCGATTATGCCAATCATACCCTTTATAACTACTCTGTTAAAAGTAGCGTTTGAATATGTCAAACATAATGTTCATCAAGTGGAAGACTATAATAACTTCATGTCTAAGGATTCAAATGACATAACTAATATGAGATATATGTATGACATAGACCATGACATAAATCTCATAAAGCGGGTCATGTCCAGTACCTTGTTCCAAACAAGTACCCATAAATCTAACATGATCATCCCATTATCATTTAGCCTTTATACTAGTGCTTAACAAGTACTAGGGACGGAGATTATTATAAGTAAACATGAACAACAATAATAATCAAAACATCTCTTTATTGATATGAAATAAATGATAACAATTACAACGTTTATTAAACGTGCCTAGGGCACCACTACTAACAATTACAACCTCCCCCCTCCAAGTATCAACCAATTTACCACCTCCCTCCTCCTATATACACCACTCTCATCCATTTCAAAAAAAGAGACACAAAAACAAAAAGAAAAAAAAACCCTACCATCCTCCACTCTCATTCTCTCTTAACAAGAACACACCCACCACACCATCACCACACCACCACTCATACACCACCCCTACACCACCCATAAATCACCAAACAAACCACAAAAAACACATCAAAGCCAAAACTTTGATCAAACACAAAGCAAAAAGAAAAGAAAAAGTCTTCCCTTGGTTGACAAAGGGAGCACCCATAATCTCAAAATCTAGGTAAAACTCTATGTAAACCTTGGCTCTTTAGATATGTAAGCAATATTAGGAGTGGTTTGGAACCTAGTCAAATAATGACTAGGTTTCCTTCATCTTCCATGTATTTTTTTAGCTTTGTAAAGCTTTGCTTATGTATATAAATGATGATCATGTAATGCTAATACTCAGTTTATTATGTTTATATATGTTCATAATAGTCATAATATTCATATGCTTTAATTTGTGTATGAAAATCTTCATGTTTCTCTCAAAGGGCGTAAATCTGCCCTCTTTGGCTTTCCTTCATGATCATGCATGTGAAAATCATTATTTGTTGAGATATAGCTCTTGGATAATGTTGTTAACATGTTAAATATAAAAGTCCTTGAGTTTCATGCCTTGGTTTGAAGATATAGTAGTGTTTTGAGGTCTATAATCATGCCTCATATAATCAGTTTTTACTTTCTGTATAGAGTCTTGATTTTGATGAGCTTTTAAATCCATCTTAGATTGGTTTTCTGGTTTAGGTCAAAGAACAAAAGTTGTTCATAACATGTTTAAATATATTATCCTAAAGTTTCATGTTCAGATTCCATGCATAGATCATATTTTCATGCATAAATTTGGGTCTCAGTGATTCTGAGTTGTTTATTCACTGTGGTACCTTGCTGTGTTCTTGGGCTTCAAACTTGATGAAAAATAATTTTCTGGACAAAGATCAAAACATGTATTTTGTTATACACGAACTCAGGATTATTATCGTATTTTTTATATATTTTTTGGATCAATGTAAGTTCTCTTTTCAAACATATGTTTCAAACTCAAAAATTCAGATTCTGCACTTCCAGTTTCTGACATTGAAATGTCAGAAACCTTTTAAACCATTAAAACTCATCCTATGAACTCCAAATTTTGGTATCTTCATGTTTTATGCGTGGTATTAAACTTTTGTTGTTTGGGTTTTGTCAGATTACCAAGCTAAGATGGTGAAAATTGGTTATAAACATGCTAAGGTTTCTGTTTGCCTTTTCTGGGCTGAATTTTGTGATCAACTTTATTGCATGTGTTTGGGGCCTAAAATTGGTCCAAAAAGTCTACAAAAACTCCCTTGTGATCCCTAGTATTCAGGGATTAACCCCCAATTTTTAGTTTTAGAATCGGATTGATTTTAGGACAGGTACGACGGTTCGGGGACGGAAAGTGTCACCGAAATCAACAAAAGCACCGTCGAGGATATTTATTATTATTTGTGGGATTTGTCTCCCCTATTTTTTGTATATGTGTAATTGTGTAAATCTCCCCTCCCGTGGATGTATTATTGCTTGATATGATCAAAACCATTCTTGAAAACCAATCGGGGAATCCACTCAAACCGAGTTCCCGGTTGTGAATAAAAATGAAACTTCCTAGAATAGGAAGACCTCCATATATATTTCATCACCATTTTTTGGTAGGGCATAAAATCCAAATTTAAAGGCATAAAATTGAATATAAGTGGCACGCATATAGAGACCATCACGGGCGAGAAGAGTGCCTAACCCCTTCTCTTCTCGTAACTTAGCCCCCGAACCCATTTTCTCAAAAAAGGTTTTTTCTTCATTTTTCCTAAAATCAAAATGAGGTGGCGACTCTTGCAATCAAATCACAGCATCAAGAGGAAACCATTGTGTGAGAACCGAGCGCATTTCCAAAAGCGCATCAGCACGAGACGGGCGCGAACCGCTTTCAAGGGCGGTCATTTCGCGGTGATCCGATCATCTCGGGCGCGGGCTCTCACACATAGCTAACTAAACTACTATACAACAAGCAAGACCTTTTTTTTTTTTTTTTGAGCAAAGATATTGTGCATGTGTGTGTTTTTCCGTACCGTTACAAGTTTTATGAATTATCCTAGTTGAACTCTATTCTAACAATTTCATCATTTCAGATCAATTAACAGCAGGACCATCCTACCCACTAGACAAGAACAAGAACTGATATAACACGTTTTGACATACTCCCTCTGTCCCATGTTAAACTTCAAAAAAAAAGTTGGCACAAGAATTAAGATGAAAATCTTTATATTATAAAATATAGATAGTGGGGTAGAGTATTGTGAGTATAGAAAGTGAGTAAGAGAGGGAAAGAAAGAGAGGTAGGGAATAGTTAATGGATAGCAGGGCCGGTGATTAGCAAGAACATTAGGGTCAATAGCACAGGGCCCCAAAATTTTAAGGGGCCCCATTTTATTTATACTCCCTCCGTCTCATTTTAAATTTTATTTTTTTTTATTTTTAGTGTCACATTTTAAACTTCAAAACCAAACCATCTACACTCACAACACATCACCTTTATCTTAATTCTTGAATCTAAAAGTTTTTTGAAGTTTAAATGGGGACAGAAGGAGTATCTAGTTACACCTTTACAAAATCTTGTGTATATGAAAACATGTTTGTTCCAAAATACTTTGCACTAAATTTTTTAGGTGTCTCGTTGGTAAGTCTTTTTTCTAAAAATGTTTAAATTTATTATTTTTCTATTCTTCATATCCCTCTTGTTATACTCACACATTTAATTTTGGGTCTCACTTGTAAATCTCACTCTACTTATCATACTCACTAGGGGTGATCATGGTCCGGTCTGGTCCGTTTTTTGACAAAATATCACAGAACCAGAACCGGAACCAATACTCTGGTTCTCTAAAAATTTGGAACCGGAAACAAACCAATACTTGTGAGAACACTGGTTCTGGTTCTACTGGTCTGGTCTGGTCCGGTTCTACAATTTATTAATCATTTGAAGTTTATTTATTTTCAAACTTTCTTAACTCACAACAATGACAAGATCAAACACAAATATAATCTTAATATTAATTATAAATCTAGATTAAACAAAAAAACCCCAAAAAACTAAAGTACCGTCAAATTATACGGCCAAAAGTCTCAATTCACAAAATATAATCACTATAGTATTAAATATTACAACTATTGATTAACAAACAAAAAGAAACACATATATTGTTCATCTTACAACTAGTTACATGGGTCTTTTTTTTAAAACAATTTAAATGGGCCATTAAAAAATAATAATACAAGTAATTATATAATTTTATTTACTATAAGATAATACATATAAAATAAATATGTAGTATATGCGCTCAACTGGTCCGGTCCGGTTCTAACATGATTAATTTCACCAAGAACCAGAACCGAACCAATATACTGGTTCTATAATATTTTGGAACCGGAACCAAACCATATGTACTGGTCTTGTCCGATTTTTACTGGTTTGGTCCAGTTCTTTTGGTCCGGTCCGGTTCCAAATTTTTTTTGCTCACCCCTAATACTCACAACCTTTTTATCACTCATAATACTTTTGAATATATATGCTTATTCATTAATTTACGTGCATTCTCAAAATGGTGCAAAGTGTTTTAGGACATAGGGAATATAATGATGTACACATACATAGGATTGTCTTAGAGAGGAAGCCAATGATGTAATTTGGCAATTACTACTTGATTATGCAGTTATGTTTTTAGACTTTACAATATTTGAATAATTTTGTATGAAAAAAATTATTGAATGATGATCAGTGCAAAAAATTATATTTTAAATTTTTAGTGCTCAACAAAAATTAACCATTATATAAAAGTACTTATATATTAGCGTGTGTTTTTATGTATTTTTAAAAACATATTAAGGGCACAAAATTCACATTTTTGCCCATGGCCCCATAATTATTGAGACGGGCCTGATGGATAGCTGTTGTGTGTATGACATATAGGTCTAACTAAATAAAAAATATCAATAACTTTTCTTCTTTAGATTTTGAAGTTTAAAATGGGACACCCAAAAGTAAAATTTTTGAAGTTTAAAATGGGACGGAGGGAGTAGTCAACAAACAATATCACCATTAACTTTACCAAAAAACGAAACGAGAAGGTGTGAGAATTATTTCAAGAATTGTATAAGAATAATACTAGAGGAAAAAAAAATATCACAAAATCTTCCTCACAAAATCTTCCTCACAAAATCTTAAGTGTAATAATTTTATTAGTGTTTTTAAGTAGAGTGTGACGGATCCATTATTAATGTAACCAATAAAATATCGCTACCTCATTTTATGAGCAAGATTTTGTGAGCTTATTTTGTAGGGCTTGGGACTCTAGAGCCCCTCACTACCAACTTATATTCTATATAAGGACTCAACAGATCACTAATACCAGAGACACCCCTCACTTGCAAAAAGATGCAAGATGACTAAAATGCCCTCATATCTCCTCTCACTCTTACTTTTTTGGTCAAATCATAGTCAAACTCTTATAAATGACATATAAGACCAATAATTAACATATAAGAGTCGATTTTTTAAACTTTTAAGAAAAATAATAATATTATTCGGTCAAATCTCGGTCAAACTCTTATAAATGACATATAAGACCAATAATTAACATATAAGAGTCGATTTTTTCAACTTTTAAGAAAAAAACATAATATTATTCGGTCAAATCTCGGTCAAACTCTTATAAATGACATATAAGACCAATAATTAACATATAAGAGTCGATTTTTTCAATTTTAAGAAAAAAATAATAATATTATTCGGTCAAATCTCGGTCAAACTCTTATAAATGACATATAAGACCAATAATTAACATATAAGAGTCGATTTTTTCAACTTTTAAGAAAAAAACATAATATTATTCGGTGAAATCTCGGTCAAACTCTTATAACTGACATATAAGACCAACAATTAACATATAAGAGTCGATTTTTTCAATTTTTAAGAAAAAATAATAATATTATTCGGTCAAATCCCGGTCAAACTCTTATAACTGACATATAAGACCAATAATTAACATATAAGAGTTGATTTTTTCAACTTTTAAGAAAAAAATAATAATATTATTCGGTCAAATCTCGGTCAAACTTTTATAAATGACATATAAGAGTCGATTTTTTCAACTTTTAAGAAAAAAAATAATATTATTCGGTCAAATCTCGGTCAAACTCTTATAAATGACATATAAGACCAATAATTAACATATAAGAGTCGATTTTTTCAATTTTTGAGAAATATATATAATTTTATTCTGTCAAATCCCGGTCAAACTCTTATAAATGACATATAAGACCAATAATTAACATATAAGAGTCGATTTTTTCAACTTTTAAGAAAAAAACATAATATTATTCGGTCAAACTCTTATAAATGACATATAAGAGTCGATTTTTTCAACTTACACATAATTAACATATAAAAGTTAAAAAAATCACTTTTTTTTCATTTTTTAAGACAAAATAAAAATATTATTTGGTCAAAATCGGTCAAACTCTTATAACTTACACATAATTAACATATAAGAGTCGAAAATATACATTTTTTTCATTTTTTTAGAAAAATATAAAAATATTATTTGGTCAAAATCGGTCAAACAGCGATCAAACTCTTATAACTGGCATATAAGACCAATATTTAACATATAAGAGTCAAATATTTTCACTTTTTTCAACTTTTGAGAAAAATATATAATTTTATTCGGTCAAATCCCGGTCAAACTCTTATAAATGACATATAAGACCAATACTTAACATATAAGAGTTGATTTTTTCAACTTTTAAGGAAAAAAACATAATATTATTCGGTCAAATCTCGGCCAAACTCTTATAACTGACATATAAGACCAACAATTAACATATAAGAGTCGATTTTTTTCACTTTTTTCAACTTTTAAGAAAAAAACATAATATTATTCGGTCAAATCTCGGTCACTCTCTTATAAATGACATATAAGACTAACAATTAACATATAAGAGTCGATTTTTTCACTTTTTTCAACTTTTAAGAAAAAAACATAATATTATTCAGTCAAATCTCGGTCAAACTCTTATAAATGACATATAAAACCAATAATTAACATATAAGAGTTGATTTTTTTCAACTTTTAAGAAAAAAAATATATTATTCGGTCAAATCTCGGTCAAACTCTTATAACTGACATATAAGACCAACAATTAACATATAAGAGTCAATTTTTTTCACTTTTACGAAAAATATATAATTTTATTTGGTCAAATTATGGTCAAACACTTATTACATACACATAAGACTAACAATTAACATATAAGAGTCATTTTTTTGTCATTTTTTTCAAATTTTAAGAAATATATATATTATTATCAGTCAAATCCCGATCAAAACTGACATATAAGACCAACAATTAACATATAAGATTTACGAAAAAATAAATAAATAATATTTGGTCGAATCCGGTCAAACTCTTATAACTGAGGGTATAAGACCAATTCTACTTTTATAAAACTCATTTTTTTCACTTTTTCTAACTTTTAATAAAAAAATAAATAATAATATTCGATTAAATCCGGTCCAACCAAAACTCCTACTATAATTTATCCATGTTCAGTCGGTCAGAGATTGTGTTTAGCCTAGAGCTTAGTCGGATCTGGTTCAGATCAAGGTATACAGTCGAACGCCGACGACACTCGGACTAGAGCTGCAGAATCTGAGGGCTAAGGTGTTGCTGGTGGTGTAAGGAGGTCGGAACCAAAGCATTTTGCAACTGCCGGACAAGAGAGAGACTAGAATGAGACGTCAGAGTCAAAGATGATGAACGAGATGATGAGCATCGCCGGGAATGCGTAGATCTGGACGGAGAAGTGTAGATCTAGCCGGGTATGCCAAATCTGACCGGTCGGAGATGAGGAAGAAGAGATCACCAGTCGGAGACGAGTCGACAGTCGCAGATGAGGAACTCGAAGAAATTGATGATCGTCGTCGCCGAAGAAGGGGAATTTGACGACCGGAGGAGGGGAGAGACCGTGGGCTGAAGATAGAGAGAGTGCTGAAGAGTGACGTCGCCATCACCAGCCATCGCCATCACCGGCGTCGTCGCCATCACCGTCGCTGTCGCCATCACCGGCGCCGTCGCCGTCTCCGCCGGAGAAAGAGGGAGCCGGAGGGAGGGAGGGAGAAAGAGAGGGAGTGTGTGAGTGAGTGTGTGTGTTTTAGAGAGAGAGTGGAAGAGATAAAAATGGGAAGAGACAGGGGAGGAGATTAGGGTTTTATTTGGGGAGGGGGCGGGGGTAGTTTAGGAATTTAAGTATTTAGGTTGACTGGTCAAAAATGCTAAGGGGGTGTCCAGGGGTGTGCGGGGAATTCCAATCTTTAGCGAGCTCCTTCTTAGGGATATAGAAAGTACCTCTCTTTAAAAGGCAATAAAAATCTTTTTCAGGGACCCAAGGGGCAAAATGCCTATTTTGTACCTTTGCGTTACTCATTGTATAATATTCACCGTGTCGATATCCACTTGTGGCTTGGTCCCGCCATCTCAAGCAAGTAAATAAGGCACGTGTTTGAATAACACCCCATAATTCATTTTATAAAATAATCAAGCAAGTTGCACATAGCAGTCGCACCTCATACGCTTTTAAAACACATGCTCCATCCTTCTCATTTGAAGCTTAACCATTTATTTAAATAGGTGTCCCATTAAAAGTTTCATAATTTCCAAAAATAGCAAAAAATATAGGTCCCACTTATCACACCTGTTAGAAATTGGTTAGGAATATTGGTTTGACCAATATTTGACCAAGTTTCGTTATTTGTTCCATTTAATAAAAATGGAAATTAGTTGCAAATTAGTAATCTACATTCGGAGTAGATTAACGTGATGTATTTATTTTCTCAAAACTAATTTCGAGTGAATGAGAATTTAATTGTTTAAAGTATGCAACTATTATGGGTTTATGAAGAGTTGGAAATGTGGAAAGTCATTATCCCACATTGGTTGAAAAAGATGAGAGTATTTAATATAGCTCATCTAAGAAGGTTTCAATCAAGTGTGGACTTGGGCTTCCAAGCTAAGTGGGCCTTTGGGCTATCCATGCAAGCTAGTGGGTAAATAGGTTAATTTTGGGCAAGTCCAAAATGGTCCTATGACCCGCGAAGGGCGGTTTAGGGCGCACTTTGCACTTCGCGCTGGGAGCTGTGGAGCTTAAATTTTTGGTAATGGTGGGTTTGGGGCGGATTGGGCTGGAGTGGCCCAACCCGTGGGTCACAGCGGTCCAGTTCAGAAGGCGGCTCGGACCAAGGGTCGTGTCGGTTCGGTCAAAACCGCATGGCCGACCCACGCCCCTTCTAGCGGGCGGGTCGGAGGTCTTGGATCGACCCAGTCGATCTTAGCCTTCCATCTGAATCTGATCCAAGGGCCAGAAATCCACCAGTCACCATTTGTGATCTTTCCCAAAAGACTCCTCACCTCTTCACAAACTATATAAAGGACCCCCTCCCCTCATTTCATTCGATCCAGCAATCACAAGCATTCTCATATTCTCTCAGAGCATCCTAGCATTCTA
This sequence comes from Campanula takesimana, assembly GCA_026119855.1. Classification (NCBI taxonomy): domain Eukaryota; kingdom Viridiplantae; phylum Streptophyta; class Magnoliopsida; order Asterales; family Campanulaceae; genus Campanula; species Campanula takesimana. The sequence goes on along the minus strand of JAOWBW010000131.1, from coordinate 749,795 downwards.
GTCTTTGCATTTCAAGTATAGAAGATCCCAAGTATCAATTAGTTCGCCCGATAGTTTCAGAAGTGTAGTGCTGCATAACTGAAATTCCGAGAAGTCGTTGTATCTTGGAGACAATTGCCAAAGTCCGTTAGCACAATTATACGGGGCAATCTTGTCTTACGGAAAAAGAGTCAAACTCTTGCCTCGACTTTATTTTGAAGAAATAAATTTTCCGTCCCGATTTTATTTAAAGTCATTTTCTAAATACACCCATATCCTCCAACAATACCCACTCACTTCTTCCTCGCACATACTTAAATTATGAGGCACACTTGTCATACCCACTAACTTTCCCCTCACATATTTAAATTGTAGACCCCATTTGTTATGCCCACTAACTTTTTTTTATCTCACAACCCTTCTTACAGTCACCACTTTCTTTAATTTGTGCGTCACCACCATTCGGTGAAGCTTCAAATGGGACGGAGGAAGTATATATATTCCTCTGTCTCTATCCCTTTTCACACACAAACACACACAAGAAAAAATAGAGAGAAAAAAAAAAGCATTGCAGTGATTGATTTTGATTACCTCTCACCGACGAGCTATTTGTTGATTGGAGAAGATTGTTATTGGTACCAAATTCTTGAGCTTGTAATATATTGACCGGAGTTATGGTTAGTTCGTCGGAAATTATGGATTCCGGAAGGTATTCCGGCCAGAAATTGGTTAGAGCGCCTGAGAAATCAAACTTCTCGTAGACTTGTAATCTGCGCAGTTAGTATTTGAAAGAGAATAAGGCCAGTTTTGGAGATCTCAACCTCGGAATCAGTACCGGTATGTTTCGGCGCCAATTTGTGCTTTTCTTTGTTTATGAATTACAGTAGCATTCAATTTTTGTTTGTTGATGTTATTTCCTTTTTCATCGAATTTTCATGTCCACTTCATAATTTCTCCTGCCTTAATTGATTGGTTTTAATTTACTCTGTTTTCTTCGAATTCAAATTTATTGGACTCATTTCAGCAAATTTTAGGTTAATTTTGTTAGAGACAACTTGATTTTGTTTAACTAGAACAAATTAATGGAGAGATTTGAATAATTCCATTCGTCGTTCTTCCTTTAATCCAAAAAAATTTTGGAAAGTGTAAGTGCAGAATGTGGTGATACCACAAGTGCTGACCACACTGTCCAAGTGATACCGTCGGACAGTCTGCATATATTTGTATATTTGCTTCATAAATAATTGCTGGACTAATGACTAATATTATTGCAAGGTTTATTGTTTATGTTGGTCCATTTTCAGGTATAACCTATGCTAGAATAATGCAAAGAAGTTTAAAAAGAAGTTATGGATAAAATGTGATTTTATCCACAAGCTTTGGAGATTTTCTACACAACTAACACATGGGTATTTGACTCATTCAAAGGCTGATTAGTTGAAGGAGAAATGTACAAGACACATGAGCATGGAGGTACAACACGGCAAAGCATTAACTTGGGCACAAAGAAAGTTTGTTCCTACAAAATAGGAAATGTGGAGATAATGCCCCCCAAGGCTCGGCCACTACTCCCACTCTCTCCCCACATTTTTGTGATCAACTCCAAGCCATGATGAGTATTCCCCAAGTTCTTGAAGCCTATATAAAGCAAGAGGATGTGAAGATTCAAGACAAGGCAAACACAAGCAAGAACACACACTCCTCACAATAAAGTCTTTACACTCCTTGGTTCCTTTAAATTCCCAAACACTTTTCTATTCTTGTAATCGAGTATTATAAGTGTCTTGGCTAGGATAGGGTCTCGTGTATTAGACTTAATCGTTCCACGAAGCTTTCATTGTAATAGCATTAGGGAACTCTCGACCTTGTACTTCATCTCATATTATTTAGTGAAGGTCTCGCCTTTTGAGGCATCCCTCAAGATATATAATTTATATATCTTGAGAAAAATAATTCTTGTGTGATTTTTCCGCTGCAAACTCTTTTCAGAAACAGTTTTCCGTTCGTGTGTATTAAGTGTTGCCAGAAGTGATATCGTTGTAGCGACAACACCTTTGATATCACTTCCTTTCTGACTTAAGCCATTGACTTGATTTTTCAATTGGCACCAGAGCTGGTTACTTGATATACTAAGTACTTCGGTCCAGTGTGTCATGGCTTATGATCCTGCAAATCCTAATCAAAAGAGGTTTCCTGTTCTTGATGGTTCGAATTACGCCTATTGGAAGATCCGCCTCCGTTCGTATATCAAATCAATTGATATCCGGGCTTGGCGATCTATTGTTGTAAGGATCCCGCCCCAAAAAACACGAGCACGTTTCAAGGGCGAAATACCAAACGCGGGAACCGGACCAATTTAACGGAGTCGCCACATTTCGTTAATTTTAAACCCAACAAAATGACAAAAGTTTGAGTTCAAAGGTTCGGAGATCAGGTTACAACTTGGGAAGAGTTTTTACGTCCTCCCAAGTTGCCTCGGACAAAGCCGAGTCTCCCTTGTTAGTTAACAAAAGTGCATGTGTGTGTGTGTTTTAACGGAAAATCTTTGTTTTAGCTTTTTATTTATCTTTTCAACTGAAAAATGGGTTGTTTGACAAGAAAACAGAAGACGGAAGGGCAAAATGGTCAATCTCCCCATACAACCAAAGTAGCCGTACGGATGGGGAGACCACTCTTGGGATTTTACAGTTTGTTCAAGCAACAGTCCAGTTCCAAGCAGAAACAGAGCATTCTGCTTGAACTGGACCAAACTGTTCTGATTCCAGTTTGTTAATCCAACACAAAACAACATTAACAACTCATTCCTATGCCATTTGATCATCAAAGAACCTCCAAAAACAAGAGTTTGGGCATGATCAAAGGCAATCATGGGAGAAAAATGAAAAAGGTGGCCAATATGCCCTTTTGAGCCATAGTGACCATTTGATGAGTAAAGATTGAAACTTTACCATCAAAATAGCTCTTCTAGGCAAGATTAATCATTTAGGGACAAGAACAAACCGTAAAGATTGAATCTTTATTACCCAAACTTGGGAATTTTGGGCTAGATCAAGGTGATGAGGATAAAGATTGAGACTTTATCCTCAACATGATCATCATAGCTTAAAATGAGCAAAATGAACAACAAGAGCATCATCCATGACAAGAATGTAAATGAACAATCAACAAGCCATGATCAAACTAGGTTTGAACCTCTTCCACACAAAGTATGGAGGGCACCTTTGATCATCTCATGGCTTGGACTAGGAAATTTAAATAGTAATAGATATATATATATATATATATATATATATATATATATATATATATTGCTTGAATGGACAAGATTTGCAAGAATGTAAAGATCCACAATAAATGACAAGATCAAAGATAAATAGAGTTCTTGGATGAAGAGAAGGGAGGGGGAGAATGTGGCTTTACCTATCTTGGTTTAGGCCAATCTTCCTTTCTCTCTTTCACTCTTTGTTCACTCTTACTCACACTATTCTGAGGTGAATTCGACAGAGTAACCTTAGTTCTAATGTTTCTCCCCCCTGAAATGATCAGCAAGGGGTTCTATTTATAGGGACTGAGGGTGCCCAAACCAGCCGTACGGCTAGGCCCCTCTAGTACCCAAAGCATCCGTACGGCTCAGCCTGGCGAGCTTCTGAATTTTTCCAATTTTATACCAGAGTAGTCCTGGAATTTATAGCTTATCCTAGGGAGGTCCTGGCCTACTATATTATCCCTGAAACGGTGCTAAGGCTACCTCTAAGATAGGCCGGTTTCAGATTGGGGTACTTACAGAGCCCCTCGGCAACGTCGCTTCGAAGGAGCGGGGTTGTCGATAGAAATAAGCATCCCAATCTGACGGGACGACGGCTTTAACCGATTTTGGTTGCATGGCTGGACCTAGTGGTATAGGATTCCTACGTATCCCGTTCGCGGGGAATCAAGCCTAACGTAGTTCGGAGGTACGCGGGGTTACTTAGATCCGCAAGGAGGCATGACTCTAGGGGTCAGAGGCGAGACATGGTCAACTTGGCTCTATGGGAGAGGGTTGACTTGCTGGGGATACGGTCAACTTGACTCTATAGGAGAGGGTTGACTTACACGGGACAGATTTTTACTGGGCTTACGTCGGGGACGGCCTATGGTGACTATTCTAAGTCCAAGCTTGACCGGGGTCAACTCCATCTTCGGGGAGTTTGACGGGAAAACTGGTCTTACGTCCCTCTAAGGACTGCCGGGACAAAGGCTCTAGCCTATAACGACTATTCTAAGTCTAAGCTTGACCGGGGTCAACTCCGTCTTTGGGGAGATTGACGGGAAAACTGGTCTTACGTCCCTCTAAGGACTGCCGGGACAAAGGCTCTAGCCTATAACGACTATTCTAAGTCTAAGCTTGACCGGGGTCATCTCCATCTTTGGGGAGATTGACGGGAAAACTGGTCTTACGTCCCTCTAAGGACTGCCGGGACAAAGGCTCTAGCCTATAACGACTATTCTAAGTCTAAGCTTGACCGGGGTCAACTCCGTCTTTGGGGAGATTGACGGGAAAACTGGTCTTACGTCCCTCTAAGGACTGCCGGGACAAAGGCTCTAGCCTATAACAACTATTCTAAGTCTAAGCTTGACCGGGGTCAACTCCGTCTTTGGGGAGATTGACGGGAAAACTGGTCTTACGTCCCTCTAAGGACTGCCGGGACAAAGGCTCTAGCCTATAACGAATATTCTAAGTCTAAGCTTGACCGGGGTCAACTCCGTCTTTGGGGAGATTGACGGAAAAACTGGTCTTACGTCCCTCTAAGGACTGCCGGGACAAAGGCTCTAGCCTATAACGACTATTCTAAGTCTAAGCTAATGGGCTTACGTCAGGGACGGCCATAATAAGCATTAAGCAAAAGACCATTTCAAATTCCAAATTTTAACTGGGCTTACGTCGAGGACGGCAATAATAAGCATTAAGCAGAAGACCATTTCAATTTCCAAATTTTAACTGGGCTTACGTCGAGGACGGCCACAATAAGCATTAAGCAAAAGACCATTTCAAATTCCAAATTTTAACTGGGCTTACATCGAGGACGGCCATTGTCACGACCCGAAAACTAGGCTCTATTTTATTAGTAATAAATAATTATTATTTATTTATTTGCTTATTTATTTATTTAAATTATTATTTAATTAATAATTTATGTGTGCATTTTAAGTGTTATAATAAATTATGACTAGCATTTTATTTGGGTCCTTAGTGCTAGTGTAGTATTATTTGGTCTTGGTTGTAGAAGGAAGTAGTAGATTTGTGAGTAGTAGGGGAGGGGCCCTAAGTGTAACTTTTAAAACCATCTTACTTACTCTCTCATCCCCCCTCCCTCACCTTCCCCACTCTCATTTTTTTCCCCTGCACACTCCATCTCCCTCTCTCTCCCATTGCCAAAGAATGGGTAAGTTTCTCTCTCACTTCTCTCTACATTTCCATCATCTTCCTCTCTTTATTTCTCATTTCTTAAAACATGAATCATGTTTAGATCGTCGATAGGATCGTAGGAAGCCAAGAAATTTCGAGTTCCGTCACCTTTGAGAAAATTCGGGTAAGTTGCTTTTCCCCCATTTTTATGCTAAAGTGTTCATATCATGTTTATATTATGCTTGATGTGTTATATTTGAAGTTTGGCTGAGTTTGGAATTTATTTGGTATTTATTTTGAGTTTTGGTCAAAAATGGTGATTTTAGGAATGTTGGGTTTGAATCTTGATCTTGGTTGATAAATGGTATTATTTGAGTCCCCATTCTAGTTATAAGTTGTTTTGGGTTCATCTTTATGCTTGGTGGAAGGTTGATTATGTTTGATTTTGATTGTTATATGAAATGGGTAAGAAAAATGGTAGAAACCCAGATTCTGGCCGGATTTCGTCCCTCCGGGCAAGGAGGCGCGCGCACCATGTTTTGGGAGGCGCGGGCACCCTTTTCTGCTTCGAAATCGCAGCCTTCTGACCTTAGGAGGCGCGCGCATCACTTTTTATGGAGGCGCGCGCATCCCTCTTTTTCCAGTTTGTCCGTTTTTCGTTCGATCTTCCGGAGGCCATAACTTTCTCATCCGGACTCCGTTTTAGGCGTGTAAACTATCGTTTCGAAGCTCTCTTCGAGTACTAAAAGATGGTATAGGTTGTTCAGTTAATTTATAAGTTTTATACTTCAGGATTTTATTGGGTGTTTGGGCATCTTATGACGTGTTCGTGGTTGTTCCAATCGAATTGATTTTCGAGTAGGACTTGGTCTAGGTTTTAGGCGATGTCCCATAGTACCTAGAGGGTTGTTGTTGAACACCAAAGTGTAGGGTTTAGTCCGGTCGTGATCATGTTCTAAAGATTAACCTTTTGGATTCGTTTGGGGGTTTGGGATTGGTTCGTTAAGGACGGAGGTAAAGCGTGTATTGGCAATTGGGTACTTACGGTTTGATTAACCTTAAAGTGTATTCATTCTGATTCCTACTTTGGAATTCCAGGTGTGATGAGATGGTTGAGTTCATAGTCCTAGTATATCTTTATGAGTAAATGTTTAGGGTCTTTTGGTAATAGCCATTGTGCCATTTGTGAGCGACCGTTTGGGTTGTGTTCCTTATGAGTAACTTATGGGTATCATCTTTGAAATGTATCTGGTATGGTTCCTATTTATGGAATTATCGTGTTCTAATAATCATTGTTGTTGTGCTCTTTATGAGAAATTCCGTTTATCGTTATTGTGCTCTTCATGAGAAACTCTTGTTATCGTTGTTGTTAAACTCTTCATGAGTACCCGTTGCATCTTTATGGTGATTTAATTGGTGTGGTTCTCTACTTTGGAACCCTAAGTTGTTTAATTAAGCTAGTATTTATTACTTAGCATTTATTTGGAAGCCCAGCTGGCATATTTGTTGCATCGGGCGATGGGAAAGATTATAATGGCAAAGCCAAGTCCATTATAATGTTGACAATTGTTTTGCCCTTACTATACCCCTTTTCCAGATTGGCCTTGGAAAAGATAAGTTAGCTTCCTTTGGGAATGTATCTAGCTACCGAGCATGACTTTGTGTCATGGTTCTTGTCCTTTGTGACACTTTTATGGTTATTGGTTCCGGTACCGGGGTTTTCTCTTCAAGCTTTCATGCTGCTATGAAGATGTTGATCGTTGATTATTGAAGCTGCGCAGCGACCTTTATTTGGTTCTTTCAGTTGGGTGAAACCTTGGCTATGTATCCACCTATGAGTGTTTATTTCAGCTTTATGTGTTGCATGATGAGCTGGTCGTTATTTCCAACCGGTATGGGACGGTTGGCGATAGGGAGCCTCTCATTTGTTGTTATATGTTTATTTATATGATTGATTATTGGATATTACTGTTTGACAGCATGTCACTTATTATTCCGCTGCTATCTGTCTTATGTTAATTGCTATTGGTCATTGCATATTAGCATGTCATGTAGTTGCATTAGTAACTTACTGAGATTTTATCTCACCCCGTTTATTTCCATCTTTGTTTTTCCTTAACCCCCCCAGGAAGAAAAGGATTAGGATTCGCGGATCGAGGAGGACGTCGAGAGGATTGAGATTTTGGGGCAGGTTGTTATGGATCGGTTTACATTATTTAAATGTATAACCTTTTGGGGATAGTTTTACCATTATTGACGTCATTAAGAATTGTATATTTTATTCTTTTGGGTATAAGTTGTGGAGCTTATGTTAGATGTACTTTGTTGATTTAAACCTGGATTTGTAAAACCTTGTGTTATCATCTTTTGGTTCAAAATGAATTTTTAACTTCTATATTTTAGAGTTTTGGTTTTAAGTCGACGTCCAGCTCGCGATCTCGGGCCCGCGGGGTTCGGGGTCACGATAGTTGGTATCAGAGCTATGGTTTAGCTCTATGTATAAGTATAGGTGGATTAGTATGACCTAGGAGGGTAGTTGTGTTTGGAGCGAGTAATGGTTGATGTTTTATGCAGGTATTTATTTTAAATGGCTAGAAGAAGAGCTGGTGAAGGCATCAGTGGGACTCAGAATCTTAATGGGTTAAGGGAAGAAAACCGTGTAGTGTTTCCAGGCAGGTTTGAAGCGGCCATGAAAGCAATTCATGACCAAGGGCCGAGAGAGGAGCATGTAGCACCTCCGCGATATGGGTTGGAGCAGTTCTTGAAGTTGAAACCAAGTGAGTACGACGGTGAGCCTGATGTGAAGAAGGCCGAGCTATGGATAGAATCAATGGAGAAAATCTACGAGGTCTTTGGTTGCACTGATGAGGATAGGGTTCTGTTTTCAGCTTATAAGCTCGTGGGGGCTGCGGAACATTGGTGGAAGGCACTGAAGACCAGTTGGGATGTGACTCTTGTACCATATCCTTGGGAGTGGTTCGTGAGGAAATTCAAGGATCATTTTATCTCTCTAGTGAATCAAAACCGGAGAGAGATCGAGTTCCTCAGCTTGGAGCAAGGCATGATGTTAGTAGCACAGTATTCAGTTAAGTTCACAGAATCAGCCAGGTGTTGTGACTACCTTGTGCGGACCGAGGAGCAGAAAGCGATGAGATTGATCAGGGGTTTGAAGACATCCATCCGGACTCAGCTTATAGCACAGCGGATTCAGACTTATCAAGATGCGGTGGATCGAGCCTACTTGATTGAACAGGATATTGGGGAACACAAAAGGAAGACTGAGATGGTTAACCCGGGTAAGCAAGGAGGGCAGAGTAAGTCACAACAGCAACATTCGGATAACAGAGGTAATTCTGGAGTGCAAACTCGATTCAGAAGGCAACTTCAAGGGCAACCAACAGTAGGAAATCAAGGCTCTAATAAGGGTACACGAAATGGGAAAGTCTGCAGTTACTGTCAGAGGAAAGGACACTCAGAAGACAAGTGTTGGAAGAAACAAGGAAAATGTGTGAAGTATGGACAGTTGGGACACTTCGTTAAAGATTGTCCGAGGTTTAGAGTTCAGTCATCGGGGACAGGAACTTGAATATCACAGGGTCAGAAGAGGGATGCTTCGGGGAAGCCCAAGATTTCGGGTAGAGTATTTGCAATCAATCAGCACTCAGCGGGTGGCTCATCAGTTTCAGGAGGTATTATTTTGCGTCGAGAGAGCGAGCACGTGCATTTTAGGATCATTGCATTCATATGTTTCTGTGCATTTAGTTGCATTTATTTCTTTTGAGTCTTTGACTTATGTGTTGTCAGTGTCTACTCCTATGGAGGAGTGTAGGATGTCTGATGGAGTCTTATGTGCTCATGTTGTGCTTAAAGGTAGATATAACTTACCTGCTAAATTGGTCATATTGCTATTATAAGATTTTTGATGTCATTTTGAGAAGGGAAATGTCATGCTTTAGTCGATGGTTGTAGGGAAATTGTTACATCCTCTCTTCCCTTTTGCCTAAAATTGTTTTGAGACCGTTCCTTTGTGTAGAGTTAAGCAAATCTTTTCTTGTTTGGAATCTGACTATTTTGCTTCGATGGGTGACAATGGATGTCTATACCAATTGTTGGGTGTATTTATCGTTTGTAAAAATTTCTATTTTTATTTCTGAGTAGTACCTAGTATTTGGGGAGAACCTTGGGTTAAATTGAGCTGTTTTGGTACAAGGTTGTAGTGCTAATATTTAGATCAATGTCCTTATGGCGTCGGTTGGGTTATAAGAGTTGAGGATTCAAATTGAGGATTTCTGGATAGGAGATTTTTGCTTACTTGTAGTGCATCTCCGTGAATGCATCGGAATGGATTAGTATGGAGAGGTGTACGATTTGTTATGGATGATGGGTTGTTGTAGGAGTTCTGATCATTAACGGTGGTAAGCGTGTTAAGTTAGAAAGGACTAAGTACATTTTGGGAGAGTAATAATTTCTCGATTTATGTTAAAGGCATTTTGAAATTTTGGTTAGATAGTGGTTCTATGGTTCTAAATCCCTTCTTGGTGGCGTTTCCCGAATTGGATCAAGGGTATGTGAAGAAAGTCGAGTATCAATACTTGGGCATAATTAAGGAATATCATGATTTGGTATTGGGTCAGTTGGAATGTGACTAGCTAATTGGTTTATTATGATGGTAGTACCATTGAGCTTAAATATCATTAAGTCAATAAAGGTATGCGTGAGAGCCTAACTGGGGTTAGCTATTGAATTTAGAGTTCGTTGATTTCCTTTGGGTATATGAGCACGGATTATGACTTAAATAGGAGTTAGAGAAAATCTTTTGAAGATGAAATTTGGGTTTTTTTGCGGACTATTGAGTATATTAAATGGTTTAGGCTTCAAGACCAGATTAATGAAGGGATGAGAGTATAACATAGATTTAAGTGGACACTTTGTACGAGAAATTTTGGGGTTTGTATGGTACTATTAATTTAAGGTGTTAACTCAAAGTGAAGACACTATAATGGTAATACATAGAGATATAGCCATTTCGATGAATATTGTGGAAATAGAAATTTCTTTAGCCTTTCATATTTTAAAAGCTAATTAAGCTCGAGATGGTAATGTTTTAAATTTCTGGGGAATAATACTAAGTAGGCGATTTACAAATGGAAGTACCTTTGCGGTGTAGTTAAGGTTATGAATAAGGCGAGTTTGAGATATCTCGAGAATTATGCGTGGAAATAATTCGGATTCTTCGATTTTGAGTGAGAATTTTGATTAGTAATGAAGATAATGAGGGAATGATTCGGTCCGAGAGGTGGTGTTATCGTAAGCATTATTTAAGGTTACCTTGTAGTGGGTTAGTGTCGCGACCCCGGACCCCGCGGGCCCGAGACCGCGAGCTGGACGTCGACTCTAAAACCAAAACTGTGAAATACTGGAGTTAAAAATTTCATTTGATACCAAAAGGTAATGATCCAAAGTTTTACAAATCGTTTGAACGACAAGGTAAAACTAGTGTAAACTCCATAAGTTTATACACCAAGGTAAAAAAATACACAAATCCTAATGACGTCAATGTTTGGTACAAATATCCCAAAAAGGTTACACATTTATATAATGTAAACCAACCTATACAACTTTCCCCAAAAGAATGTATCCACCCTCGACGTCCTCTTTCTCGTGATCAGCGAGACTAATCCTTAGCACCTGGGGGGGGGGTTAAGGAAAAACAAAGATAAAAGAAAAGGGGGTGAGATAAATCTCAATAAGTTACTAATGCAACTACATGACATGCTATGATGCAATAATCAATAAACGATAATAAATATCACATGGCACATAGCATTTATCATATAACAGATAGCAGCGGAAATAAACACATAACAAAGGATATAGCCAAGGTTTTCCAAACCGGAACATCCAAATAAAGGATCGCTGCGCAGCTTCAATAATCAACAATCATCATCTTCATAATAGCATGAAAGCCGAAGAGAAAACCCCGGTACCGGAACCAATAACCAAAGAAGTGTCACAAGGGACGGGAGACATGCCACAAAGTCATGCTCCAAGAAGCTAATATGCACACAAAGGAGCTAGCTCTTCTCACATCCAAGGCCAATCTGGAGGAGGGTAATAATGGGGCAAAACAATGGTCAACATCACAATGGACTTGGCCGTGCCATCATAATGTTTCGCATCGCCCAAACACACACAAAATACCAGCTGGACTTTCACGTAAAGGCTAAGTAATAAAATACTAGCACGATAAACAACAAAGGATTCCAAAGTAGGGAATCATACCAAATAATCACCAAGAAGATGAAATGAACCAACAATACACCATAAAAGTGCTCCAACATCCCAATTAACAATTAATGAATTTCAAACACAAACTTGATCACAATGGACCCAATTCTATCACTAAAGTGTACTACAATGTTCACTAAGGTCAACTAGAAGGACACCCAAGACTTAGACCAAAACGCATCCTTCATTCACACAATTTTAACAAATGTAAATTTTCAGGGGTTCTGTGCGGCCGCCCAAAGTGGGTTGTGCGGTCGCCCAAAAAGCCTCAAAACCAGAACAAAAGCTTTCAGAAAGATGCGCGGTCGCCCAGGAAGTTTTGTGCGGCCGCCCAACCTTCCGGATTGCCAGAAATCGGGAAGAACAACCTGGGTTCTTCCATTTTCAACCCAAAACACATTTAACCAAAATCCCAACTTCCAACTCATGTACTAATGTACCAAAACAATTTATAACTAGGGTGGGGACTCAAATACACCATTCATCAACCCAAAACAAAGAATCAAACCCAACATTCCAAAATCACCATTTTTTATCAAAACCCAAAATAAATTCCAAACAAATTCAAAACCCAACCAAACTTCAAATGTAACACATCAATCATCATAAAAACGTGATATGAACATTTTAGCATCGAAATGGGGGAAAAGTAACTTACTTGCAAATTCTCAAAGTTGACGGATTTCAAATCTTTTTGATTCTATGCGATCCTATCGACGATCTAAACAATGTTCACGTTTTAAGAAATGAGAGAAGATGAGAGGAAGAAGGAGAAAATGAAGAGAGAATGAGAGAAAGAAAAACTTACCAATTTGCTAGAGAGAGAGAGAGAGTTTCCAGGGAGAGAGAGGGAGGTGGAGTGTGAGGTGAAAGAGTAGGGTGAGTGAGGTGAGGGAAGTAGGGAGAAGATGAAGAAATGTTTGAAATGTTACAAAAAGGCCCCTCCCCCAATACTACCTTTTTAATTAAACTCCCCACTAACTAATAAGACTCATCACTTCTACACTAGCACAAATGACCCAATTAAAATGCTAGGCATAATATTATAACACATAAAATGCACACATAATTATTAAATAAATAATGATTTAAATAATTAAATAAGCAAATAATTAAATAAAAAATCATTTAATTACTAATAAAATAGAGCCTATATTTCGGGTCGTGACATTCACTCCCCCTTAAAGAAAATTCGACCCGAATTTTAACGAGACTCACCTTAAACAAAAAGCCACGGAAATTTCCTCTCGAACTCATCACGAAGCTCCCACGTCGACTCCTCGATGTTATGATTCCTCCAAAGGACTCTAACCAATGCAATACTTTTGCTCCTCAACTCTTGGACTTTAGAATCTAAGATCCGAACCGGTCGTTCCTCATAAGTCATATCGGGCTCAATATCCTCCGGTATCCTCGGTAACACGTGAGACGGATCATGAACGTACTTCCGAAGCATAGAAACGTGAAAGACGTTGTGCAACCGGTCTAAGGATGGCGGTAACGCAAGACGATACGCAAGAAGTCCAACCTTTCCTAAAACCTCAAACGGACCAATAAACCTCGGAGCCAATTTGCCTTTCTTCCCGAACCTACGAATACCCACCTTTGGAGACACTTTCAAGAATACCAAATCACCAACCTGAAAACTAAGATCTCGCCTTCGGTTGTCTGCGTAGCTCTTATGTCGACTCTGGGCTGTCTTCAATCTATCCCGGATAACTCTAACTTTCTCAACTGAATCCTGAAGCAAATCAATACCCAAAACTTTCGCTTCACCGACCTCATCCCAACAAATAGGCGATCTACACTTTCTTCCATACAAGGCCTCAAACGGTGCCATCTCGATACTAGCCTGATAACTGTTGTTGTAAGAGAACTCCACTAACGGTAGGTGCGAATCCCAAGAATCGGAAAAGTCTATCGCACAGGCTCGCAACATATCCTCCAAAATCTGAATAGTCCTCTCGGATTGACCATCGGTCTGAGGATGAAAAGCTGTACTGAATCGCAAGTCTGTACCCAAAGCTTCCTGAAACGCCTTCCAGAATCTAGAAGTAAACCTCGGGTCTCGATCTGACACAACACTAACCGGAACCCCATGCAATCTAACAATCTCATCGATATAAAGGGTCGCAAGCTTCTCCATCGAATATCTGATGTCAATAGGCAAGAAATGGGCACTCTTGGTCAATCTATCCACTATTACCCAAACACTGTCATACTTCCTACGGGTACGAGGTAGTCCCGTAACGAAATCCATAGTCACATGCTCCCATTTCCACTCGGGAATCTCTAACGGCTGAAGTAATCCCGCGGGTCTCTGATGCTCGGCTTTGACCTGCTGACACGTTAAACACCTCGATACATACTCCGCTATCTCCCTTTTCATATTAATCCACCAAATTGCTGCTTCAAATCCTGATACATCTTCGTACTACCCGGATGAATAGTATACCTCGATTTGTGGCCCTCATCAAGAACTCTCTGTTTAATTCCATCAACATCCGGAACACACAAACGCCCACGGAAAGTCAAAACTCCACTCGAGCTCAATGAAAAATCCTCGAAATTCTTTTCCTTCAATTTACCCATTATTTTCACCAACTCGGGATCCTCTTTCTGAGCTTCCTTTATCCTCTGAACTAGGGTCGGAGACACCCTAATATTCGCAAAAATAGCCCCATGTCTCGATTCACGAGGAGACCAATCTCGAATATCCTCAAGCATTTTCCACTCACGAACCATCATCGAAGCCACATAAGATTTTCTACTAATCGCATCGGCTACCACATTCGCCTTCCCCGGATGATAAGAAATCGTACAATCGTAATCTTTCAACAATTCCATCCATCGACGCTGTCGGTTGTTCAACTCTTTCTGGGAGAAAAGGTACTTCAAACTCTTGTGATCGGTAAAAATCTCAAACTTCGCTCCATAAAGATAGTGCTTCCATTTGTGCAACGCAAATACAATAGCCGCTAACTCCATATCATGAGTCGGGTAATTCTGTTCACTCGGGGTCAACTTCCTCGAAGCATAAGCAATTACTTTCCCATTCTGCATCAACACACAACCCAAACCCTCTTTCAAAGCATCACTATAAATCACTAGGCCATCGCTCCCATTAGGCAAAGCCAAGATCGGTGCGGTAGTCAACCTCTTCTTCAACTCCTCGAAACTCTTGTCACATTTCTCGGTCCACACAAACGGAACATTCTTCCGGGTCAACTGAGTCATCGGAGTAGCAATCCTCGAAAATCCCTCAATAAATCTCCGGTAATACCCGGCTAAACCAAGAAAGCTTCTAACCTCTGTCACTGATTCGGGTCTCTTCCAATCCACTATAGCTTCAATCTTCGAAGGATCCACCGAAATCCCGTCTTTAGAAATCACATGACCCAGAAATGACACCTTCTCGAGCCAAAATTCGCATTTACTGAACTTCGCAAACAATTTCTCCCTCGCAAGAACGGATAAAATTGTCCTCAAGTGTTGCTCGTGCTCCTCTCGAGATTTTGAATAAACAAGAATGTCGTCGATGAAGACTACCACGAACGAATCAAGATAGGGATGGAAAACACGGTTCATCAAATCCATAAACACTGCCGGCGCGTTAGTCAACCCAAACGGCATAACCAAGAACTCATAATGACCATAACGAGTGCGAAAAGCAGTCTTCGGAACATCCTCCGATCGAACCTTCAACTGATGGTACCCACTCCTCAAATCAAGTTTAGATAAAACCACGGACCCTTGAAGCTGATCAAACAAATCATCAATGTGCGGTAGAGGATACTTGTTCTTCACCGTAACCTGATTCAACTTCCGGTAATCTATACACAATCTCAACGAACCATCTTTCTTCCGCACAAACAAAACTGGTGCTCCCCACGGGAAACACTAGGGCGGATAAACCCTCGATCAAGCAGCTCTTGCAACTGAACCTTTAATTCTTTAGCTAACCTATAAGGTGCTTTCGAAATTGGAGTCGTACTCGGCAAAAGATCTATACAAAATTCAATCTCACGGTCGGGAGGCATATCATACTCGGTAGAGAAAACATCGGGAAATTCCCGGACTACCCGAACACTATCAAAACTAGGGGATTCCTTCCTAGTATCGAGAACACTAGCCAAATACCCCTCACAACCACTATGCAATAATTTTCTCGCATTCACAAAAGAAATTAGGCGAACCTTTCTACCCAGAGGACTAGCCTCAAACACAAATTTAGGCACATCGGGAATAGAAAAAGTAACAGTTTTCTTACGGCAATCAACAGAAGCATGAAACTTGCTCAACCAATCCATACCCAAAATGACATCAAAGTCTTGGATAGGAAGAACCACCAAATCCGCACAAAGGACTCGACCACATATAACCACATCACAAGCACGAAAGACTCGATCAGAAATTAAGCATTCTCCTATAGGGGTCGACACCTCTAGCACGTACGGTAAAGACTCGAATGCAGCATTTAACATGGAAGCAAATTGCACAGAAATGTATGAATTAGATGATCCTGGATCTACTAACGCTCGTGCGCTCACATTAGACACAGAAACAATACCTCCAATAACGGATGGATCATCTGTAGCTTGTTCTTGATTCATTGCAAACACTTTCCCTTGGACTTTGGGCTTCCCTGCGGCATCCCTTTTCTGACCCTGATTAATACCAACTCCTGACCCGGATGCTTGTCCTCTACCTCTCGGGCAATCTTTTACAAAGTGACCCATTTGACCACAATTGGTGCACCTTCCTTGCTTCTTCCAACAACGGTCTTCAGAATGACCTTCCTTTTGACAATACGAACAAAGCCTCCTAATTTGGCTCCCTTGGTTCCCGGAAGTGGTACCCGGGTTCCTTGGGGTCGGTTGCCCTCGGAACTGAGATTGTCCCCCAAAGTTACCTCGGTTATCGGAACGGTGTTGTGTCTTGCCTTGAGCTCCTTGCTTACTCGGGTTAGCTACCTCGGTCTTCCTCTTATGTTCCCCAATATCTTGCTCTATCAAATAGGCTCGGTCCACCGCATCTTGGAATGTCACTATCCGTTGGGCAATCAGTTGAGTACGGATGGAGGTCTTCAATCCCCGAATGAATCTCATAGCCTTTTGTTCCTCGGTCCTTACCAAATAGTCGCAATACCGGGCTAATTCTATGAACTTAGCCGAGTATTGTGCTATAGACAACACACCTTGCTCCAGGTTGAGTAGCTCGATCTCCTTTCGGTTTTGATCAACAACCGGAATGAAATGCTCCTTGAATTTGCGCACAAACAACTCCCACGCATACACCGTGTGAGTATCATCCCAAGTAGCTTTAATACCTTTCCACCAATGCTCGGCGGCTCCCACAAGCTTGTAAGCCGCGAACCGGACCTTGTCCTCATCCGAACACCCAAATACATCATAAATATTCTCCATCGACTCAATCCACAACTCAGCTTTCCTTACATCGGGTTCCCCATTGAATTCAACCGGTTTCAACTTCAGAAATTGCTCCAATCCATAACGAGGTGGTGCTTGCTCTACCCTCGGACCTTGATCATGTATGGCCTTCATGGCCGCCTCAAACATGCCTTGAAACATGGCACGGGCTTCTTCCCTCCTATCATTCTGATTCTGTGCCCCACTAGCACCTCCTCTGTTTCTTCTTCCAGACATTGCGAATAATTACCTGCATAAGACATCAACCGTTAATCACTCCGCACACTACTACCCACCTAGGTCATACTAATCCACCTAGACTTATACTTAGAGCTAATGCCATAGCTCTGATACCAACTGTCGCGACCCCGGACCCCGCGGGCCCGAGACCGCGAGCTGGACGTCGACTCTAAAACCAAAACTGTGAAATACTGGAGTTAAAAATTTCATTTGATACCAAAAGTAATGATCCAAAGTTTTACAAATCGTTTGAACGACAAGGTGAAACTAGTGTAAACTCCATAAGTTTATACACCAAGGTAAAAAAATACACAAATCCTAATGACGTCAATGTTTGGTACAAATATCCCAAAAAGGTTACACATTTATATAATGTAAACCAACCTATACAACTTTCCCCAAAAGAATGTATCCACCATCGACGTCCTCTTTCTCGTGATCAGCGAGACTAATCCTTAGCACCTGGGGGGGGGGGTTAAGGAAAAACAAAGATAAAAGAAAAGGGGGTGAGATAAATCTCAATAAGTTACTAATGCAACCACATGACATGCTATGATGCAATAATCAATAAACGATAATAAATATCACATAGCACATAGCATTTATCACATAACAGATAGCAGCGGAAATAAACACATAACAAAGGATATAGCCAAGGTTTTCCAAACCGGAACATCCAAATAAAGGATCGCTGCGCAGCTTCAATAATCAACAATCATCATCTTCATAATAGCATGAAGCCGAAGAGAAAACCCCGGTACCGGAACCAATAACCAAAGAAGTGTCACAAGGGACGGAGACATGCCACAAAGTCATGCTCCAAGAAGCTAATATGCACACAAAGGAGCTAGCTCTTCTCACATCCAAGGCCAATCTGGAGGAGGGTAATAATGGGAAAAACAATGGTCAACATCACAATGGACTTGGCCGTGCCATCATAATGTTTCGCATCGCCCAAACACACACAAAATACCAGCTGGACTTTCACGTAAAGGCTAAGTAATAAAATACTAGCACGATAAACAACAAAGGATTCCAAAGTAGGGAATCATACCAAATAATCACCAAGAAGATGAAATGAACCAACAATACACCATAAAAGTGCTCCAACATCCCAATTAACAATTAATGAATTTCAAACACAAACTTGATCACAATGGACCCAATTCTATCACTAAAGTGTACTACAATGTTCACTAAGGTCAACTAGAAGGACACCCAAGACTTAGACCAAAACGCATCCTTCATTCACACAATTTTAACAAATGTAAATATTCAGGGGTTCTGTGCGGCCGCCCAAAGTGGGTTGTGCGGTCGCCCAAAAAGCCTCAAAACCAGAACAAAAGCTTTCAGAAAGATGCGCGGTCGCCCAGGAAGTTTTGTGCGGCCGCCCAACCTTCCGGATTGCCAGAAATCGGGAAGAACAACCTGGGTTCTTCCATTTTCAACCCAAAACACATTTAACCAAAATCCCAACTTCCAACTCATGTACTAATGTACCAAAACAATTTATAACTAGGGTGGGGACTCAAATACACCATTCATCAACCCAAAACAAAGAATCAAACCCAACATTCCAAAATCACCATTTTTATCAAAACCCAAAATAAATTCCAAACAAATTCAAAACCCAACCAAACTTCAAATGTAACACATCAATCATCATAAAAACGTGATATGAACATTTTAGCATCGAAATGGGGAAAAGTAACTTACTTGCAAATTCTCAAAGTTGACGGATTTTAAATCTTTTTGATTCTACGCGATCCTATCGACGATCTAAACAATGTTCACGTTTTAAGAAATGAGAGAAGATGAGAGGAAGAAGGAGAAAATGAAGAGAGAAAGAGAGAAAGAAAAACTTACCAATTTGCTAGAGAGAGAGAGAGAGAGTTTCCAGGGAGAGAGAGGGAGGTGGAGTGTGAGGTGAAAGAGTAGGGTGAGGGAGGTGAGGGAAGTAGGGAGAAGATGAAGAAATGTTTGAAATGTTACAAAAAGGCCCCTCCCCCAATACTACCTTTTTAATTAAACTCGCCACTAACTAATAAGACTCATCACTTCTACACTAGCACAAATGACCCAATTAAAATGCTAGGCATAAATATTATAACACATAAAATGCACACATAATTATTAAATAAATAATGATTTAAATAATTAAATAAGCAAATAATTAAATAAAAAATCATTTAATAACTAATAAAATAGAGCCTATATTTCGGGTCGTGACAGTTAGATTGGACAATTGAGGAATTTGAGAAATGGTGGAACTATCGTATCCGTAGCTATTTGGTCTTTCGGGTAAGTCTCGTTAAAATTCGGGTCGAATTTTCTTTAAGGGGGAGTGAATGTCACGACCCGAAAACTAGGCTTTATTTTATTAGTAATAAATAATTATTATTTATTTATTTGCTTATTTATTTATTTAAATTATTATTTAATTAATAATTTATGTGTGCATTTTAAGTGTTATAATAAATTATAACTAGCATTTTATTTGGGTCCTTAGTGCTAGTGTAGTATTATTTGGTCTTGGTTGTATAAGGAAGTAGTAGATTTGTGAGTAGTAGGGGAGGGGCCCTAAGTGTAACTTTTAAAACCATCTTACTTACTCTCTCATCCTCCCTCCCTCACCTTCCCCACTCTCATTTTTTTCCCCTGCACACTCCATCTCCCTCTCTCT
The DNA here is from genome assembly GCA_026119855.1 of Campanula takesimana. Taxonomy (NCBI): domain Eukaryota; kingdom Viridiplantae; phylum Streptophyta; class Magnoliopsida; order Asterales; family Campanulaceae; genus Campanula; species Campanula takesimana. The sequence continues at coordinate 729,790 of JAOWBW010000131.1, read as the reverse complement.
CCCATTTCCAAAGAATGGGTAAGTTTCTCTCTCACTTCTCTCTACATTTCCATCATATTCCTCTCTTTATTTCTCATTTCTTAAAACATGAATCATGTTTAGATCGTCGATAGGATCGTAGGAAGCCAAGAAATTTCGAGTTCCGTCACCTTTGAGAAAATCCGGGTAAGTTGCTTTTCCCCCATTTTTATGCTAAAGTGTTCATATCATGTTTATATTATGCTTGATGTGTTATATTTGAAGTTTGGTTGAGTTTGGAATTTATTTGGTATTTATTTTGAGTTTTGGTCAAAAATGGTGATTTTAGGAATGTTGGGTTTGAATCTTGATCTTGGTTGATAAATGGTATTATTTGAGTCCCCATTCTAGTTATAAGTTGTTTTGGGTTCATCTTTATGCTTGGTGGAAGGTTGATTATGTTTGATTTTGATTGTTATATGAAATGGGTAAGAAAAATGGTAGAAACCCAGATTCTGGCCGGATTTCGTCCCTCCGGGCAAGGAGCCGCGCGCACCATGTTTTGGGAGGCGCGCGCACCCTTTTCTGCTTCGAAATCGCAGCCTTCTGACCTTAGGAGGCGCGCGCATCACTTTTTATGGAGGCGCGCGCATCCCTCTTTTTCCAGTTTGTCCGGTTTTCGTTCGATCTTCCGGAGGCCATAACTTTCTCATCCGGACTCCGTTTTAGGCGTGTAAACTATCGTTTCGAAGCTCTCTTCGAGTACTAAAATATGGTATAGGTTGTTCAGTTAAGTTATAAGTTTTATACTTCAGGATTTTATTGGGTGTTTGGGCATCTTATGACGTGTTCGTGGTTGTTCCAATCGAATTGATTTTCGAGTAGGACTTGGTCTAGGTTTTAGGCGATGTCCCATAATACCTAGAGGGTTGTTGTTGAACACCAAAGTGTAGGGTTTAGTCCGGTCGTGATCATGTTCTAAAGATTAACCTTTTGGATTCGTTTGGGGGTTTGGGATTGGTTTGTTAAGGACGGAGGTAAAGCGTGTATTGGCAATTGGGTACTTACGGTTTGATTAACCTTAAAGTGTATTCATTCTGATTCCTACTTTGAAATTCCAGGTGTGATGAGATGGTTGAGTTCATAGTCCTAGTATATCTTTATGAGTAAATGTTTAGGGTCTTTTGGTAATAGCCATTGTGCCATTTGTGAGCGACCGTTTGGGTTGTGTTCCTTATGAGTAACTTATGGGTATCATCTTTGAAATGTATCTGGTATGGTTCCTCTTTATGGAATTATCGTGTTCTAATAATCATTGTTGTTGTGCTCTTTATGAGAAATTCCGTTTATCGTTATTGTGCTCTTCATGAGAAACTCTTGTTATCGTTGTTGTTAAACTCTTCATGAGTACCCGTTGCATATTTATGGTGATTTAATTGATGTGGTTCCCTACTTTGGAACCCTAAGTTGTTTAATTAAGCTAGTATTTATTACTTAGCATTTATTTGGAAGCTCAGCTGGCATATTTGTTGCATCGGGCGATGGGAAAGATTATAATGGCAAAGCCAAGTCCATTATAATGTTGACCATTGTTTTGCCCTTACTATACCCCTTTTCCAGATTGTCCTTGGAAAAGATAAGTTAGCTTCCTTTGGGAATGTATCTAGCTACCGAGCATGACTTTGTGTCATGGTTCTTGTCCTTTGTGACACTTTTATGGTTATTGGTTCCGGTACCGGGGTTTTCTCTTCAAGCTTTCATGCTGCTATGAAGATGTTGATCGTTGATTATTGAAGCTGCGCAGCGACCTTTATTTGGTTCTTTCAGTTGGGTGAAACCTTGGCTATGTATCCACCTATGAGTGTTTATTTCAGCTTTATGTGTTGCATGATGAGCTGGTCGTTATTTCCAACCGGTATGGGACGGTTGGCGATAGGGAGCCTCTCATTTGTTGTTATATGTTTATTTATATGATTGATTATTGGATATTACTGTTTGACAGCATGTCACTTATTATTCCGCTGCTATCTGTCTTATGTTAATTGCTATTGGTCATTGCATATTAGCATGTCATGTAGTTGCATTAGTAACTTACTGAGATTTTATCTCACCCCGTTTATTTCCATCTTTGTTTTTCCTTAACCCCCCCAGGTGGAAAAGGATTAGGATTCGCGGATCGAGGAGGACGTCGAGAGGATTGAGATTTTGGGGCAGGTTGTTATGGATCGGTTTACATTATTTAAATGTATAACCTTTTGGGGATAGTTTTACCATTATTGACGTCATTAAGAATTGTATATTTTATTCTTTTGGGTATAAGTTGTGGAGCTTATGTTAGATGTACTTTGTTGATTTAAACCTGGATTTGTAAAACCTTGTGTTATCATCTTTTGGTTCAAAATGAATTTTTAACTTCTATATTTTAGAGTTTTGGTTTTAAGTCGACGTCCAGCTCGCGATCTCGGGCCCGCGGGGTTCGGGGTCGCGACAGCCATAATAAGCATCAAGCAGAAGACCATTTCAATTTCCAAATTTTAACTGGGCTTACGTCGAGGACGGCCATATTTAATTTCACAAAGCTGGGCTTACGTCGCTAGGACTGCCTGTGATGACTTCGGGAACCTAAATTTTCTAGGTTCAATTCAAGTTGCATGAGCCAAAGGGGGCATTTCCGAATCTTGGGGAAAAAATCTTGTTCAAGGTCCGAGGGGCACAAGGGTAATTTTAGGCTGAGATTTTTCTTCACCCAAACCATCCGTACGGCTTAAGAGGGCGTCTCTTTCTTTTTTCAAAAGGCATCCATACGGATGGTTGCCTCAATCTATTCGAACTCAGACGAGAAAACAGAGAGAAAAGAGGCGATTTTGAGAGGGAAAACTCCATCAATTTCCAAATTTTCTTACTCGGATTCCTCAAGGATTGATCATGGCGGGACGGGCACGCGCGGGTTATCCTAGAGGGGCGGAGAGGAGGCTAGACATGGCTCGAAACTTTCGAGGCTACGCTATCAATCTCCAGGATGAGGGAGCGGGTTTCTACAAGTCTCCCACAATTCACTTGTGCCATGGCGACGGGGTAAGCATTCTTCCTACTCACATTTGAGCCTTGCACGTCTTTCCTAGGCCTAGGGTTCTTGTCCATGCCATTTGAGATCTTCGCATTTCTTGACGCGATTTCATGAAATTGATCTCATTTTTGTGTCATTGGTACCATTAGGGACGTGAGTATGTGCTCATTGCCTCATTTGGACATGCCTAGCTAAACTTCCCAAAATCAAAGTATGTTGCCCGTGGTCCATGCATAAACTACTTGTACCTTAGGTTCGACTAGTCATTTTGGCGCAGTTAAGTGCATGCTAGCATTTCCTACGATAAGTTGTTGTATGTTTGTGGGGGAAATTATGGGATGGGCATATTATTGTTGAGACCAAAATGACAATTTCTCCGAAAGTGACTATGCCTTTTCGGGACGGAAAGAATATGACCCTTGAAAATGACTTATGCATTTTTTAAAGGGGACGGGAAATTTTCTCCAAAAATGACCCTTAAAATGACTTATGCAATTTTAAAGGGGACGGAAACTTTTCTCCAAAAATGGCCCTTAAAATGACTTATGCAATTTTAAAGGGGACATAAACTTTTCTCCAAAAATTGACCCTTAAAATGACTTATGCAATTTTAAAGGGGACGGGAACTTTTCTCCAAAAATGACCTTTAAAATGACTTATGCAATTTTAAAGGGGACGGGAACTTTTCTCAAAAAATGGCCCTTAAAATGACTTATGCAATTTTAAAGGGGACATAAACTTTTCTCCAAAAATTGACCCTTAAAATGACTTATGCAATTTTAAAGGGGACAGAACTTTCTCCAAAAATGACCCTTAAAATGACTTATGCAATTTTAAAGGGGACGGAAACTTTTCTCTAAAAATTGACCCTTAAAATGACTTATGCAATTTTAAAGGGGACAAAAACTTTTCTCTAAAAATGGCCCTTAAAATGACTTATGCAATTTTAAAGGGGACGGAAACTTTTCTCTCATTTGTTATTTTTTTTTTTTTGTGCAATCATTATGAGCATTGGTATCTGTAAACTGTGTTATTCATACCTTTGCTGTGTTTACCTGTAGGGTGGTGATCCCAAGTCTCGGGTGGTGATCCCAAGTCTCGAGGGTCGCCGGATGGTTGTGTCGCGACCCCGACCCCGCGGCGGAACTCGCGAGCTGGACGTCGACTTAACACACAATTACCAAAATACTGAAGATAAAATTCCATTTTTATACCCAAAAGGCTTAAAACAAAGTTTTAGAAATCCAAGTTAACACAACAATATACTACTAGTATCAGCTCCACAAGCTTACACCAAAAAAAATACAAAAGATTACAATTCTTAATGACGCCAATGTTGGTAAGACTATCCCCAAAAGGTTATACATTTAAATAATGTAAACCGATCAATAACAACCTGCCCAAAATCTCAATCCTCTCGACGTCCTCCTCGAACCGCAAATCCTAATCCTTTCCTCCTGGGGGGGGGGGGTTAAGGAAAAACAAAGATGAAAGAAAGGGGGTGAGATAAATCTCAATAAGTTACTAATGCAACTATATGACATGCTAAGATGCAATAGATAATAATAATAATCTCACGTAGCACGTAGCAAATATCATTTACCAGATAGCAGCGAAATAAACAAGTAACAAAGGATACTGAGCCAAGGTTTCCCCAATAAAGGATATAACAATCCGATCACTGACGATAGGGCCGCATCGAAGAGCAGCATCAATAAGCAGCATCAAAGAGCCGATAAACCAATCAACGATAGCAGCATAAGAGCTGAAGAGAAAACCCGGTACCGGAACCAATAACCAAACGATAACTGAGTATACGACACAAAGTCGCAACCCCTTATAATAGCTAGACTGTTCCCAAGAAAGGAGCTAGCTCATCTCACATCCAAGGCCAATCTGGAGGAGGGAAATAATGGGGCAAAACAATGGTCAACATTATAATGGACTCGGCTCGTTGCCATTATAATCTTTTCCATCGCCCGACACAACCACGAATACCAGCTGGACTTTCAAATAAATGCCAAGTAACAATTACTAGCTCAATTAAACAACTCATGATTCCGAAGTAGGGAACCATTCCAAATAATCACCAAAAGGTGAACCAATCCAAACAATCACCATAAAGTTACAAACGGTTATTCACGAAGAGTTCAACAACAACGAACACAAGAATTTCCACATAAGAGAGTTCAATAATGATAAACGGAATTTCTCATAAAGAGCTCATCCAACAATGATCATTAAAACAAGACGAGTTCAAGACAAGAGCCCATACCAAACACTTTGGTGCTCCAGAATAACCCTCTAAGTACTATAGGACATCACCCAAATCTTAGACCAAGTCTTGTCCAAAGTCAATCCGATTGGAACAATCACGAACACATCACAAGATGCCCAAACATTCCCAAACAACCCTTGATCAAATTCCATAACCCCATTATTCACAAAGGGACCACTTTCAACACTAGAATATCCCACAATGTCTATTTAATTAAATTAGAGTGGCACCCAAAGTCTAGGCCGAGTATACAATTCAACCTAAAATAAACAAGGAATGATTTCCAGAAAAACAGGGCGGGCGGGCGCCTGAACAGGGGTGGGCGGGCGCCCATTATAACAGAAACTAATGGTCAGGAAAGGGGGAAGTGGGCGGGCGCCTGAGGCCTTATGGGCGGGCGCCCGGTCTACGCGGCTGGGTAAAATCCTGCTGGGTTTAACACAATCATACCCAAAATCAAACCCAAAATCTTGCTAAATCATATACACCCAAAATCAACACTTCCAATGCTCTTAACAATGTACTAAAACAACTTATGAACCTCTAGGAGACCTAGATAACAACATTTAACCACACAAATCAAGATTAAATATCAACATTCACATTATCACAACTTTTAACCAAAAACCCAAATAATTTCTAAACTCAACCAAAGAAGCCATGGATATCAACAAGAACATCAATAGAGTTAAAGATGAGCATTTTTAACATAAATGGGGGAAAAGTAACTTACCCGGATTTTCTCAAAGTTGACGGAATTCGAATATTCTTAGCCCTCTACGATCCTATCGACGATCTAAACAAGTTTCATTTTATGAGAAATGAGAAACAAAGAGAGGAAGAGGACTAAAAAGAAGAGATAAGGAGAGAGAGAATTACCTTCTACAATGGAGGAAAAGGGAGAGAGGGAGTGCTGGGAAATGAGGGAGGAGAGGGGTGATGGAGGGAGTAAGTAGGATGATTGGAAGAATTAACACATAGACCCCCTCCCCTTCACACTAACACAATAATCTTTTACTCCCCACTAACATTTAAGACCCAACACTCTACACTAGCACAATTAACCAATTAAATGCTAGGCACGAATACTTCATGAAACACAAAATGCACACATAAATATTTAAATAAATAAATAAGCCATAAATAAATAATTAAATATTTATTACTAAGAAAATAGAGGCGGGTTTTCGGGTCATTACAGCTTGCTTCTCTTTGTGGGAAGCCATGCCTGAGTCTGTTGATGATGCTCCCGGTCCGAGGGAGTGGGTGCCACGCACGGGACTGGTGCCTTTTATAAAGGCTGTGGGCCAGCCGGTGAACACCAATAGGAGTATGGAGCTTCTTAATGCCCTGGGTGAATATTGGTGGGACACAACCCACACGTTCCATCTGAGCTGGGGAGAGGTGACTGTGACCCCTACTGACTTTGCGATGATTACCGGGCTTTCCTTTGCCGGGCATCCGGTTGTTTGGAGGGATAGGATTCCCAAGGCCGAGATCAGGGCGCTCATTGGATTTTCAGGTCCTACCAAGGGTTTGGCATCCTAGTGCAAACAGTCGAGAGGGTCATTCGGGCCAACTTTCTAGAGTATGCGGCGAGCCGGTTTACCGTTGAGCAGCTTGGGCGCTCCTATGTGTGGCTCCTCCTCAGTAGCACCTTTTTTGCCAATGCTGACACTACCTATATGTTCCCTCTTCTTGGGTCTTTGACTACACCTGAGGCCATCAGAGACATTGCTTGGGGTGAGGCTGGTCTGGCCGAGCTATTCATGGAGCTCGACAAGTATAGCCGGAAAGCGAGCAAGTCTTTGGCTTGCTTTCAGTTTGCCCTAGAGGTACTTCCACTTCGGCCTTTGCTTTGCATTCGACCTATTCTTCATTTCAGTGTGCTGACGGCTTTCCTTGCCGTTTCTTTTGTAGGCTTGGTACTACGAGATCTTTGGCAACTATCTATGGAGGCTGGCTCTTGACCGGGACCTCATCTTTCTGGCCATGACCTGCTGGGCTAGGGAAGCTCGGGAGAAGAGAGGGTCTAAGGGACGAGTTTCTGTCCGCTATGCTGATGTGAAAGCGGTTTTGAGGGGTGCCATGCCAGCGGAGCTCAACCTTTTCCCTTGGTCTCGGTATGAGGGGCGGGAGGTGGTCTTTGATCCCAGCGAAGCCCTGAGGGTGACCAGACAGAGGAGATTGCTGGTGGGGTTTAGAGGCGAGGCCTTTTATTTAGGTGAGAGGGTTTTGTGGCAGCATGGACTAGGCCTCATGCAGAGGGCGCCCGTTGATCCGCCCGAGACCATGTTCGTTGCTGACCGTGGGGATGACCCTTTTCTCATGGGAGCGGATGCCGCTGAATTGATCACTGATGAGCCATACAGGCGGTTTGTGGCCACGAGGCTGAGATCGCCACAGGTGGTGGCCTCTGGGGTAGCTCCTCCAGTGTGGCAGGACTATTTTTTTATTTATGCTGACGGCCGGGTTTACATGGTGGCCGTGTCTGTTGCAGGAGGGGAAGCCCTGGTTGGAGAAATTCCCGTTGACGCGGTATGCATTCATTTCCATTTGTGCACACTCATCCCATATTTCTGTCTCCTCCCTTGCTGAGCAGTTTCCTTATCCATGTGCAGGTTGCTGCGCGAGCTTTGCTGGGGAGGCCTTCTCTCCTAAAACGGGCCAAAAGGTGGCTAAAGAGGTTCGTTGGGCGCTCTTCTAAGGGGCCTCGGACAGAATCCAGGTTTGCACCGGGCAGAAACTCGGTGAGTGGTGGGGAGAGGCCTTTCCGTCGGTCGTCGAGCGTGGAGCTACCGCCGTCCTTTGTTTGTCGCCATACCTTAGGCGGGGCTGATTTGGAGGCCTTTCCTGATTCGCTCCGTGATCCTGGCTCCCATGAGATCGCTCCGGACCCATTTGCCCACTTGGCCTTAGAGCGCGTGGATCCACTGCCGGCAAGACATTCGGGTTTTCACTCCCAGATTCCTCCTTCCTTCTTTCCAGGCCAATCCTCTTCGGGTGAAGGTTCCAGCATGGCAGAGTCCATTTTCTTCTTTGACCCTAGCATGTACCCGCGTCGTCCTTTGGAGAGAGTTCATTCGCCTTCGGAGGATCCTTACCCAGATTCAGACTAGGGTGCACCAACCTGAACAATCTTTCTTTTGGCTTGTTTTATTCGAAAACAGTGTATGAAAATTTGTTATCTTTGGTTGTTTAAATCATTGTAAATTCATCATTTATGCCTGGCTTGGGCCTCGAGAGGGCTTTGTGGTCATTATTGGACCATCGGGGATTCCCAAGATGTGTTTGGACTCAATCACGAGGGGTTTGACAGACTTTGAACAAGCGAAAATGAGTTTAGCTTGTGGGAGATCAGTTGATATAGGCTGCTGATGTGAATTTTTTCACAGGGACAAAACTAGCCGTACGGGTTGTTCAAGCATGGTTCACTTTTTTGACCAAATTTTCTGGGTGCTTCTGGGGAATTTTGACAGATGAGGGTTTATTTAGCTTAGACTGTTTTACTCAAAGCATGACTTTTCGTTGGTCTTTCCATTGCACGATTACGGCTAGCCAGCCCCATTGTGATGTCTTGTCGAGACTAATCCTCGGGTTTTTCGACCACGGTTTGCCAGCCCCAGTGTTTCATCTTTCCGGGAATCATTCCTCGGGTTTCTTTCCCTTAATTGTCCAACCATATCACTTTTCTCCTTTCCATATTTCCTTTATCTTCCCTCTTTAGGAGTGGCCTAGTTGACTTTTGACACGGATGAAAGCAAAAGTTGACTTTGACACGGACAAGAGCAGATTACACTTGCTCACGCGTGTAAACACACATAGGATTTTACGGGAGTGAGTCCCTTTTCTGAGAGAGGAAGCCTATGGACAAAAGTTCACGTGTTTGGCTCTTTCCTAAGGTGTGGAAGAGAATACTTGTCGAGGCATTCGAAATCAGCTTCAATTAATGTAATCAAGATGTTTGCTTGAACAGATCTTGATTAGTATTTAGGTCAAAATTCAAGTAATTAGCCTTAACGTGCATAACTGTTACGACCGGTTGGGATTAGGATTCGATCAATGGCAAGATCGGGAGGAGAAGTTGTTTATGGGGGGATTAGTCATTATCTGGAGAATTGGTCATTGATGGGACCGGGGAAGGAGAACCGGGTCATTTTGGGAGGACCAAGGTTGTATGGATTCATTTCGTGTTATGACCGGACCCGAAGGTTGCCTACGTTCCCCTCAGTGTGAGGAGCTCAGGTCATCGTAGTTCGGCTCTTGGGCCACTTTGGCCGGGGTTGGTATCTTTTGCTGTCTCGGAGGACGTCATTGCTGACTTTGCCTTGGGTGAACTCTTTGAGATGGGCCTTTTTGGGTGTACCCTTTTTGATATGGACGGGCTATTTAATGCAAACATTTCTTTTTGCCATTTTTTTTTAGGGGAACGGGCGCCCATCAGCCCCAACTTGTCATCGTGGGCATTGGCTTTTTTCACCGTTTTTCACCTATCCTATCTTTGATTTTGACAATTCGGGAAGTCTGCATGTGCAATTATGGCTGAACTTTGGTGGCTGAGCAACAACGTCCTCGTCTTTTCACCGTCTCAGGATGCTTTTAATGTGCATCGGGAGTTTGTGTCACGACCCGAAATCTAGACTATATTTTATTAGTAATAAATGATTATTATTTATTTAATTGCTTATTTATTTATTTGAATTATTAATTATTTAAATACTTATGTGTGCATTTTATGTGTTATAATAATTTATGCCTAGCATTTTATTTGGGTCATTTGTGCTAGTGTAGAAATGTTGAGTCTTATTTGTTAGTGAGGAGTAATTATGCTAGTTAGTGGGGGAAGGGGGCTAGGTGTAACATTTTAAATCTTCATCTTCTCCCTACTCACCTCCCTCACCCTATCACCCTCACTCCACCTCCATCTCTCCCAGCATACTTTTTTCTCTCTCTCCTCAATTTGTGAAGGTAAGTTTTCTTTCTCTCTTCTCTCTTCATTTTCTTCCTCTTCCTCTCATTATTTCTCATTTCTTAAAACATGAATCTTGTTTAGATCGTCGATAGGATCGTAGGAAGCCAAAAATATTTGAAATCCATCATCTTTGGGAAATCTCAAGTAAGTTGCTTTTCCCCCATTTTTATGCTAAAATGCTCATAACATGTTTCTATAATGCTTTAATTGTTATATTTGAAGTTTGGTTGAGTTTGGAATTGATTTGGAATTTATTTGGATTTTTGGTTAAAATGGTGATTGATAAATGTTGGGTTTGATTCTTGAGTTGGGGCCATTTATGGTGTTATTTAGGTTCCCTTTAGTTAAAAGTTGTTTGGGTACATTAGTAATCTTGTTGGTTGTGTTTGATTTTGAGTGTTGTATGAGTTGGGTAAGAACTTGAAGAACCCAGCTCTGTTCTTCCCGACCAAAACCCAGGCCGAGCGGCCGCCTGCCCTTGACCAGGCGCCCGCCCGCCCCCCTTTTTCCAGCGGCCTGACCTTCTGGTCAAATGAGCGCCCGCTCGCCCCTACCCAGGCGTCCGCCCGCCCGCCTGCTTGGAAATTTGCCCTTTTTGCTTGTTTAAACTAAATGGCTTACCTAGTTTAGGGTTCCTTCTTCTAATTAACTTAAGATAACACCGTGGGACATTTTATTAAGTGGAATTGATTCTTTTGTGAATAAATATGTTATGGAATTTGATTAAGTATTATTTTGGGAATGTGGTTCATCCATGATGTGTTATTTGGATTGGTTTACCTTTGTGGTAATTTATTTGGATTGGTTCCCTACTTTGGAACCTTAAGTTGTTTATTCATGCTAAAATATTATTACTTAGCATTTAATTGGAAGCCCAGCTGGCATATTTGTTGCATCGGGCGATGGGAAAGATTATAATGGCAAAGCCAAGTCCATTATAATGTTGACCATTGTTTTGCCCTTACTATACCCCTTTTCCAGATTGGCCTTGGAAGAGATAAGTTAGCTTCCTTTGTGAATGTATCTAGCTACCGAGCATGACTTTGTGGCATGGCTCTTGTCCTTTGTGACACTCTTATGGTTATTGTTCCGGTACCGGGGGATTTCTCTTCAGCTTTCATGCTATTATGAAGATGTGAATTGTTGATTATTGAAGCTGCGCAGCGATCCTTTATTTGGATGTATCGGTTTGGAAACCTTGGCTATATCCTTTGTTATGTGTTTATTTCTGCTGCTATCTGTTATGTGATAACTTCTATGTGTTATCTATGATTTATTATTGTATATTGCATCATAGCATGTCATGTAGTTGCATTAGTGACTTATTGAGATTTATCTCACCCTCTTTCTTTTTATCTTTGTTTTTCCTTAACCCCCCCAGGTGCTAAGGATTAGTCTCGCTGCTCACGAGAAAGAGGACGTGAGTGTGGATACATTCTTTTGGGGAAAGTTGTTATAGGTTGGTTTACATTATATAAATGTGTAACCTTTTGGGATAGTTGTACCAAACAATGACGTCATTAAGAATTGTAACTTTATCTTCTGTTGGGCATAAACTTGTGGAAGTTTATGATAGTTGTATTTGGTTATTATCAAACTTGGATTTGTAAAACTTTGGATGATCACCTTTTGGTATCAAATGGAATTTTTAACTTCGGTGTTTCATAGTTTTGGTTTTAAGTCGACGTCCAGCTCGCGGTTTCGGGCCCGCGGGGTTCGGGGTCGCGAAAGTTGGTATCAGAGCTATGGTTTAGCTCTAAGTATAAGTCTAGGTGGACTAGTGTGACCTAGGAGGGTAGTAGTGTGCGGAGTGATTAACGGTTGATGTCTTATGCAGGTAATTGTTTGAAATGGCTAGAAGGAGAACAAGTGAAGGTACTAGTGGGGCACAGAATCAGAATGACACAAGGGAAGAAGCACGTGCTATGTTTCAAGGCATGTTCGAGGCGGCCATGAAGGCCATACATGATCAAGGTCCGAGGGTAGAACAAGCACCACCCCGCTATGGATTGGAGCAATTTCTCAAACTGAAACCGGTTGAATTCAATGGGGAACCCGATGTTCGGAAAGCTGAGTTGTGGATTGAGTCGATGGAGAAGATTTATGAGGTATTTGGTTGCACGGATGAGGACAAGGTCCGGTTCGCGGCTTACAAACTTGTGGGAGCCGTCGAGCATTGGTGGAAGGGTGTTAAAGCTAGTTGGGATGATACTCACACGATGTATGCGTGGGAGTTGTTTGTGCGCAAATTCAAGGAACATTTCATTCCGGTTGTTGATCAAAACCGAAAGGAGATCGAGCTGCTCAACTTGGAGCAAGGTTTGTTGTCTATAGCCCAGTACTCGGCTAAGTTCATAGAATTAGCCCGGTATTGTGACTATTTGGTGAGGACCGAGGAACAAAAAGCTATGAGATTCATTCGGGGATTGAAGACCTCCATCCGTACTCAACTTATTGCCCAACGGATTGTGACCTTCCAAGATGCGGTAGACCGAGCCTACTTGATAGAGCAAGATATTGGGGAGCACAAAAGGAAAACCGAGGTTGTGGGTACGGGTAAACCGGGAAGCCATGCTAAATCTCAACCTCAACACCGTTCCGACAACCGAGGTAACCCGGGAGCATCATCTCAGTTTAAGGGGCAAACCACACCGAGAAATCCGGGTACTACTCCGGGGATTCAGAATAGGAAGCCTTGTACCTTTTGTCAGAAGGTAGGCCATACGGAGGATAGGTGTTGGAAAAAGCAAGGCAAGTGTACCAATTGTGGTGAAATGGGGCACTTTGTGAGAGACTGCACGAGGCACCGAGGTCAGTTATCCGGGTCAGGGGTTGGTACTAATAAGGGTCAGAAAAGGAATGCCGCTGGGAAGCCCAAAGTTCAAGGAAAGATATATGCCATGAATCAACAACAGGCGACCGATGATCCTTCGGTTATTGGAGGTATTGTTTCTGTGTCTAATGTGAGGGCACGAGCGTTAGTAGATCCAGGATCATCTCATTCATACATTTCTGTGCAATTTGCTTCCATGTTAAATACTGCATTCGAGTCTTTACCATACGTGCTAGAGGTGTCGACCCCTATAGGAGAATTCTTGATTTCTGATCGAGTCTTTCGTGCTTGTGATGTGGTTATTTGTGGTCGTGTCCTTTGTGCGGATTTGGTAGTTCTTCCTATCCAAGACTTTGATGTCATTTTGGGTATGGATTGGTTGAGCAAGTTTCATGCTTCCGTTGATTGCCGTAAGAAAACTGTTACTTTTTCTATTCCCGATGTGCCTAAATTTGTGTTTGAGGCTAGTCCTCTGAGTAGAAAGGTTCGCTTAATTTCTTATATGAAAGCGAGAAAATTATTGCATAGTGGTTGTGAGGGGTATTTGTCTAGTGTTCTTGATACTAGGAAGGAATCCCCTAGTTTGGATAGTGTTCGGGTAGTTCAGGAATTTCCCGATGTTTTCTCTACCGAGTATGATATGCCGCCCGATCGTGAGATTGAGTTTTGTATAGACCTTTTGCCGGGTACGGCTCCAATTTCGAAAGCACCTTATAGGTTGGCTCCCGCAGAGTTGAAGGAATTAAAGGTTCAATTGCAAGAGTTGCTTGATCGAGGGTTTATACGCCCTAGTGTTTCCCTGTGGGGAGCACCGGTTTTATTTGTGCGGAAGAAAGACGGTTCCTTGAGATTGTGCATCGATTACAGAAAGTTGAATCAGGTTACGGTGAAGAACAAGTATCCCCTACCTCACATCGATGATTTGTTTGATCAGCTTCAAGGCTCAGTTGTGTTTTCTAAACTTGATTTGAGGAGTGGGTACCATCAGTTGAAGGTTCGATCGGAGGATATTCCGAAGACTGCCTTTCGCACTCGTTATGGTCATTATGAGTTCTTGGTTATGCCGTTTGGGTTGACTAACGCGCCTGCAGTATTTATGGATTTGATGAACCGGTTTTTCCATCCTTATCTTGATTCGTTCGTAGTGGTCTTTATTGATGATATACTCGTCTACTCTAAATCTCGAGAGGAGCATGAACAACACTTGAGGACAGTCGTATCCGTTCTTGCGAGGGAGCAGTTGTTTGCAAAGTTTACCAAGTGTGAGTTTTGGCTCGAGAAGGTGTCATTTCTGGGTCATGTGATTTCTAAAGACGGGATTTCTGTGGACCCGTCAAAGATTGAAGCCATAATGGATTGGAAGAGACCCGAATCAGTAACAGAGATTAAAAGCTTTCTTGGTTTAGCCGGGTATTACAGAAGATTTATTGAGGGGTTTTCGAGGATCGCTACTCCGATGACTCAGTTGACCCGGAAGAATGTCCCGTTTGTGTGGACCGAGAAATGTGACAAGAGTTTCGAGGAGTTGAAGAAGAGGTTGACTACTGCACCGATCTTGACTTTGCCTAATGGGAGCGATGGCCTAGTGATTTACAGTGATGCTTCGAAAGAGGGTTTGGGTTGTGTGTTGATGCAGAATGGGAAAGTAATTGCTTATGCTTCGAGGAAGTTGACCCCTAGTGAACAAAATTACCCGACTCATGATATAGAGTTAGCGGCTATTGTATTTGCGTTGCATAAGTGGAAGCATTACCTTTATGGAGCAAAGTTCGAGATTTTTACGGATCACAAGAGTTTGAAGCACCTATTCTCTCAGAAGGAATTGAACAACCGACAGCGCCGATGGATGGAATTGTTGAAGGATTATGATTGTACGATTTCTTATCATCCGGGGAAGGCGAATGTGGTAGCCGATTCGATTAGTAGGAAGTCTTATGTGGCTTCGATGATGGTCCGTGAATGGAAAATGCTTGAGGATGTTCGAGATTGGTCTCCTCGTGAATCGAGACATGGGGCTATTTTTGCGAATATTAGGGTATCTCCAACCCTAATTCAGAGGATAAAGGAAGCTCAGAAAGAAGATCCCGAGTTGGTGAAGATAATGGGTAAATTGAAGGAAAATAATTTCGAGGATTTTTTTATGAGTTCGAATGGAGTTTTAACTTTCAGTGATCGTTTGTGCGTACCCGACGTTGGTGGATTAAAGAGGCAAGTTTTAGATGAGGGTAACAAATCGAGGTATACTATTCATCCGGGTAGTACGAAGATGTACCAGAATCTGAAGCAACATTTTTGGTGGAATAATATGAAGAGGGAAATAGCGGAATATGTTTCGAAGTGTCTAACTTGTCAGCAGGTCAAAGCCGAGCATCAGAGACCCGCGGGACTACTTCAGCCGTTAGAGATTCCGGAGTGGAAATGGGAGCATGTGACTATGGATTTTGTTACGGGACTACCTCGTACCCGTAGGAAGTATGACAGTGTTTGGGTAATAGTGGATAGATTGACCAAGAGCGCACATTTCTTGCCTATTGACATCAGATATTCGATGGAGAAGCTTGCGACCCTTTATATCGATGAGATCATGAGATTGCATGGGGTTCCAGTTAGTATTGTGTCAGATCGAGACCCGAGGTTTACTTCTAGATTCTGGAAGGCGTTTCAGGAAGCTTTGGGTACAGATTTGCGATTCAGCAAAGCTTTTCACCCTCAGACCGACGGTCAATCCGAGAGGACTATTCAGATTCTTGAGGATATGTTGCGAGCTTGTGCGATAGACTTCTCTGATTCTTGGGATTCGCACCTACCGTTAGTGGAATTCTCTTACAACAACAGTTATCAGGCTAGTATCGAGATGGCACCGTATGAGGCCTTGTATGGAAGAAAATTTAGATCGCTTATTTGTTTGGATGAGGTCGGTGAAGCGAAGATCGTGGGTATTGATTTGCTTCAGGATTCAGTTGAAAATGTTAGAGTTATCCGGGATCGATTGAGAACAGCCCAGAGTCGACATAAGAGCTATGCGGATAACCAAAGGCGAGATCTTAGTTTCCAGACCGGTGATTTTGTGTTCTTGAAAGTATCTCCGAAGGTGGGTATTCGTAGGTTTGGAAAGAAAGGTAAATTGGCTCCGAGGTCTATTGGCCCGTTTGAGATTTTGGGAAAGGTTGGACTTCTTGCGTATCGACTCGCGTTACCGTCATCTTTGGACCGGTTGCATAATGTTTTTCACGTTTCTATGCTTCGGAAGTATGTTCATGATCCATCGCACGTGTTACCGAGGATATTGAGTCCGATGTGACTTATGAGGAACGGCCGGTTCGGATCTTAGATTCTAAAGTTCAAGAGTTGAGGAACAAAAGCATTTCATTGGTTAGAGTTCTTTGGAGGAATCATAATATCGAGGAGTCGACGTGGGAGCTCCGAGATGAGATCGAGAGGAAATTTCCGTGGCTTTTTAATTCGGGTAAGTCTCGTTAAAATTCGGGTCGAATTTTCTTTAAGGGGGAGTGAATGTCACGACCCGAAATCTAGACTCTATTTTATTAGTAATAAATGATTATTATTTATTTAATTGCTTATTTATTTATTTGAATTATTAATTATTTAAATACTTATGTGTGCATTTTATGTGTTATAATAATTTATGCCTAGCATTTTATTTGGGTCATTTGTGCTAGTGTAGAAATGTTGAGTCTTATTTGTTAGTGGGGAGTAATTATGCTAGTTAGTGGGGGAAGGGGGCTAGGTGTAACATTTCAAATCTTCATCTTCTCCCTACTCACCTCCCTCACCCTATCACCCTCACTCCACCTCCATCTCTCCCAGCATACTTTTTTCTCTCTCTCCTCCATTTGTGAAGGTAAGTTTTCTTTCTCTCTTCTCTCTTCATTTTCTTCCTCTTCCTCTCATTATTTCTCATTTCTTAAAACATGAATCTTATTTAGATCGTCGATAGGATTGTAGGAAGCCAAAAATATTTGAAATCCATCATCTTTGGGAAATCTCAAGTAAGTTGCTTTTCCCCCATTTTTATGCTAAAATGCTCATAACATGTTTCTATAATGCTTTAATTGTTATATTTGAAGTTTGGTTGAGTTTGGAATTGATTTGGAATTTATTTGGATTTTTGGTTAAAATGGTGATTGATAAATGTTGGGTTTGATTCTTGAGTTGGGGCCATTTATGGTGTTATTTAGGTTCCCTTTAGTTAAAAGTTGTTTGGGTACATTAGTAAACTTGTTGGTTGTGTTTGATTTTGAGTGTTGTATGAGTTGGGTAAGAACTTGAAGAACCCAGCTCTGTTCTTCCCGACCAAAACCCAGGCCGAGCGCCCGCCTGCCCTTGACCAGGCGCCCGCCCGCCCCCCTTTTTCCAGCGGCCTGACCTTCTGGTCAAATGAGCGCTCGCTCGCCCCTACCCAGGCGTCCGCCCGCCCGCCTGCTTGGAAATTTGCCCTTTTTGCTTGTTTAAACTAAATGGCTTACCTAGTTTAGGGTTCCTTCTTCTAATTAACTTAAGATAACACCGTGGGACATTTTATTAAGTGGAATTGATTCTTTTGTGAATAAATATGTTATGGAATTTGATTAAGTATTATTTTGGGAATGTGGTTCATCCATGATGTGTTATTTGGATTGGTTTACCTTTGTGGTAATTTATTTGGATTGGTTCCCTACTTTGGAACCTTAAGTTGTTTATTCATGCTAAAATATTATTACTTAGCATTTAATTGGAAGCCCAGCTGGCATATTTGTTGCATCGGGCGATGGGAAAGATTATAATGGCAAAGCCAAGTCCATTATAATGTTGACCATTGTTTTGCCCTTACTATACCCCTTTTCCAGATTGGCCTTGGAAGAGATAAGTTAGCTTCCTTTGTGAATGTATCTAGCTACCGAGCATGACTTTGTGGCATGGCTCTTGTCCTTTGTGACACTCTTATGGTTATTGTTCCAGTACTGGGGGATTTCTCTTCAGCTTTCATGCTATTATGAAGATGTGAATTGTTGATTATTGAAGCTGCGCAGCGATCCTTTATTTGGATGTATCGGTTTGGAAACCTTGGCTATATCCTTTGTTATGTGTTTATTTCCGCTGGTATCTGTTATGTGATAACTGCTATGTGCTATCTATGATTTATTATTGTATATTGCATCATAGCATGTCATGTAGTTGCATTAGTGACTTATTGAGATTTATCTCACCCTCTTTCTTTTTATCTTTGTTTTTCCTTAACCCCCCCAGGTGCTAAGGATTAGTCTCGCTGCTCACGAGAAAGAGGACGTGAGTGTGGATACATTCTTTTGGGGAAAGTTGTTATAGGTTGGTTTACATTATATAAATGTGTAACCTTTTGGGATAGTTGTACCAAACAATGACGTCATTAAGAATTGTACCTTTATCTTCTGTTGGGCATAAACTTGTGGAAGTTTATGATAGTTGTATTTGGTTATTATCAAACTTGGATTTGTAAAACTTTGGATCATCAGCTTTTGGTATCAAATGGAATTTTTAACTTCGGTGTTTCATAGTTTTGGTTTTAAGTCGACGTCCAGCTCCCGGTCTCGGGCCCGCGGGGTTCGGGGTCGCGACAGTTTGCCTCAGAAAGGTGTCTTGGGTCGTGTATCGGGTAGTGTATGGGGGAATATTTGCCATTGATGGTCTCCTTCATCCAACGGGTCACAACATTCATTCATCTTAAGATTAATCATTGGAATTTAGCACCTTTTACGTTTAGATCCATTCATCCCTTTATGAGTCGTTGTTGACTTCTATGTTTGGGGAAATCAACTCATCATATTGGGGATATAACAATCATTTGGAAACATTAATGGGAGTGATTCCGAGAGTTAGTGTAATTTTTCAAATAATGCCTCAAGTCTAGGGAGAATAGAAGTAAAAGACAATTCATTTCATGGAAGACTCAATTTTTACAACTCTGGACTTGACTATTGACTCAACCATCGCCACATTGTGGCTTTTTACATACCTTGGCCTCGCAGGGCCTTTTGGGAAAACTAAAAGAAAACAAAAGACTATGTCCACCACAGATTTTTCGAAGACTCTCTAGAACACAAATACTAGGCCATTCCTAAGACTTCTTCTCTTCCTCATTCCTCCTCCTTGCGTCCCTAACTCAGACCCACTTGTCCCCTTGTTTGGTAATGACACCCTCATCAATGATTGCTTGGATGTGATTTCTCAGGGTGAGACATGCATTTGTGGAATGACCTGGTGCTTGGTGGTATTTGCAATGTTGTTTTGGGTCGTGACGGGCTCCGACCGGCTCCGTCCATATCACATGTTGGCCAAGAAGCTCAACCTTACCGGCCTCGAGTAGGTGGTCTAACACTTGCTCTCTAGGCATTCCCAACTCATGGAACCAGCGGTAGTGAGCCCCTTTGCCCTGGAGGTGAAATTCTCCCACAGCCGCCGCGGGTTTTCCATGGGATACCGCGACAGGTCGGAGCTGATCGCGGGGCTCTTGTTCGACCTGAGCCAGCTGGTTGGGGGCAGTCTTTGGTGGGGAGGAATACTTCTCGGAAGACATTTTGAGCTCCTCAATGGACTTCACAATTTCGTGGAGGCACTCTCGGGTGTTCCTTGAGTTGTGCCTTTCCAATTCATCGGTCAAGTCTGCTCGGCTATATAGGAGATCGTACCGGCGATCATATTTTCCTCAAGGTCCTTTTTGAGTCTCTTTCCCCCCTCTTCCCATAATTCCTTGACTTTCTTGTGAAGTACCTCCTTGATCTCCTTCCGAAGTTGTTGGACCACTTTGATCGCTTCATTGCGGTCGACCTCCATCTTTCGCATTTGGTCTCTCATCGTATCTACCGTTCGTTCCAGGAGCTTATCCCTACCCTCTAGCCGTGCTTGCACATCCAAACGGACATCTGCCTCAACTACTTGGGACTTGTTTTCCATTGTTTCCTATCTTACAAATGACCAACAAACCGTAAGGGCAGCGTGGAAGGAGTTTTCGGGAAGTCATGCTTTGAAGTAAAACAAAAACTCGACACACAAGAGACACTGACTTGAAGGGGATAACAAGTTTGACTCTTCTTTAGGGGGAAGAAACCCAAGCCAAGCGTTTTGATGAATTTAGCAATTCCCTTTTCCTTTTCTTTTTTTTTTAAAAAAAATCATTTATTCTTTGGATTATCTTAGCCGGCTTTGTCACATAAACAAACGTTAGTGCACAATTCAGGGGCTCAACTTTCATTATTTCATTTTTCTCAAGGAATGTCTTATTCCTAATTGGTTGGAAAAGATCGCTCTTCTTTTTCGCAACTATTCTATAACCCTGGATCAGTGGAGGCCATCACTACGTCTATAGACCCCTCGTTTTTCACCTGTATTGCACCCTCCCAAGGACGGACTATCCCGGGCGAGGGTCCTATAGGGAACGCGGCTTCCACCGATCAAAAGAAATGAACCTAGGGTCTAGTGCATTGTAAGGTTCCCAATACGCGGGTCATCCTAATCATGGTTAAGCCCCAGTCGGGATCGAGACTTTCCTCTGAAGGCTACACCGAAGGCTGCACCTACATTCCGACATGACCTCATTTTGAAGGAGGCGTCTCGATCCTTGACCATGGGCTTAAGGATGATTAAAATAACTCGTTCATTAGGGCTTAACGACACAGTGTCACCCTATCCTTAGTACATGGCCCTTGCTAATTACGGTCGTTACTAACACACGAGTTGAAGGCTGGTTAGGCCACGCTTGCATTACATCAAGGAGTCACAACTCGGGCATTAATTTGGCCACAATTAGCTTTGAGCACGTATCAAGGATGTGGTAACGTGAACTAGACCAAAAAACCAACCATAGTCACGGTATTTGTGTGTCACGGACAAGTGTGGTTGACTCGGTTCGGAAGGGAAGGTGGGATGGACCCGTGCGCGAATCGAAGGGAACAAGAGCGCCCAACGAGCTGCATCGTGGCATCCACCCCGGGTTTAAAGGGTATTTGGAACGTGCACGGCCAAGTGCGCGTGGTGTGAAGTCATTCTATGCTCCTTTTTGAGTAAAAAAGAGAGATTTTCAATTCGTTTTTCGATAGCATGAGCATGGCATAAGCAAGATATGAACAAGTATGAACAAGCATGGATTGAGCAATTTATACACAACAAATCAAGGAATATAAGCAAACAAAGACCAAAACTTGTACATGTACCAAGTTGTGCACAACAAAGAATTTTGAATCAAACTTTTGCAAAAGAAATATTTTACATTGAAACCCTTTTGTACAAAGCAATTTGTGAACAACAAGAAGACTCAAGAAAAACCCTTACAAAAAGGATTATGCACGATGAGGTTTTGGAAACCATTTTATTGACAAAAGATCATGCATAACCAAGTTTTATTACCTTTCAAAACCAAGTTTTGGCCAAAAGAATGAAGGTAATGTGCACAAGTAAGACTGTAAATTTGGAACCTGGACAAGTAGAAGCAGAGGGGCACCCAGAATGTTGCATCCCTGCACCAAACTGTTAATTGGCAACATTCTGGCCCCTACCCAAAGTAGCCGTACGGCTAAAGCAAGAGGGTGAAGATTTTTCTCAGTTTTTCCAACTTCTGGTCATCAAGCCCCAGTTTATTGTATTTCCAGAACGTATGTACTCAAAACAGTTCAAACAGAAACATCAAACACACACAAATATGCAAGAAGTCAACTAACGGGAACGGGAGTTTGACCCACACAAGAATGCCCCCGAATCTTCTAGAAAGAAGTCCGAAAGCACTCTAATCCCCAGCGGAGTCGCCACTGTAAGGATCCCGCCCCAAAAAACATGAGCACGTTTCAAGGGCGAAATACCAAACGCGGGAACCGGACTAATTTAACGGAGTCGCCACATTTCGTTAATTTTAAACCCAACAAAATGACAAAGGTTTGAGTTCAAAGGTTCGGAGATCAGGTTACAACTTGGGAAGAGTTTTTACGTCCTCCCAAGTTGCCTTGGACAAAGCCGAGTCTCCCTTGTTAGTTAACAAAAGTGCATGTGTGTGTTTTAACGGAAAATCTTTGTTTTAACTTTTTATTTATCTTTTCAACTGAAAAAGGGTTTGTTTGACAAGAAAACAGAAGACAGAAGGGCAAAATGGTCAGTCTCCCCATACGGCCAAAGTAGCCGTACGGATGGGGAGACCACTCCTGGGATTTTACAGTTTGTTCAAGCAACAGTCCAGTTCCAGGCAGAAACAGAGCATTCTACTTGAACTGGACCAAACTGTTCTGATTCCAGTTTGTTATTCCAACACAAAACAACATTAAAAACTCATTCCTATGCCATTTGATCATCAAAGAACCTCCCAAAACAAGAGTTTGGGCATGATCAAAGGCAATCATGGGAGAAAAATGAAAAAGGTGGCCAATATGCCCTTTTGAGCCATAGTGACCATTTGATGAGTAAAGATTGAAACTTTACCATCAAAATGGCTCTTCTAGGCAAGATTAATCCTTTAGGGACAAGAACAAACCGTAAAGATTGAATCTTTATTACCCAAACTTGGGAATTTTGGGCTAGATCAAGGTGATGAGGATAAAGATTGAGACTTTATCCTCAACATGATCATCATAGCTTAAAATGAGCAAAATGAACAACAAGAGCATCATCCATGACAAGAATGTAAATGAACAATCAATAAGCCATGATCAAACTAGGTTTGAACCTCTTCCACACAAAGTATGGAGGGCACCTTTGATCATCTCATGGCTTGGACTAGGAAATTTAAATAGTAATAGATATATATATATATATTGCTTGAATGGACAAGACTTGCAAGAATGTAAAGATCCACAATAAATGACAAGATCAAATATAAATAGAGTTCTTGGATGAAGAGAAGGGAGGGGGAGAAGGTGGCTTTACCTATCTTGGTTTAGGCCAATCTTCCTTTCTCTCTTTCACTCTTTGTTTACTCTTACTCATACTATTCTGAGGTAAATTCGACAGAGTAACCTTAGTTCTAATGTTTCTCCACCCCTGAAATGATCAGCAAGGGGTTCTATTTATAGGGACTGAGGGTGCCCAAACCAGCCGTACGGCTAGGCCCCTCTAGTACCCAAAGCATCCGTACGGCTCAGCCTGGCGAGCTTCTGGATTTTTCCAATTTTATACCAGAGTAGTCCTGGAATTTATAGCTTATCCTAGGGAGGTCCTGGCCTATTAGCTTATCCCTGAAACGGTGCTAAGGCTACCTCTAAGATAGTTCGGTTTCATATTGGGGTACTTACAATTGTGAATGGTTATTCTGTCCCATTATTGCCGCCGGATGAGGATGGTGACGTTCAAGTCAAGCCTGAATCCGAGTGGACTAATGAGGAAAACAACCTAGCTAGTTTTAATGAAAAGGCACTTAATGCCATTTATGAGTGGGTTGATATGCATATTTTTAAAGTTTCATCTATTGAAGAGGCTCACAATCTTGCAACCATGGATATCAACACTTTGATGAGCATTTTGCAAAATTTTGAATTAAATCTCGCTGATCAAAGTGATGCTATTAAAGGCAAAAATGTTTCTTTAAAAACTCTTCCTTCGGTTTGTGTAAACAATGAGGAAGATGAAGTTTTTGATGAAATGGATGAAAATACTAGTGTTGCTTTACTTGCTAGGAAATATAACTCTATGTTAAGAAAGTTCAACAAGGAGAATATGCACGTAAAGGAAAAAGAGCAACAAACCAAGGTGTATGATTCGATGCCAAGGAGGTCACTCCCAACCACCCAGAAGGCAAATCCAATCCTTAGGGCATCCTCGGATCAGTCGATCTCCAATCCCAATTACCTCGACTCCATTCAATGTCATACTTGTTCAGGATGGGGTCACTATGCCAATGAATGCGCAAATAATCTGAGGAAGAAGGGTAAGAGCTTGTGGGTGTCTCTCAGTGACAATGAAGAAGAAGGAGTGGACCATGCTCAAGAACCAGACGAGACAACCATGTTTGTCACTGTGTGTGACTCGAACACAGAAAGTGCTATCCCAAGTGATAACCCAAGTGGGATAACACCTGTGATAACACCCAGCAGGTACAATGATTTCAATTCTACTAATGCTGTTTGTTTTGTGGGGTCTATTAATATGGATGCAGGAAATTCTCAAGAGGATGCTGAGATGAGTAAGGATGAACTCATAAGAGGATTGAGGAACCTTTATGAGGATATCCTTGAAGAATACAAGAAGGAGCATAGCATGGTGCAATTCTTGACCAAAGAAACTCAGCAACTAAGACTTGGCGTGGCTACTCTTGAAATCGAGCTCACAAAGAAGGATGCTGAGCTTGCAAAAGTCACGGCCAAATTGTCCCTCGCCGAAACCACACTTAAGAAACTCAACACGGGGTCTACCAAACTGGATGAGATCCTCATGTTAAGTAAACCTCTCAAGGCAGGTACTAGATCAACCGACAATTGTTATTGTGTGGAAGACAAACAGGTATGAAACTCCGTGAGAGTTGATGTCACAACCTTATGGCACCAAAAGTTGGGACATGCCAATTTTCGAAACATTGAAAAGATTATTAAACTTGGTGCTATTCAAGGTGTTCCTAATTTGGATTTCAAAAATAAAATCATTTGTGAAATTTGTCTTAAAGGCAAACAAACTCGTGTTGGCCACAGTGCTACCCAATACCATGAGCAGTACTCTGGAACAACACATTGTTTTCAACTTTTACATATGGATTTAATGGGTCCTGTTGAAGTCGATAGTTTGGGTGGTAAGAAATATTCTTTAGTAGTTGTTGATGATTTTTCTAGATTCTCTTGGATCTTTTTCTTAAAAAAAATCTGAGGCCTTTGAAAAGTTCAGAATCTTACACTCAAAAATCAAAAACATGTTCTGTGCTTCTGTTTCTCGTATAAGATCCGATCATGGTAAAGAATTTGAAAATGCTTCTTTTTCTTCCTTTAGTGAGAAAATGGGAATCCACCATGAATTCTCGGTACCCAAAACGCCTCAACAAAATGGGATTGCCGAAACGAAAAATCGGACTTTACTTGAAATGGCCCGTGTAATGTTGTTTTCTAAACAAGTTTCAAAAAGATTTTGGGCCGAAGCACTAAATACCGCTTGTCACACCGCAAATAGAGTTTTCTTAAGACCCGGTACCACTATGACACCCTATGAGATTTTGAATGGTAAAAAACCTAAAGTTCACTATTTTCATGTGTTTTTGGTGTATGTGTTACATTTTAAATGACAGGGATCAATTGACTAAATTTGACTCTAAAAGTGATAATGCAATCTTTCTTGCGTATGCTCAAAATAGTAGAACATATAGGGTATATAACCTAAGGTTAAAAACCATTCAAGAGTCGGTTAACATTGTTTTTGATGACTTGTTGAGCATTACAGGTGAAGGACCTCAAGAATCTCCGTTGACTCTGTTGGACGAGATGAATAATAACAGAGAAAATTCTGATCCTGTTGACGAAGCAGGTGCTGACGAAAGTGATACCACTGTTGAGGCAACACTTCCGGTAACACCTAATTCCAGTACACCTGCTGAAACAGAAGCAGAAAGTCCAGAAGGTGTAGAGGTTCATGAAGTTATAAGGAGAGATCCCCCAACCAGAATAAGGAGGAATCACCCTTCTACGCAGGTAATAGGGGAGGTAAATGAAGGAGTTCAAACAAGAAACAAAGAGCCAATTAATTATCAAGATATGGTAAGGTATGTGTGTATGTCTACCACATATGCTCAGGTAAAACACTCTTGTTTTATTTCCTTTAGTGAACCTAAAAATGTGATTGAGGCTTTAAAAGATAATTTTTGGATTCAAGCTATGCAAGAGGAGCTTGAACAATTTACCCGAAACAATGTTTGGATTTTAGTTCCCCGTCCCGAAAATACTAATATCATTGGGACTAAATGGATTTTAAAAAACAAAAGTGATGACACGGGTAACATTGTTCGTAATAAAGGTCTTCTTGTGGCTCAAGGATATACACAAGTCGAAGGTATCGATTATGACGAAACCTTCGCACCTGTGGATAGAATTGAGTCCATAAGACTCCTCTTGGCTATAGCCTGCTACCTTAAAATTACATTGCACCAAATGGATGTGAAAGGAGCTTTTTTGAATGGATATATTGATAAAGAAATATATGTTGAACAACCAATAGGTTTTGAAGATCCATTCAAACCACACCATGTTTATAAACTTATAAAAGCCTTATATGGCTTGAAACAAGCTCCTCGAGCATGGTATGGTAGATTAACTCAATTTCTGTTAGAATATGGATTTGTTAGAGGAGAAGCCGATAGGACTTTGTTTATCTTAAGAAATGGTAAAACCCTTGTCATAGCTCAAATATATGTTGATGACATTGTTTTTGGCTCCACATCTGAAACCTATTTGAAAAAAATTTGTGGATGCCATGTCATCAACTTTCAAAATGAGTATGATAGGGGAACTAAACTTTTTCCTTGGATTGCAGGTGAAACAGTCGAATGAAGGGATCTTCATTTCTCAAAGCAAGTATGCGAAAAGTTTAGTAACAAAGTTCGGGTTGGAGCATGCCAAGGGGTCTAAAGTACCAATGGGTTCGACACTGAAGTTGGGAAAGGACCAAGTTGGGGAGGATGTGGATCCAACCTTATATCGCTCTATGATAGGTAGTCTCCACTATCTTACCGCAAGTCTCCCTGATTTAATGTTCAGTGTATGTGTATGCGCACGATAGCCAGTCCTAAACTTTCCCACCTAAATTCTGTCAAAAGATTATCAAATATGTGTCGGGGACGAGTGATTTAGGAATATGGTTTTCTAAGGATACTAATACCAACCTTGTTGGTTTTAGTGATTCTGACTGGGCGGGTGACATGGATGATAGGAAAATTACTAGTGGGGGGTGTTTCTTTTTGGGTAATAACTTAGTTTCATGGTATAGTCGTAAACAAAACTGTGTGTCTCTTTCGACAGCCGAGTCCGAATATGTCGCGGCCGGTAGTTTTTGTTCCCAACTCATTTGGTTAAAACACATGTTAGACGACTATGGTCTTGAGAGTAATATCTTGACCATGTATTGTGATAATCTAAGTGCCATAAACATTTCAAAAAATCCGGTTCAACATTCCCGTACTAAACACATTGATATCCGTCACCATTTTCTAAGAGACTTGGTTGAAAAAGATTTGATAAACATAAAGCATATTGATACAAAGTATCAACTTGCTGACATTTTTACCAAGGCCCTTGATCATGAGAGATTTTCAAGTTTGAAAAGATCTCTTGGTCTTTGTATTTTTTAAGTTACTGTTTTCGAGTGTTACCCTGAGTGTTGTCATCAGTTCTGGTAACACTGTATAATAATAAAAAAAAAATGTTTTTCAGTTTTTTTCGTTTTAAGCCTTCGCGGCGGCACATGCTGACCTTTTTGTTTTGGTAGGTTTATACTTGGTTAACATGTTTGTCAAATCCCCTTTGTACTCAAAAGTGACAAAGTCACTAATTTTTGTGATAAAATAAAAGGCAAAAGGCAAAAAGCACTTGCAGTATTTCCTAAGTAACTCGGGGCACGGCGTTCGCTGCGACGATGCACTCTCGCCAAAGGGAGATACTATCTAGTGATTTCGTACTAAGTATTAGGAACATGGAGTTCGCTACTACAGTGTATCCTACTTGAAAGGTGCAAATCACTAAAGTATTGTTTACACTTTATAAGGACTCGGAGCACGGAGCTCGTTACTACGATGCTATCTTGTAGATATTGAAGTGTAAATTATACTTGTTTTTAAAGTGCTTAAAGAGAACAAGCTTATTTTATCTAACTTGTTAGATTTATTTTACCTCAAACACTCTTAATTAAGGCTTGCTATGCCTCAAGTGTTTGAATTTGGGAAGCTTGTTTTTGCCTCAAATGCTTATTTAAAAGAAGCCTAACAATTTACCTCAAGTGTTAATAATGAGGATTGTTTTGCCTTAAGTTTCTTAAAGTGAAATTTTATCAAGGGGATATTTGACTTATATGTTTTCCTAAGTGTTACCATCATTGCCGATAACACATTAGTATGTGCCACATTATTTATTGATTTATTTTTTTTCGGAATTAATAATTAAATTTGGGAAGTCCGAAAGTCCCTTAATTTGTGGAGTTTTTGATTTCAAAAAGGTTTTTATTAATTCCCTTTATTTTGGTAAATCTAATTAGGTAACTACTTTCCTAAAATTTTGAAGTCATAAGTTAATTTGCATTTCAAAATTTTATGGACTTTATTTACCTAAGCCAAATTACCTTAGATTAATTTTTATTCTCTTATTTTTTATTTTATTTAATAAAAAAAAAGGTTTTTTGGGGATAATGGCCGGTTGATTTTCAAAAATGTGGGAGTTGAGTTTGAGTTTACCTATCTAGCTAGAAAATAGGAAGAGCTAAAAATTAGGGGGAGTTGAGTGTTTGTAGGATTAGAGATAGTTATCTCAATTTAATGTTGAGTATTTAACTTCCATTTGAATACTTCTTAATTAAATCCTAAATAAACCCTCCTCCCTCATCAAAACTCGCCGATCTCTCTCCCTCGTCAGTCTCTCGCTCTCAATCTCACAAACCCTAGAAAATCCATCTCCTAAAATTCTTCCTTCTTCTTCTCAAATCATCAATGGCTTCACCATCCAAAGCAACCTCTGAGCCAATGGAAGTCTCTCCAAGTGCGGGTGAGGCTAGATTTTTCTCTCCAATGGAGACATCACCGGCGACAACACCGGTGACATCACCTCCGTCATTGGCGATTGTGGTGTCCAATCCTACTCCTCTTCCAGTCGCCCAAGCGCCTCCCGCCATGGCTCCTTCCCAACCAGCTGCAACAACCACCAAAGCCACCAAGAAGAAGCGGAAATCTCCGCCATAACCACCAACTGTCCAAGCACCTAAAAAGAGGACTTTAAGCAGATTAAGGGCTATCTTCAACAAAGCAAATTCTAACACTCCAGCTGATCCTGTTGAAGTATCAGATGAAGACTCTCAGAGTTTGTCTTCCGCTCATGCCTCGGATGAAAATTATACCGTAGAGCAAGAACCTACAGAGGATGACTTCGATCAATGGGTGGATGAATAGGAACAAGATAGTGAAAGCCTTGCTGCAGCACAACAAAGACTTGAAAAAGGGAAGGGTATTCAGGGTGCTGACAAAGGTGTTACCCGCAGAAGGCCAGCACCTTCGGGAACACCTCTGCAAGCTCAGACCAGGTCCAAATCTCAGGAGGTACATCATTCTTCTCCTCATGTCTCTGATTCTTCTGATGATTCTGAAAATGAGTATGTTAGAATTGAAGATAATGAAGCTTTTCCTTTAGATCCTTATTCTCTTGAGTTCTATAAAGAGTCGGGTATGTCTTTTTGGCTAAAGCATAGCAATACCCCTTTTTGGGAAGAGAAAAACATTGATGAGGATGATTTAAAGAAAAGTGGTGTGTATCAATCCCTTGAGGACCGGAATTTTTTGATCCCTAACACCCAAGAAATAGCTTATGTTGATAAGGAGGTAAGGAATTTTTATGCCAATCTTAGTCCAAACATAGACAATGAAACTGCTCCAGAATTCGGGAAGGTGTTTGTTAGGGGTAAATTGTTTCTTTTCAACCCCAACATCATTAACAAAGCCTTAGGATTGCCCAATATCATTGAGGAAAGTTTTAATTGTAACAAAGATGCAATGGCTAAATTCCTAACCCACAATAAAGTCCAACATTGGCCAACCGATCCCAAAGTCAAATTCCCCGCCTCTAAACTTACCTCTCTTTACTCGGTTTTACACAAGCTTTGCTTGCTTAATTGGCTTCCTTCAAAGAGTGATCAAAACCTTACTATGGAGCAAGCGAGAGTTTTGTATAGGCTAGGGAAAAACAAATCGATCAACTTTGGGAATCTAGTGTTCAAACATCTTTCGAATTGGCCTAAAAGAAAAGACCCATCCTACCTTCCATATCCATCCTTGATCTTTCGTGACTTAACCTTTCAAAAATTTCAAGTACTAGGCTCTGATATCTTCACTTCCGGCCCTAGCTACTATGTTATTGATAATCAATTGAAGAGAGGTAACCAACATGTTGATCTACCGTGGTCCAAACCGTCCCCACCTTTGGTCTCCAAACCTATTCCTGCTCAGCGTTCCCAGGCAAAAGCTAGACCTTCTGTTCCAGACTTTTCGTTTCCTATCCCTACAGGTACAGCAAAAAGTGCTACCCAAAGTGATGTCAACACTTCTGACAGTACTTCTCCTATGATTTCCACAGTTGCTGTTGTTCAGGTTTTAAACGGGGTTATGGAAAACGTAAAGGATCAGGTCAACTCCTGGATGAAGATTCATGAAGATTTGTCTGCATTTCTTGATCATATTTCATCACAAACAGGGGGAGGAAATGCTGCCTCGGGTGCTACCGCAGGTGCTGGAGGCAATGATACTCAACCAGGAAATGAAGAGGACGAGGCCGAGGATGATGAGTAAAGCGGGTTGTGGTTCTTTATCTTCTGAACAATTTTATTTTGGTAGTTGGGTGGTGATTAAAACAATCTTTTTATTAGTTGTTTTTAAAATTTGTGGTGGTGGCACTTAAACAATTTTATTTGGTTGTTGGTTTGTTAAACATTTTTTGGTTGGTTGTTTGAAGTGTGGGTTACACTTCATGACATTTGGATGTGTGTTTGTGACCGTGAACTGTTTCGGTCATTTGGTACTTTGTTTTTGTTTAAAAACTTTTTTAAAATGCCATTGTTAATTTTGGTTGACTCGCCTCTTTGAGGGGGAGTTATTTTTTGAGAAGATTGCATGTATATTCTAGTTGTGTGACTAACTTTGTCTTGCAGGTCGCAGCATTATTTAGTTTGTGACGAAATATACAATTAAGGGGGAGATTGTAAGTGCAGAATATGGTGATACCACAAGTGCTGACCACACTGTCCAAGTGATACCGTCGGACAGTCTGCATATATTTGTATATTTGCTTCATAAATAATTACTGGACTAATGACTAATATTATTGCAAGGTTTATTGTTTATGTTGGTCCATTTTCAGGTATAACCTATGCTAGAATAATGCAAAGAAGTTTAAAAAGAAGTTATGGATAAAATGTGATTTTATCCACAAGCTTTGGAGATTTTCTATACAACTAACACATGGGTATTTGACCCATTCAAAGGCTGATTAGTTGAAGGAGAAATGTACAAGGCACATGAGCATGGAGGTACAACACGGCAAAGCATTAACTTGGGCACAAAGAAAGTTTGTTCCTACAAAATAGGAAATGTGGAGATAATGCCCCCCAAGGCTCGGCCACTACTCCCACTCTCTCCCCACGTTTTTGTGATCAACTCCAAGCCATGATGAGTATTCCCCAAGTTCTTGAAGCCTATATAAAGCAAGAGGATGTGAAGATTCAAGACAAGGAAAACACAAGCAAGAACACACACTCCTCACAATAAAGTCTTTACACTCATTGGTTCCTTTAAATTCCCAAACACTTTTCTATTCTTGTAATCGAGTATTATAACTGTCTTGGCTAGGATAGGGTCTCGTGTATTAGACTTAGTCGTTCCACGAAGATTTCATTGTAATAGCATTAGGGAACTCTCGACCTTGTACTTCATCTCATATTATTTAGTGAAGGTCTCGCCTTTTGAGGCATCCCTCAAGATATATAATTTATATATCTTGAGAAAAATAATTCTTGTGTGATTTTTCCGCTGCAAACTCTTTTCAGAAACAATTTTCTGTTCGTGTGTGTTAAGTGTTGCCAGAAGTGATATCGTTGTAGCGACAACACCTTTGATATCACTTCCTTTCTGACTTAAGCCATTGACTTGCTTTTTCAGAAAGGATAGTAATTTCTGTGGCTGATATCTTTCCAGAATTTGTCGTGCTTATATACATAGATTTGTACACCTCAATGGTTATTGATTTCAGTAGAAGAAAGCTTAATTCGATCTCAGAGTTTCTTGATATTGGATATGATTATGTATCATTTTCTTATGGAAATTTTACAGGAGGAATTCCTACCGCATCGGCTGCCACCATGAATCTGTTTCCCACAGTTGAGAAATCTGGACAGAGTTCCGGTGTTCTTCCTCGAAGCCTAAGCTCAATCAATTTCTTTCCCCAGCAAGATGGATTTGCTCCTGCTCCTGTTGCTGTTAAGCAAGAAATCCCAAACATGGCTGACTTTAGGTACAATTTCAACCGCAAGAGAATATTTCAGCTACTAGTTTTTATTGATTTTTGCTTAATTTGATTGCGAATTTCTTGTTTTTAGTGTGAACAAACAGAAGTCTGAATCTGCATCTTCATCTGTATCTGCTAAACAAATGTCTATATTTTACGGGGGTCAAGTCATCGTGTTTAATGACTTCCCAGCTGAGAAGGCTAAAGAAATCGTTCTCTTAGCAAGCAAGGGATGCCATCAAAGCCCAAACATGTTCCCGTCTACGACTTTGGTCCAGAAACCATCTGAACCATCCAAGTTGGCTGTTGTTTCTACCCCAAAGAATATTGTTCTAGATCAACGTGTTCAGGCTGAACGGACTCCTCAGCCTGTTGCTTCTGGTAATTTAACTCGATTCTTGGTCAATAATTTTCTTGGGAAAATGAAATAAATTGAAATTATAGTACTGGTATTTGTTGGGATATAATGGTTTTACTTGTTGCAACAGATCTACCAATTGCAAGGAAAGCTTCACTCACTAGATTCTTGGAGAAGAGGAAGGATAGGTAAGAACTCTATACAATCTATCTTTTTGCTCGTATAGATTGTGTACAAACAGCAGAGCAGCAGATCTCGAAGACTGATTTTTGTTTCGCGGTTGGTAACAGTGTTTCAATAATCTTAGAGATCCAACTTTACTGTCGTGAAATGAATAACACCTGACATGGCATGTTTCATAGAACAGGGGAATGTGACACCGTGACACGTGCCATGTTAGTTGTCATTCATTTTCACGACACTGGAGTCATATATCCATTAATACTCTATTTTTTTAGATCAATTGTCTGCGTTCGATTTCATTTCGGTAAAGTTGATAAATTTGATCTGTTGTTGCATTTACATTTAAATTATGCAAAATCATTTAATGTTGATGGAAATTGTGAGATTTTTTTTTCATTAATTTGTTTTGTGATTGAACTTGTGCAGAATCACGGCACGAGCACCATATCAAGCTGGATATTCATCATCAGGAGATGCAGATCCTTCCAAGGCCGCTGAAAGCAAGGCGTGGCTTGGATTAGCACCACAATCTCCACTGCCATAGGCATAACTATAGGCATTTTCGGGTTCTATAAATTAGTAGTATGGATAAAATTGTGTCTGAAATTGTTTTTTAGGATGAGGACTGTTGCAGCAGAGCAGCTAACTCTTGGCAACAGCGGTTCAACTCCGGTTTTTAGGGCACATCTTTTTTGTCTTTTGATTTTTCAAGATGCTGCTTTTAGATCTAACTTTATTTTTCTTCCCATCTCTTTTTTCTTACTATATTCATATTAGTCGTGTAAGTAAAGTAAGTAGGGGGTATGTATTTTCCGTGGTCTATGATATTCAAGATGAATTTATTATTATGCTTACATGTGACTCACCTGATTGAATGAATTTTGCTTCATATTGTGTATTAATTTGTGTAGGGGGTATGTATTTTCCGTGGTCTATGATATTCAAGATGAATTTATTATTATGCTTACATGTGACTCACCTGATTGAATGAATTTTGCTTCATATTGTGTATTAATTTGTTCCATAGTTAAATGGATGAGGTGGTCTCTTGTGAGAATACCGAACACCTAGACCCGTCTCATAGAAGAGACGGGTTGACCTATGACTCGTGTACAATATTTTCCGCGAAGCATAGGATCACAACCCATGCTCCGCTCAAAATCTGCCACGTTGCAGCCACCCATGGCCCAAAATTTTGTTTTTTTTTTCCAGAAAAAATAAATTTGTTTTTTTTCTAAAAAAAAGTTTTTATATTATTTTTTTTGCAGATTTTTTCGTTTGCTAAAAATAATACTTAGGATAACTAAATGTAACAACTATGCTACTTATAAAGTAACATTGTTTATAAGTAAACGTAACAACAATTTTTTTTTTAAATAGCTCATTTTACTCAACTTTCAACTGTAATACTAACTATAAATACGTGTAACACTAACAATAACTAAATGTAATTATCGTTATACTGAAATGTAATAGTGTTTTTTCAGAATATATTTTTTTTTTTTTTTGAGTATTTTGATTTTATTTTTTTGAAAGAAAGTAACATTTGAAATATAACAACTTATCTACATGAATATAATTATTTGTACAAGTAAATGTAACACTTTAGTAGATGATATTGTAACATATTTCTATATATAATGTAATACTTTTACATGTATCATGATAAATTGAACCCATTACTACAAGAAAAAAAGATTTTAGCAAGGGAAAAATCCGTCGTTAAAATTAACAATTCCGTCGGTAAATATTTTTACCGCCGGATTTCCAACGAAAATATTCCCTCACTAAAACCCTCGTCGGTAAATGCTTACCGACATAAATTCATGTACGTCGGTAATATAGCGACGAAGTAATCCGTTGATTCTTTTACAAGCCGTCGCCAATTTTGTTGAAGGGACGACAAATTTAACATGACTTGGCGACGGATTGTCGACGGATAATCCGTTGCAAATGAGCTAAGTCGTTTGTTTGCTGACGACAATTTTAACGAGGGACAGCGACGGGAAATCAGTCGGTAACATTTGCTGATATGGCTAGGGATGTTTTCCGTCGGCAAATTTCTTTAGGGTTCTCTGAACTACGATGGATTGATCCGTCGTTAAAATAAATAAAATTCGTCATCTCTTTTTTTTTTTCCTGTTTTTTACCACCTGTTTCATTTCTGTATTTTCATGAGCCTGTACACAAATCCAGAATACCCAAAACCAACACGGACTATTTCAAATTATAATAAAACATACTATTTCAAGTTAAAACATAGTCTAACTCATAAGTTTTCAAGTTTTAAGTAATAGTTCAACAAAATATAGTTGAAGTATCATCAACAACAAGAAGCAAAAAACTAAAATTCAGTTAGAAGTTTTTAAGTATCAAAGATTAACGAGAACCCCTTAGAGCCATAGAATCCATGATAAATTGTAGCTTCTTATCTATTTCCTCCCGACGTTTTATCTCTTGCTCCACCTTGTCATCCATTTTATTTTCCCTTTCCTCCCAATCTTTTCTCTCTTGCTCATGCTTTTTTTTTCTTCCATTTCTTCATGCTTCTTCTCCATTTCTTCGAGATCTTTCTTTTCTTGTTCCAGCTTCTCTACCATCTCATTCTTAAATTGCGTAAAATCAGCTTCAACCCTTTGCGTGTGAGATCCACTACTAGTACCATCACTAGCCAATGATGAGCCAACTGAACCGAGACCGTACACCCGCTGCTTCTTTACACCGACAACTCGCATGTAAATTTTATTCTCCTCCTCGACAATTAACTCTCCTTCAGCGGATGCTTCCTCTCTTTGGCGTTTATACTCCTCCTTCAAATATATATATATCGTTATTAACATACATGAACAAAAAAAAATCTAATTTGTAAATAATATACTTACACAGATTTTCTTAGCATAATTGTCCACATAGTATAAGACACACAAGAAGAAGGTTTATCAGAAAAGGAGAACACGGCAGAGAAGGCAATTTGATCAACTCTTATCAATCGTAAGAGTGAATATATTCATTGTGGTTATTTATACAAAGCCATATACAAGAGTCCTACACTAGAGAACTATGTTAGGATAGTAAACTAAACTAGGTAATGTAAATCTCCTATTTACAATGATTGATAATTCCTTAGAATAGTTATCTTGACAACTGCAAAGATATGGCAGAATATATACAAATATACATACCCTCCGGAAATGACGTATTATCCCTTGCTTACACCCCCCCTCAAGCCAAGCGGCACGGGTGCGAGCTGTAGCTTGTCTGCCAAATAACTTAGCCGAGGTCGAGAAAGGCTCTTGGTGAATATGTCGGCTAGCTGTTCAGATGTGGCGATATAGCTGAGGCGTAAAAATCCTCTATGATGAAGATCACAAACGAAATGAAGATCGATTTTGACATGGCGAGTGCGTGCGTGGAAACGGGATTTTTGGCCATATGAAGGGCTAAAATGTTGTCACAATGAAGAAGTGGAGGAGTGAGAAATAAGCCGAGTTCACGGTAGAGAAAGGAGAACCACTGTAATTCTGCAGCGGTCATGGCGAGAGCGCGATATTCGGCTTCACTACTAGATAGAGCTACGGTGGTTTGTTTCTTTACCCTCCAAGAAACAAGATTTGGGTCTAGGAAGATACAGGAACCCATAGTAGATCGCCTATAAGTAGGAGAGCCGGCCCAGTCAGAATCGGAGTAGGCCCGTAAAGTGGTATAACTTGACTTTGAGAAGTGAATACCCAAGTAGATCGTCCCTTTAATGTACCGGAGAATTCGTTTGACAGCAAGTAAATAAGTGGTGCGGGGAGAATGTATGAATTGACAAACTTGGTTCACTGCAAACGTAATGTTTGGACGAGTAAGAGTAAGGTATTGAAGACCCCCAACCATGCTTCGGTATGTAGTGACATCAGAGATCGGATCACCATCATGATGAAATAGATGAGAACCCGAGACTAAGGGAGTTGTCGCCAGCTTGCAACCCTCAATTTTAAACTTCCGAAGAAGGTCTGAAGCATAGCGGGATTGACTGAGAATAAGAGAAGACTCAGAGCGATGTGTCTCAATACCAAGAAAGAAACCAAGAGAACCCAGCCGACGGCTCTCGAATGTTGCACAAATATCGTTGATGACTTGTGTGAGGTCAGTAGGGGAAGAGCCCGTAATGATAAAGTCATCAACATAGACTAAGATGGAATATGGAGGAGCCGGAATGACGAATGAACAACGAGCTGTCTGATTTGCTATTGAAAAAACCGATAGAAAGGAGAAAATCATGAAGTCATTGAAACTACGCCCGAGGGGACTATTTGATCCCATAGATAGAGTGGTGGAGATGACAAACGTGATCGGGAAAATTCAAATGAGAAAAGCCCGGGGGTTGTGCCATATATACTTCTTCTTGAAGAAATCCATTAAGAAAGGCATTTCGGACATCTATTTATTGAAGAGGCCAAGACTGAGAGTGAGCTAAAGCGAGAAGAGTGCGAATAGTGGGAATTTTGATGACCGGACTGAAATTCTCGTCGTAATCCACCACTTCTTGCTGTTTAAAACCATGTGCAACCAAGCGGGCCTTGTGATGGTCGATAGCACCATCAGCTCTGCGTTTGACTCTGAAGACCCATTTACTACCAACCACATTCATAGTAGGAAGTCGAGGGATCAAAGACCATGTGCCATTTTTATGCATGGCAGTGAGCTCATCTATCATTGCTAGCTGCCAGTGAGAATGAGGAGCAGCCTGCCGAAAAGTATGTTGCTCAAAATCAGGGGAGTCAGGAAGATTAGCGGAGAGGGCCTCTGGAAGAGGGTGCCATTCATACACTGACTTAAGTTACTTATAACCACGAGTAGGTGGGCTGGTTAAAGGAAAATCACCCAATGTACAGGGAATGGGGCTGTTGTTGAAAGTGGGCCGGCTGGTAGAAGAAGAAGATGGAGTCTGGTTGGTAATTGGGCTGAAGTTGTTGTGTGAGACTGGACTGCCTGTTGGGCTGCAAGAGGGGCTGTCGGTGGAGGGACCATGTTGGTTTGGTATGTGGGCCTGATGAGGCGAGCCCAGAGAATGATCTTGAGGTTGGTCCTGTTGGGTTTCCTAGTAACATGCGCAGCGGAATAAAACATTTAAATCTTTATGAAACCCAAAGCCCATAAATCCATTCATATGATTAAGTCATATACATGCATAATGAATACTAAAATAGTAACCCTTGAAGCCTTTGATTAAGGACCTTGGATCTTGGTGGAGATTGGAAAGCTTGATCACGAACAAAATCAGGAACACGAACTTTAAAGATGATAGGTTTCACCCTCTATCGGTATCCACACCACGAACGAATATCAAGAACACTTGATTTTGGTTGCTAGACCAAATTGTGAAACACGCTTTCACAATTAGGAACTATATGGAATTAATATATATGTTCTTGTTCTTCACCCAAGAGATCTTAGAACAAGAAAATAGTCTCTCAAACTCTTTGGAGGCTTTCACAATGCATAGGAAAAATTAGGGCAACTAGAGGCTGTTTATATACTTGTTAGACCTATTCCAAATAGGTAACAAGTAACTAAACCCGCAAGAAAACGGAATAGGAAAAACCCAAGTCGAAACAGGACTAGGGTTCACCCGGGTGTGCAAGTAGGTCCGGCCGGAGCAAGGCTTGGTCCGACCGGGTAGACAACTTAGTCTGCCCGGGGCATTAGAGTGGTCCGGCCGGGTGCTTTTCAAGGTCTGACCGGACCTTCCCCTTTTCCACTTTTCTTCCTCTAAAGTCCCAAAATTCCTCAAAGGCCCTTCGACCCAAATCCCAATTAAGTCCTTTTTAAGATTCGTTCTATTGTGTGTGACCCTATAGGATTATACTAAGTTGGCAATGGGTTCCATCATAAACCCATAAGATATGATTAGTTTCTAGCAAACCGTCATACCTACCCAAATAGTGTAACTATATACAAGTTCGCAATCTTTTATAGAACATGTCACAATCCCTTTGTCCACGATGTCATTGAACACAAGTCATGGTCAATAAGTCAACTTGCATTATTCAATACTTTCTCAATACCGAATATGTTGATAATTCAAATGACAATGATCCAATCAATTCATTTGAGTTTGGCAAAACATTTCATCAACATCATTCTACGAGGGGCCCAAGCTTGACATCTCTCTGAAGAGGGACAAATCCATTTAGCTTATTATTCTTCCCTACATGAATCCAATTATGCCAATCATACCCTTTATAACTTCCTGGTTAAAGGTAGCGTTTGAATATATCAAACATAATGTTCATCAAGTGGAAGACTATAATAACTTCATGTCTAAGGATTCAAATGACATAACTAATATGAGATATATATACGACATAGAACATGATATAAATCTCATACAGCGGGTCATGTCCAGTACCTTGTTCCAAACAAGTAGCCATAAATCAAACATGATCATCCCATGATCATTTAGCCTTTATACTAGTGCTTAACAAGTACTAGGGACGGAGATTATTATAAGTAAACATGAACAATAATAATAATCAAATCATCCCTTTATTAATATGAATAAAATGATAACAATTACAACGTTTAACAAACGTGCCTAGGGCACCAACACTAACAATCTCCCACTTTCCCTAGGCCCAATCTCCCATGTATCTAATACCCATGGACCTAACATGACCATCATGTTTAGCTTGTGGAAGTCCCTTTGTTAGCGGGTCTGCAACGTTATCATCAGTTGGTACTCTGCATATATTTACGTCTCCCCTATCCACGATTTCTCGAATGATATGGAAACGCCTAAGTATGTGTTTGGATTTCTGATGTGCCCTTGGTTCCTTTGCTTGAGAAATAGCACCATTATTATCACAATAAAGGTCTATTGGGTTAGAAATACTAGGAAGCACTTCAAGTTCAGTAATGAACTTCTTAATCCAAACAGCTTCCTTTGCAGCATCTGATGCAGCAATATACTCAGCTTCAGTTGTAGAATCAGAGACTGTACTCTTCTTAGAACTCTTCCTGCTTACAGCTCTACCATTTAACATAAACACAAAACCCGATTGCGATCGACTATCATCTCTGTCGGTTTGGAAGCTTGCATCTGTGTATCCATTTACAACGAGATCATCTTCCATTCCTCCATAGATCAAAAACGAATCTTTAGTCCTTTTCAAGTACTTAAGAATCACTTTTACAGCCATCCAGTGATTTTCACTGGGGTCGGACTGATATCTGCTCATCATGCTCAAGGCATAAGATACATCTGGCCTAGTACATATCATGGCATACATGATGGATCCAATTGCCGAAGCATATGGAATCTCACTCATTTTCTCACGCTCATCTTTTGTCTTAGGACATTGAGTCTTGCTTAGAGAAACTCCATGTAACACTGGTAACTGTCCTCTCTTAGAGTTTTCCATGCGGAATCTTCTAAGGACCTTGTCAATGTATGTACTTTAGCTTAAACCAAATAGCTTCCTAGATCTATCTTTGTAGATTTTAATGCCAAGGATATATGAGGCTTCACCCATATATTTCATTGCGAAAGACTTTCCCAACCAAGTCTTTACAGACTGAAGTGTGGGAATGTCGTTTCCAATGAGCAATATGTCATCCACATATAAAATAAGGAATAGCTATGCTCCCACTAATTTTCTTGTATACACAAGGTTCATCTTCGTTCTTGATGAAGCCAAACTCTTTGACCGATTCCTCAAAACAGAGATTCCAACTCCTAGAAGCTTGCTTCAATCCATAGATGGATTTCTGCAATTTGCATACTTTAAAATTTTGTGCAAAACCCTCGGGTTGTGTCATATACACATCCTCTTGTAAATTCCCGTTAAGGAAAGCGGTTTTCACATCCATCTTCCATATTTCATAGTCATGATATGCGGCAATGGCAAGCAAAATTCTTATAGACTTGATCATTGCTACGGGTGAAAAGGTTTCATCATAGTCAATACCATGAATCTGCCTATAACCTTTCGCTACAAGTCTAGCTTTGTAAGTATGCACCTTCCCATCCATGTCAGTCTTTTTTTTGAAGACCCATTTGCATCCTATGGTTTTTACACCTTTGGGCGCATCAATCAAGTTCCAAACTTGATTATCTTGCATGGATTGCAATTCAGATTCCATGGCTCCAAGCCACTTGTCTGAATCAGGAGATGACCGCCTCTTGGTAGGTGGTCGGTTCATCATTATCAATGATCTCCACCTCATTACTATCCGTTACGAGAAACCCATATCTCTCGGGCTCGGATCTTAACCTACCAGATCTGCGAGTTACTTGTGTATCTTGAATAGGCTCCACAACTCCTTATGGGACTTGTTTTTGTTCCACCATCGGTTCAATGTCATTTTATGGGTCTCAAACCTCTTCGAGATTTACTTTACTCCCAGTGATTTCTTTGGAGAGAAACTCTTTCTCTAGAAAGACACCAGTTCAGGAAACAAACACCATGTGGTCCGTTCGGTTGTAAAAGTAATATCCTTTAGTTTCCTTAGGATATCCCACGAAAATTCATTTGTCAGATTTGGGTGAAAGTTTGTCGGAGACAAGTCTTTTGACAAAAGCTTCACAACCCCAAATCTTCATGAAAGACAAACTAGGTTTCTTTCCGCTCCATATCTCATATGGAGTCTTTTGAACCGATTTGCTTGGAACACGATTTAGTGTGAAAGCAACAGTTTTTAGAGCATAACCCCAAAAGGATAAAGGAAGATCAACTTGGCTCATCATTGATCGAACCATGTCCACGAAAGTTCAATTCCTCCTCTCGGACACACCATTCCATTGTGGTGTTCCGGGTGGAGTCAATTGTGAAACTATTCCACAATTCTTTAGATGATCATCAAATTCTTGACTTAAGTATTCTCTACCTCGATCCGATTGAAGTGCCTTAATACTTTTGCCAAGTTGTTTTTCTACTTCATTTTGAAATATTCTAAATATCTCAAACGCTTCACTTTTATGTTTCATTAGGTAAACATACCCAAATCTACTATAATCATCAGTGAAGGTTATGAAGTATTGAAATCCTCCCCTAGCATTGCTACTTAGTGGTCCGCATACATCGGAATGTATCAACCCTAATAAGTCTCTCGCCCTTTCACCTATCTTGGTAAAAGGTGTCTTAGTCATTTTTCCAAAAAGAAATGACTCGCAAGTATCATATAAATCAAGGTCACATGAACCCAAAAGACCGTCCCCATGGAGTTTTGAGATACGCTTCTCATTAATATGACCAAGACGGCAATGCCACAAATAAGTATGATTTACATCATTAGGTTTAGATTTCTTATTTATATGATAGACATTATCATTTTTTTATTTTGACATCAAGGACATAAAGGCCATTAAATGAATTTGAAATACCATAAAGCACATCATTTAAATAAATAGAAAATATCTTATTCTCAATAAGAAATTTAAAACCTTCATTATCCAAACAAGAAATTAAAATAATATTCCTACTTAAATCCGGTACATAATAGCAATTGTTCAAAACAAGTATTAAACCGGAAGGTAAAGTGACTTCTTAAGTCCCTACGGCTAATGCAGCAACTCTTGCTCCATTTCCCACACGCAGGTCTACTTCACCTTCTTTAAGTAGTCTCCTATTCTTTAGTCCCTGCACATTTAAACAAATATGAGAACCACATCCGGTATCCAATACCCAGGAACTAGTGGTAGAAAAGAGAATATCTATCATATAGATACCTGAAGTTGACGCAGTCCCACTGCTCTTCTTCTTCTTTTGCTATTCCTTAAAAACCTTGCAATTACGTTTCCAATGACCAATTTCTTGACAATGGAAACAAATTGCATCCTTTTTTGCATCGGGTTTTGCACCATTAGCCTTGGCAACATTTGCCTTGCAAATCTTGGGTTTGGCAACCTTTTCCTTACCCTTTCCTTTGGCACCTTGCCCCTTTCCATCATGAACCATGAGCACGGGAGAACCTTTCTCCACTATCTTCATCTCCGCAGTTCTCAGCATATTATGCA
This sequence comes from Campanula takesimana, assembly GCA_026119855.1. Taxonomy (NCBI): domain Eukaryota; kingdom Viridiplantae; phylum Streptophyta; class Magnoliopsida; order Asterales; family Campanulaceae; genus Campanula; species Campanula takesimana. The sequence goes on along the minus strand of JAOWBW010000131.1, from coordinate 686,963 downwards.
ACTTGAAGAGATTCTTATCCATTCCATACATGTTTTAATTCATCACAAAGTGATTATAACTCTTAGGCAATGAATTAAGAATGAGATCCGTGGCTAGCTCCAATCCAATTGGATAGCCAAGTTTCTCAAGATGCTCTACATAGCCCTTCATATTAAGCATGTGAGGTCCCACTTGTTACCCTTCACTCATTTTGCAAGAAGTGAATGCAACAATGGTTTTATACCTCTCTTGCCTAGCTTGCTCTTGAAACATGTCTCTCAACTCCACGCCTATTTCATAGGCTTCCAAATGTTCCAATCTTTTTTGGAGTTTTGATCACATAGTCGCGAGCATGAGACAAATCACATCTCTAGAATCATTACGATGCTTCTTGTGATTGTCTCTTTCAGCCCTAGGGGCAGTGGCTGCGGGTTCATCAGGAATAGACACATCAATAATGTACAATTTATCTTCTTGCCTTAGAACTATTCTTAGGCTTCGGATCCAATCCATAAAGTTTTTACAATTCTCTTGAAGCTTATCCTTATCAAGGATCGATCGCAAAAGAAATTGATTGAGTGTTGGTTGTCATTATCTACAATTATGCAAAATTTCCAAAATTTAATAAGTACCAATTTCATTAAAGAAATAAACAATGTATTTTTCCAAAAAATACTCCCACTAAATTATATAACCTTCTTATACATCCAATGTATAATATAATTTAAATGAGCTAAGATCCAACTTTAATTTAATTTCAAGTCCGCTTTGGCGGACAGCTCAAAATCAAATTAATTAGGTAGACAATCCTGTTAATCATATCCAATATGACTCTTAGATATTTTCTTAGATTCTTAAAGAAATCCAATTTCAAAAAGCATGTTTAATCTCATCTTTGCCTTAATCCCAAAACTGTTTTGACACATAATTAAGTCCAACTATTTTAAACGCATAGGAAAATACCCGTGTACTTACAAGTGTTTTAATCATGACATGGCAAAAAGGAATTTAAACTTCCGAAGAAGGTCTGAAGCATAGCGGGATTGACTGAGAATAAGAGAAGACTCACAGCGATGTGTCTCAATACCAAGAAATAACCAAGAGAACCCAGCCGATGGCTCTCGAATGTTGCACAAATATCATCGATGACTTGTGAGATGTCAGTAGGGGAAGAGCCCGTAACGATAAAGTCATCAACATAGACTAAGATGACAACTATGGAGGAGCCGGAGTGACGAATGAACAATGAGCTGTCTGATTTTCTGTTGAAAAACCGATAGAAAGGAGAAAATCATGAATTCGTTGAAACCACGTCCGGGGGGACTGTTTGAGCCCATAGATAGACCGGTGGAGACGACAAACGTGATTGGGAAAATCCGGATGAGAAAAGCCCGGGGGTTGTGCCATATATACTTCTTCTTGAAGAAGTCCATTAAGAAAGGCATTTCGGACATCTAGTTGTTGAAGAGGCCAAGACTGAGAGTGAGCTAAAGCGAGAAGAGTGCGAATAGTGGGAATTTTGACGACCAGACTGAAAGTCTCGTCGTAATCCACCCCTTCTTGATGTTTAAAACCCTTTGCAACCAAGTGGGCCTTGTGACGGTCGATAGCACCATCAGCTCTGCGTTTGACTTTGAAGACCCATTTACTAACAACCACATTCATAGTAGGAAGTTGAGGGACCAATGACCATGTGCCATTTTTATGCATGGCAGTGAGCTCATCTATTAATACTAGCTGCCAGTAAGAATGAGGAGCAGCCTGCCGGAAAGTACGTGGCTCAAAATCAGGGGAGTCAGGAAGATTTATGGAGAGTGTCTCTGGAAGAGGGTTCCGTTCATACACTGACTTAAGTTCCTTATAAACACGAGCAGGTGGACTGGTTAAAGGAGAATCACCCAATGTACAGGGAATGGGGCTGTTGTTGAAAGTGGGCCGGCTGGTAGAAGAAAAAGATGGAGTCTGGTTGGTAATTGGGCTGAAATTGTTGTGTGTGACAGGACTGGCTGTTGGGCTGCAAGAGGGGCTATCGGTGGACGGACCATATTGGTGTGGTGTGTGGGACTGATGAGGCGAGCCCAGAGAATGATCTTGAGGTTGGTCCTGTTGGGTTTCCTAGTAACATGCGCAGCGGAATAAAGCATTTAAATTTTTATGAAACCCAAAGCCCATAGATCCAATCATATGATTAAGTCAAATACATGCATAATGAATACTAGAATACTAACCCTTGCCTTTGATTAAGGACCTTGGATCTTGGTGGAGAATGGAAAGCTTGATCACGAACAAAATCAGGAACACGGACTTTTAAGATGATAAGCTTCACCCTGTATCGGTATCCACACCACGAACGAATATCAAGAACACTTGATCTTGGTTGCTAGACCAAAATTGTGAAACACGCTTTCACAATTAAGAACTATATGGAATTAATATATATGTTCTTGTTCTTCACCCAAGAGATCTTAGAACAACAAAATAGTCTCTCAAACTATTTGGAAGCTTTCACAATGCATAGGACAGATTAGGGAAACTAGAGGTTGTTTATATACTTGTTAGGCCTATTCCAAATAGGTAACACGTGACTAAACCCGTAAGAAAACGGAATATGAAAAACCCAATTCGAAACAGGACTAGGGTCCGCCCGGGTGTGCAAGTAGGTCCGGCCGGATCAAGGCTTGGTCCGACCGGGTACACAACTTGGTCCGCCCGGGGCATTAGAGTGGTCCGGCTGGGTGCTTTTCAAGGTCCGACCGGACCTTCCCTTTTTCCACTTTTCTTCCTCTAAAGTCCCAAAATTCCTCAAAGGCCTTTCGACCCAAATTCCAATTAAGTCCTTTTTAAGATTCGTTCTATTGTGTGTGACCCTATAGGAATACACTAAGTTGGTAATGGGTTCCATCATAAACCCATAAGATATGATTAGGTTTCTAGCAAACCGTTATACCTACCCAAATAGTGTAACTATATACAAGTTCGCATTCCTTTATAGAACATGTCACAATCCCTTTGTCCATGATGTCATTGAACACAAGTCATGGTCAATAAGTCAACTTGCATTGTTCAATACTTTCTCGATACCGAATATGTTGATAATTCAAATGACAATGATCTAATCAATTCATTTGAGTTTGGACAAACATTTCATCAACATCATTCTACGAGGGGACCAAGCTTGACATCTCTCTGAAGAGGGACAAATCCATTTTGTAACGACCCGAAAACCCGTATCTATTTTATTACTAAAAAAATATTTATTTATTTATTTATGGGTGCATTTTGTGTTTCTTAATATTTTATGTCTAGCATTTTAAATTAATCAATTGTGATAAGTGTGAAGATAGGAGATTTAGTTGAAAAGGATTTACGTGTTCAATGTTGTTGTGGAGGGGTTAATTGTGAAACTTTCTTTAATATTTCAACTTCTTCCCCCTCCCTCCCTCACTCTCCTGCATACTCCCTCTTCCCTCACACACACTAGTTTCTCTCTCTCTCTTCCATTGTTGCCAAGGCAAGAACTCCTCCTTCTCTCTTCATTTTAACCATCTTCCTCCAATTATTTCTTAATGCTCATTTTATGAAAAATGTTTAGATCGTCGCTAGGATCGTTTATATCCAAGAAAATTCGAATTCCGTCATCTTTGATAAATTCCAAGTAAGTTGCTTTTCCCCCATTTTTATGCTAAAATGTTCATCTTTAGTTTATGTAATGCTTTGTGTATATATATGGTGTTTTGGTTGAGTTTAGAACTCATTTGGATTTTTGATTGATTTTTGTGATATTTTGAATGTTGGGATTTAAAACCTTAGTTTGGATTGATAGATGATGTTATTTAGATCCCATTCAAGTTTATAAGTTGTTTTGGTTCATTATTATGCTTATTGGAAGTCTTGGTATTGGGTATTTGAGAAATGGTAAGAATTTGGTTTGTTTTGGTAAGAAACTTTGAAGAACCCAGCTGAATTCCTGCCAGTTCGCCGACCGGGCGCCCGCCCGGGTTGAGCCAGGCGCCCGCCCACCTGGCCTTTCTCCTTCGGCCCACCTACTGGCTAAATGGGCGCCCGCCCGGCCTTAAGTGAGCGCCCGCCCGCCCCCTTTTTCTGGAAATCATATTTTTGTTTGTTTAAGACTAGGTTGCATTCTTAGCCTAGGTTTTGAGTACTATTCTATTTAACTTGTATGAGCATAGTGGAACACTCTAGGGTTGTAAAGTGGTTCCGTTGTGAGCAATTTTGTTATGAAATTAGTCTAAGTATTGTTTGGGAATGTTTGGTCATCTTGTGATGTGTTCATGATTGTTCCAATCGAATTGATTTTCGGGTAAGACTTGGTCTAGGTTTTAGGCGATGTCCTATAGTATCTAGAGGGTTGTTATTGAACACCAAAGTTTAGGTTTTAGTCCGGTTGTGATCATGTTTTAATAAGTGTAACCTTTTGGGTTCGTTCGAGTGTTTAGAATTGGTTCGTTATGAACGGAAGTAAAGCGTGAATTGGCAATTGGGTACCTACGGTTTAATTAACCTTAAGGTGTATTCATTCAGATTTCCTATTTAGAATTCTAGGTGTGATGAGATGATTGAATTCATAGTCCTAGTTGTCGCGACCCCGACCCCGCGGCCCGGAGTACGCGAGCTGGACGTCGACTTACCACAATACACCAAAATACTGAAGTTAAAAATTCCATTTTTTTATACCCAAAAGGTTTAAAACAAAGTTTTAGAAATCCAAGTTATATAACAACAATAAACTACTAGTATAAGCTCCACAAGCTCACACCAAAAATACAAAAGATTACAATTCTTAATGACGTCATTGTTGGTAAAACTATCCCCAAAAGGTTATACATTTAAGTAATGTAAACCGATCAATAACAACCTGCCCAAAATCGCAATCCTCTCGACGTCCTCCTCGATCCGCAAATCCTAATCCTTTCCTCCTGGGGGGGGGGGTTTAAGGAAAAACAAAGATAAAAGAAAGGGGGTGAGATAAATCTCAATAAGTTACTAATGCAACTACATGACATGCTATGATGCAATAAACAATAATAATATCTCACATAGCACGTAGCAAATATCATCTAACAGATAGAAGCGGAAATAAACAAATAACAAAGGATACTGAGCCAAGGTTTCCCCAATAAAGGATATAACAATCTGATCACTGGCGATAGGGCCGCATCGAAGAGCAGCATCAACAAGCAGCATCAAAGAGCCGATAAACCAATCAACGATAGCAGCATAAGAGCTGAGGAGAAAACTCCGGTACTGGAACCAATAACCAAACGATAACTGAGTATACGACACAAAGTCGCAACCCCCTTATAATAACTAGACTATTCCCAAGAAAGGAGCTAGCTCATCTCACATCCAAGGCAAATCTGGAGGAGGGAAATAATGGGGCAAAACAATGGTCAAAATTATAATGGACTCGGCTCGTTGCCATTATAATCTTTTCCATCGCCCGACACAACCACAAATACCAGCTGGACTTTCAAATAAATGCCAAGTAATAAATACTTGCTCAAATAAACAACTCATGATTCCAAAGTAGGGAACCATTCCAAATAATCACCAAAAAGGTGAACCAATCCAAACAATCACCATAAAGTTACAAACGGTTATTCACGAAGAGTTCAACAACAACGAACACTAGAAGTTCCACATAAGAGGGTTCAATAACGATAAACGGAATTTCTCATAAAGAGCTCATCCAACAATGATCATTAAAACAAGACGAGTTCAAGACAAGAGCCCATACCAAACACTTTGGTGCTCCAGAATAACCCTCTAAGTACTATAGGACATCACCCAAAACTTAGACCAAGTCTTATCCAAAATCAATCTGATTGGAACAATCACGAACACATCACAAGATGCCCAAACATTCCCAAACAACCCTTGATCAAATTCAATAACACCATTATTCACAAAGGGACCACTTTCAACACTAGAATATCCCGCAATGTCTATTTAATTAAATTAGAGTGGCACCCAAAGTCTAGGCCGAGTATACAATTCAACCTAAAATAAACAAGGAATGATTTCTAGAAAAACAAGGCGGGCGGGCGCCCATTATAACAGAAACTAATGGTCAGAAAAGGGGGAAGTGGGCGGGCGCCTGAGGCCTTATGGGCGGGCGCCCGGTCTACGCGGCTGGGCAAAATCCTGCTGGGTTTAACACATTCATACCCAAAATCAAACCCAAAATCTTGCTAAATCCTATACACCCAAAATCAACACTTCCAATACTCTTAACAATGTACTAAAACAACATATGAACCTCTAGGGGACCTAGATAACAACATTTAACCACACAAATCAAGATTTAATCTCAACATTCACATTATCACAACTTTTAACCAAAAATCCAAATAATTTCTAAACTCAACCAAAGAAGCCATGGATATCAACAAGAACATCAATAGAGTTAAACATGAGCATTTTTAACATAAATGGGGGAAAAGTAACTTACCTGGATTTTCTCAAAGTTGACGGAATTCGAATATTCTTAGCCCTCTACGATCCTATCGACGATCTAAACAAGTTTCATTTTATGAGAAATGAGAAACAATGAGAGGAAGAGGACTAAAAAGAAGAGAGAAGGGGAGAGAGACTTACCTTCTACAATGGAGGAAGAAGAGAGAGAGGGAGTGCTGGGAAAATGAGGGAGGAGAGGGGTGATGGAGGGAGTAAGTAGGATGATTTAAAGAATTTACACATAGACCCCCTCCCCTACACACTAACACAATAATCTTATACTCCCCACTAACATTTAAGACCCAACACTCTACACTAGCATGATTAACCAATTAAATGCTAGGCACGACTACATCACGAAACACAAATGCACACATAGATATCTAAATAAATAAATAATTTAAATAAATAAATAAGCCATAAATAATTAATTAAATATTTATCACTAAGAAAATAGAGGCGGGTTTTCGGGTCGTGACACTAGTATATCTTTATGAGTAAATGTTTAGGATCATTTTGGTAATAGTCATTGTACTATTTGTGAGTGACCGTTTGGGTTGTGCTCTTTATGAGTAACTTGTGGGTATCATATTTAGGATGTGTTTGGTACGTGCCTTATCTTGGAATCATCATGTTTTAATGGTCAATATTGTTGGGCTTTCTATGAGAAATCTCGTTTATCGTTGTTGGACTCTTTTATGAGAAACTTCTTGTGTTTATGGTTGTTGAACTCTTCTTGAGTAATCGTTTGCATCTTTATGGTGATTAATTGGTATGGTTCCCTACTTTGGAATCTTTGGTTGTGTATCGAGCTAGTATTTATTACCTAGCATTTATTTGAAAGTCCAGCTGGTTATTTGTGTTCGAGTCAGGCAATGGATAATGTTATAATGGCACGAGCCAAGTCCAGTATAGCATCGCCCATTGGTCCTTCTTTCCCCTTCCAGATTGGCCTTGGTTGGGATGAGCTAGCTCCCTTTGGTGAGTATTCTAGCTAGACGTTTTGGGTTTTGACTTTGTGTCATCTCCCCTGTCCTTTGTGACATGTTACATTGTTATGGTTCCGCTACCGGGGTTGTGATCTTCAGCTGTTTATGCTATTATGAAGATGGTTTGATTGGTTGATTGGTTGAAGCTGCGCAGCGATTGTTCTATTGGTTTGGTGAAACCTTGGCTCAGTATCCTTTGTAACGTGTTTATTTCTGTCTTATGTGCTGCATGATGAGTTAGTCGTTATTTCCAACTGGTATGGGACGGTTGGCGATAGGGAGCTTTCTCATTTTTTGTTATATGATTTACTTGCTCAGTTATATAATTGATTTGCATGATATTATGCCATGTAGATGCATTTAGTAACTTACTGAGATTTTATCTCACCCCGTTTCTTGTTTCAAATTGTTTTTTCCTTAACCCCCCCCCAGGAAAGCAAGTGGTATCGTTTGAGGTCCGTTGTATCGGGAGTCTTCTGAGCAGGTTGATCACCTTTGGGGTAGTTGCTCTTCAGAGCCTCTTTGTATATGGTTGAAAGGTTGTGGTAGTCCAGGGTTATGTATATACTGTTGTCCTTTGGGAATTTATATTGTTAACAGTTGTTCTTGCTTCCGCGTTTGTTTCTAGTCTCTGAGTTATAATCTCGTTGAGGTATTGTTTGTTGGTATTGGTTTATAGTAGAATTCACGCGCCCGGTTTGGTATTTAGCATTTTTGGAGATGTATATTTTGTAAATTTTATGATTAAGGATTTTAGTATTTTTCCGGGGCGTGACACATTTAGCTTATTATTCTTCCCTACATGAATCCGATTATGCCAATCATATCCTTTATAACTTCCTTGTTAAAGGTAGCGTTTGAATATGTCAAACATAATGTTCATCAAGTGGAAGACTATAATAACTTCATGTCTAAGGATTCAAATGACATAACTAATATGAGATATATATACGACTTAGACCATGATATAAATCTCATACAGCGGGTCATGTCCAGTACCTTGTTCCAAACAAGTACCCATAAATCTAACATGATCATCCCATGATCATTTAGCCTTTATACTAGTGCTTAACAAGTACTAGGGATGGAGATAATTATAAGTAAACATGATCAACAATAATAATCAAAACATATCTTTATTAATATGAATAAAATGATAACAATTACAACGCTTAATAAACGTGCCTAGGGCATACTGGGGCTATGCGAGCTGGGGCTATGCGAGCTGGGGCTATGCGGGCCAAGGGCCGACGGCCCAGTTGGTGTTGGACTAGAATGCCACATACTTGGACTTGTAGTACATGGCTGAAGAGAAGCAGATGTTGTATTTGTAGAGGGAACACCACCTGTAGAACACTTTAGCATAGGAAAAAAATTCTCATCAAACAACACATGTTTAGAGACGAAAATTTTTCCCGTGGATTGATCCAAACATTTGTACCCTCTGCGAAAAGTTTCATACCCGATAAATACACAGGGTCGAGACTTTGGCAATAATTTATGAGAATTATAGGGGCCCAGGTGTGGAAAGTATAGACACCCAAAAGTCTTCAAAAAATTGTAATCCGGAACCCGTTTTAACAATTTTTGAAATGGTGAAATATAGCCCAACTGTCGCATAGGTAATCGGTTTATGAGAAAGGCCGCAGTATTAAAGGATTCAAGCCAGTAAGATTGGGGAACCCCAGATTGAGCTAAAAGACACAGGCCCATGGAAACGATATGGCGATGTTTCCGTTCAACCGTCCCATTTTGTTGAGGGGTGTGGGGACACGTAGATTGGTGTCTAATTCCATGGTGTTTGAGAAACAATGTGAATTGACGATTTATGAACTCACCCCCATCAGTTTGGACAGTTTTGATAATATGAATGTGTAGACACCCCGCCTTGGACCGCTCACCCCGATTGCACATTTGATCTTGTGTTTCTCCCCATTTTAAGTGTTTCTCGTTAGTTTCTGTCACTTCCGTTAAGTTCCTGACTGACTTTGTTAAGTTCAGGGACTAAACTGAATGACAGGGCTGACTTTCTAGTCCATTCTGTCAAAATTGCCTTATCTGAGTCGCGCGCCTCCGACACTAGGATCCAGGCGTGCGCGCCTCCCGCCCCCAAAGCAGGAAGCGCGCGCCTTTGGGCGTCAGTTACAGATTTCTGGCCAGGATTCCCTCCCTTGCTCAATTTACAGGATTTTGCCCGGGAAGGATTTCTTGGTGACTGAGTTTTGGCACCAAAAACACCCCTCTTTCACCTATAAAAACCTCTCTTTACCTCCATTTTCAAGGATCGGAAAAAAGGTCGAAAAATCAACAAAAGATTGAACTTACAAAACTATACCAAAATCACTTTCTAAAAAGTTCTCCAAGGATTTCTTCAAGCAACATTTGAAGGTCTTCGAATTGTAGGTAAAAGTCCATCTTTTCCTTTCTTTTCTACTTCATCTCATCTCTCTCTTTTACTTTAACCAAATGTGCAATCACCCAAATCATTTTGGGACATGACTCCAATGATCACCTCATCTCATTGAGGTTGGTTAAGGAGTTATCTCCTACATTCCAAATCTTATTTTAAACCCCCTTTTTATGACTTAAAGAAGAAGAAGAAGAACATTTTCATTCATGTAGATTTTGACCAAGCAAGACCAACTTAAGTTGGGCGAGATGGGTGTTTCGGTACTTCCCATCTCGTAATCTAACCCCCGGACCTCAAAACAAAGAATCTCTGTTTTCGTAATCAAACTTAGGCTACAATCAATAGGTTTTTCTTATGTTCCTCAAAACATAGGTGGCGAGTCTAAAAACAAGTTAGACATCCTAGGACAACCCGCGCGCTCGAGCCTAAAGCCGTGGTTTCCCACCCGGGGTATCTACAGTGGCGACTCCGCTGGGGAGTTTTTGAGGGTTAAACTTGCGTTCTGATCAAAATCTACATCTTTTCTGGGCATTCTGTTTCCTGATTAGGGAGGCGCGCGCGTCTGGCCTTTTAAGCCTAAGGCGCGCGCATCCCGCATCAAGAACCAGAATCGCCCACTTCTTCATGTTCTTCATCTTCTTCTTCTGTTATTCTGCACTAATCACTTCTGCAGGGGTTACAATATGAACATAGGACCAGGGCAATCCCCTGAGTCCAAAGTCTGACATTCTGACAGGTGTGCCCCAGAAGCGCGCGCCTCCCATAAGCATTTCGCCATGCGCGCGCGTCCCACAGCAGCACTCAGAGGCGCACGCTTCTGGGTTGGTTCCCAGAACAGAGACAGGTTTCAGTGACTGAGCAGTACAGTGGGGTGTGGGCACAGTTGCCTGGATCAGAACAGAATTGAACCTCGGACTGTTTTAATTTTGTGTTTTATTTACCGGTCACACGGGTGATTCGGGAGTTGTAATTTTATGTGCTTATGTGTTTTGTGTGTTTTTCTTTCTTTTCAAAAAAAATAAAAAATAAAAAATAAAATAAAAAAATTTGTCACTTGTTAGACCTCACACTACATGCACATATTCCTATGAACTGCTCACTATCGAGTCGCACAAGTCCAACCCCAAACCCGTCGAGGCCCGTCCTAGAAAGTTTCAAGCTCCATCAGACCTTGGCTCTTTCGAAGCGGTAAACCTCAGCCCGTGGCGTAGTTCAAGACTACATGCCGGGGGTGACCTTTGAGCCTCATATTCAAGCTGAGCACAAGCCACACAATTCTAGTTAGGGTCTAACACTCCGTGACTCAAGTCGGTTTCCATGTACCGAGATTTCCCTAAACTAATGTCTTCAAATCATACATGCCAACTTGTTGAAAGGGACGCAATAAAAATCCGTCCCCAAAAGTGGTTATTTTGGACGAAAATAAAAATCCGTCCCCGCATGTATGCTTTACTACATTAATTTAGTTTAATCCCGATACATGTAGGATTCACAAGCGCGATGGAATTCGATGAGTATATGGGACCGCGAGATGGTCTATATACTAGTGTGACGATTCCATTATTTTCTTAGAAACCCCAAAAGGGATTCATTCCCTCCGACTTATAAAAAAAATAAATAAAAATAAAGAGTCTTTTCTTATGTGGTTCGAGTCGTGTGCCCAACTGTGTGTTCTAAGCCTCTTCATGGACCGCAAGTGTTACTCAAGACTGACAAGGGCCTCTTCTGCAATATAGGTTCAATTGGTACTTACAAAGTCTACCGGGATTCAGCAAATCGGTTAGTCCGTGAAGAGATCACTCCAACAGCTCCAACACCAACCATGACCGGCAGCAGGAACACCATGTCTCTCGAACAGCTCTCAACTATGGTCCAACTCCTCCAAGAGCAAGTCTCCACCCTTAACAAGGAGGCACAAAGCAAAGATGACATTTGGCAATCCCACCTCGACAGCCAAAGGGAGGCCCACGAGGCCGAAATGGAGCTAATGAAAGAAAAGCTCACCAACCTTGCCAAGGGAAAGAACAAGAACAATGATGATGAATCCGAGTGGACCGAGGGTTTGTTCAAAACTCCGTATGTCAACACCCGCACCAAGAAAATGGGGGAACCAAGTTCCGAGAACAATGAGCCCAAAATGGTGGATTCTATCATGGCCTACATCGACCAAAAATTCAATGGGCTCAACATGGGGAAAGGCTCCGACACAAGCCTTTATCAATCATCCATCCTCATGAGTACTATGGCCGCTCTTCCCGATAAGTTCAAGATGCCCGACATAAGCAAATTCAAGGGCAACTCTTGTCCTATGGCTCACATTGAGACTTATATTTGGGCAATGGTTCCAAAGAAGGTTTCCACCAAGGTGATGGCTCAATGCTTTCCTCTCACTCTCGAGGGGGCGGCAAAAGATTGGTATGCCACTCTCCCAGTCACTGTCCGTCTTGATTGGGACTCCGCCATGCTTGCCTTCAAGAACCAATACCAAGGCAACACCACTCACCGGCCCACAAGGAAAGAGCTAGAGAACACTACTCAGCGAGATAATGAGTCCTTCATCGACTTCACAAGGAGATGGAATGACAAACTCTCTGAAATTGTTGAGAGGCCGAACACAAAAGAGCAAATGGACATATTTCTCAAGTGTCTCAAGATTGATCTCCGCACCAACCTAAGTGGGGCTTGCTACTCCGACTTCTCCCAAATGTATGAAGCGGGTGTACGCATGGATGACTTGCTCAAGGAGATCAAGAAGACCACTCCTACTTACCGCTACAAGGCCGCTTCCAACTCCACAAAAGAGGCCTCGGTCAACGCCGTCACTATTGACAAGGGGAATTACAAAAAGGTTCCTCCACCTCAAGGGAAGAAGCCCCGAAGTGACCGTGTCTACACGCCTCTCCAAGGCATGACTCAAACCGAAGTGTTCGAGGTCCTCAAGGCAAAGGGTCAAGTCACACCCGTGCAAGGGTACCAACCCAAGACAATCAACTCCAATCATGCTCACCACAAATATTGTGGCTACCACCAATATAGTGGCCACACCACCGAGGATGGCTACATTCTCCGCAACGTCATTCAAGATCTCATAGATAAGAAAGAATTTATAGTGGCTAATGACGAGCATGTCAATGTAATAGAGATAGGAGAACTTGAGGGGACCACCCATTCAATCCCAATTGTGAATGGGGGCCCCAATGTTATGAATAAACTTGACAATTCTTGTTATGTAGTGACTTATGATGAAGTAATGAGGGAAGTACTAGAGAATAGGAAAAAGCAGCAAGATGGGAACGTCAACATGCTAACTCGATCCGGTCGAGTCATAGCAAGCAACCCTTCCACTTCCGCACCGAGCTCCTCTTCTCAAAGGCCGCAAGCTCATAACACTCCCGAAGATCCTCTACTTGTCCAACTCAAGAAAACTCAAGCCAACATCTCTATTTGGGACCTCATTGCATCCTCAAAGAAACACCGAGATCTTGTCATCCGCAATCTCGATGATACATCAGTTTCTCCCGATACTACTCCTGAGGACCTCACGGTAATGATTGGTCACATTCATTTTAGCAACGTCATCACCTTTGCCGATATGGACCTTCCACCGTTTGGTTCCGACCACAACGAAGCTATTTACCTTAAAGTACGAGCAAGGGGGAGGCCCGTCTCAAGAGTCTTAGTAGACGGTGGTTCCGCACTCAATCTCATGCCTGGTAGGATCATGGGCATACTGGGGCTTAAGGATTCTGATTTGAAGCCTTCTACTCAAGTAATCCGAGGTTATGACAGCACCGCCCGTACAGTCATGGGTACGATCGAAATAGACATTGAGTTTGGGAGCATGATTATGTCCGTTCCATTCCAAGTGCTTGATATCTCGGCCTCCTTCAACTTACTGTTAGGACGACCATGGATTCATAGTGCTAATGCCGTACCGTCAACTCTCCACCAATGTGTCAAGATCCGAAATGGTGATGAAATAGTGACCGTAATGGCTGAAAACATCACTATCCACAGGAAAGGTGAGCCCGTCCACCAAGTTCAGCATGGTCTACCAGACTCCACTCTCTCCGGCATCTCAATCAACGCCATTGACAAAGAAGGGGGAAACGGATCATGGACCCCCAGCAATCACAAAGTCTTTCGCATGATGAGGAATATGGACTACTTCCCTGGTTTAGGCTTAGGGAAATATCAACAAGGAATCCTACATCCCGTGCAAGTCCCATTTGTCAAGAACACCTTCGGTTTGGAGTATGAGCCTTCCAAAGAAGACTTGAAACAAGAGCAAGCAATCAAGAACGAAAAGGCCCGAGCCCGTAAAGAAGGCCGTCGTCATGAAGTCCCTAATCTAAGGCCTTACCGCAAGACGTTGAATGGTTATTTTGTCCGCCAAGGGGAAGACGTTCCATACATGATCTTTCCCGAGCCGTGGGTTAACAATAAAGGTGTCAAAAAGCCCGGTCTCGAAATCTTCTCTGATTGTGAGATCCAGAAATCTGAAAGGGAACCAACTCCCATGTCGCCCCGTGAATGGTGGGGGAGGAAGATGACTATAGAGTCCGAGACAGAAATCACCATGGAGGAAGAACTGACAGATTTAGCCTCCATGTTTGAAGAGCTTGCCATGATGAATGAATGCCAAGTTAACGCCATCCATGACACCGTCATCATGAACGAGACTATCAATGAGATCCCGCCAAGCTCCGAGCCGATCAACAATTGGTATTTAACAAAAGGGCCCGTGGTATCCGAGGAATTCTTAGTCCAAGAAATGGGTTGCATACCCCGCACAGCAACAAAGGAAGAGCAGCTCACACTTACTTTCGAGTCCGAGAGTGTCTCTAATACCCTCACCCAAGAGGATTTGGAGGCCATAGCCGAGCGTGTGTTTCCTTTCTTTGCTAATGAAAATTTTGATATTTCTGAGTACCCTGAGATTGCAAACATCATAAATGATGAATTAACTAATAATGAACTTAACAAACAAGTTAATAACGATTCAAATTATGATGAAATAGACCACGAAAACACAACATACTTAAATGAACTTGCTCAACAAGTCCGTAGTCGCGGCGAGAATGGTCCAAAGGCTGACGAAGAATTGCATGTTGTTAATCTGGGTACCGAAGAAGAGCCAAAAGAAACCAAGATTGGAAGCTTCTTCAAGGGGGACGACAGAGACAGATTGACTGCACTACTACGGGAGTTTGTGGATGTGTTCGCATGGTCATACAAAGACATGCCGGGTTTGGATAGAAAGGTAGCAGGACACAGGATTCCGATCAGAGAAGATGCCAGGACAGTAAAACAGAAGCTCAGAAAGATCAAGCCAGAATGGTCTCTGCAGGTCAAAGAAGAGATTGAGAAGCTCCTCAGTGTGGGTTTCATCAAGGATATCGAGTATCCGACATGGTTAGCCAACATTGTGACGGTCAGGAAGTCGAACGGCAAGGTTCAAGTTTGTGTAGACTTCCGGGATTTAAACAAAGCTTCCCCAAAGGATGATTTTCCACTCCCTAATATCGACATGCTAGTCGACTCCACTGCTGCCTACGAGGTTCGCTCATTCGTGGATGGGTTCGCTGGGTACAATCAGATTCTTATGGCCAAGGAAGATCAACATAAGACAGCCTTCACAACACGGTGGGGTACCTTTTGCTACACAGTCATGCCATTTGGGTTAAGAAATGCTGGGGCTTCCTACCAAAGAGCCGTGACAGACTTGTTCCACGATATGATTCACAAAGAAATCGAGGTCTATGTGGACGACATGATCATTCACTCCAAAGGAACCGATGGTCAACAACTAATCGATCTCCGCAAGTTCTTCGAAAGGCTTCGTCAACACAAGATGAGGCTCAACCCCGCAAAGTGCACATTCGGGGTTATCCGAGGCAAAGTTCTTGGTTATATGGTCACTGAAAGGGGAATCGAAGTAGACCCCTCCAAAATCAAGGCAATCATTGACATGCCTCCTCCAAAGACGCAGAAAGAGATTAAAGGTTTCATGGGCAGACTACAATACATTAGTCGGTTTGTGCACCAACTCACTTCCATGTGCGAGCCAATCTTCAAGTTACTCAAGAAGAATGTGGCTCTAGAATGGACCGACGCGTGCCAAGAAGCCTTCGATCAAGTAAAGCATTACTTGACATGCCCTCCTGTTCTGGTTCCGCCGCACAAAGAGAAACCTCTGTTGCTTTATCTCACTGTCAATAATGAAGCCCTAGGGGCTATGTTAGCACAAGAGCAACGAGAGTCCACAAAGGAGAACGCCATTTATTTTGTCAGTCGCCGATTCCAAGGAGGCGAAAAGAACTACTCTGTCTTAGAGAAGTCATGTGCAGCATTGGTTTGGGTCACTTAAAAGCTCAAACACTATATGGAAGCTTTTCCGATCAAGCTAGTAGCAAAGGTGGACCCGCTCCGCTACATCTTCGAGAAGCCTTTCATGTCAACAAGAATAGCCAAATGGTACTTCATGCTCGCCGGCTATGATATCACTTACGTCACACTAAAATCCGTCAGGGGGAAAGTGTTCAGTGACCATCTTGCCGAATTACCGTGTGACGAAGTGAAGGGGGAAGATGTACAGTTCCCCGACGAGCATTTTATTTGTACTGCAACCGAGGAAGACAAGTGGCAATTTTTTTTTGATGGCTCCGCCAATAAACACGGTTTTGGTATAGGGGTATTGCTTGTCGATCCAAAAGACATCTACACTCCCATTGCCATACGCCTGGAATTCGAAGCTACCAACAACATCGCCGAGTACGAAGCATGCATAGCAGGGCTCGAAGCAGCTCTCGAAAGAAACGTCACGGAACTAGAAGTGTTCGGCGACTCTTTGCTCCTTATCAATCAGCAATCGGGTAAATGGCGAACCCAAGACCCGACTCTCCAACAATATGGTCAGCACCTTGAAGAACTGGTTGAACAATTCCAAGAGATCACTTTCAACTACCTGCCAAGAGATAAGAATCGCTTCGCCGATGCACTGGCCACTATAGCTTCATTAGTTGAAATGCCCAAAGGGAAAATGGTGAAGCCTTTCAAAATTGCTCGAAGGAACAGTCCGGCATATTGCATGAGTATCGAGATCAACGAGGTTCAAACAAACTCTCCGTGGTATTCGGATATCATGAACTTCCTCAAAGACGGCACTTATCCCGAGAATAGCAATAAGAAGTCTCAAGCAGCTCTGCAAAGGATAGCCTCTCGGTACGTACTGATTGGAGACCGAGTCTATAAAAGGCACCACGACGGGATCAATCTCTTATGCGCCAATGAGACCGAAGCTCAAGAGATAATGTGTGAAGTGCACGAAGGAGAATGTGGACCCCACATGAATGGGTTTATGCTAGTCAAGAAGATACTTCGCATTGGTTACTATTGGAGCACTATGGAACGAGACTGTATCGAGAAAGTCAAAAGGTGTGCCAAGTGCCAATTCCACGTTAATCTGCAACATGCTCCACCCTCACAACTTTACAACATGGTCACACCTTGGCCTTTCTCTTGTTGGGGGATAGACATCATCGGTAAAGTTCATCCTGCCGGGAGCAATGGGCAGTCATTCGTCCTAGTGGCAGTCGACTACTTCACAAAGTGGGTCGAAGCACAAGCCTATCGAACCCTCAACGCCAAGAAAGTGGCCGAATTTGTAAAGATTAATATCATGTGCCGATACGGAGTGCCTCATGAAATCATTTCCGACAACGGCTCTCACTTCGAGAAGGAAATGGATGCACTCTTGGTAGAATACAAGATCACCAAGCACAAGTCGTCTCCTTACCGGCCCCAAGCAAATGGCGCAGTCGAAGCAACAAATAAGACCATCGAGACCATCGTCAAGAAAATGGCCTCAACAGGAAGGGATTGGCCCGAGAAGCTACCATTAGCATTGTGGGGCTACCGCACATCCATACGGTCCGCAACAGGAGAAACTCCTTATGCATTGGTCTATGGTTCTGAAGCCGTACTCCCTATCGAACTTGAAGTCCCATCTCTACGGGTCCTCCTCGAGAATCAAGTCAACGAGGTCAACTGGATGCAAAGTCGATACAAACAGCTAGCCTTACTCGACGAGAAAAGGTTAAGAGCACTCGAACGCACGAGGGCATATCAGCAAAGGATGGCAAGAGCTTTCAACAAAAAAGTGAAGCCTCGAAACATCAATGTAGGAGATTTGGTCTTAAGACAACATCCTCGTAATGCCATGAATCCCCTGGGGAAATGGGGACCCCGATGGATCGGTCCATACGTGGTCAAAAAGATACTGAGCAGTGGTGCAGTCCGGCTCGTGGATTTAGATGGTGACCAGCTGCCAAAGGAGGTCAACCTCGACAAGCTCAAGAGGTTCTACGCTTAATAAACAAAGACCATTAAAAAAAAAAAAAAAAAAAAATCGCTCGCTAGGTTGAAAACCCGCAAGGGCGGCTTAGGCAAAGATAAGAGCACGTGCAAAAAAGAAGCCCGCTAGATTGAAAACCCGCAAGGGCCGTCTAGGCAAAAAACAGGGTGCACAAAAAAAAATAAAATAAAAAAAATAAAATAAATGGTATTTGTTTATTTGAACTACGAAGACCTGAGCCTCCCAACTGGAGGAACGTAGGCAACCTTCGGGTGCGGTCTAAAACATATCAAAGATACCCAATTCACTTCAAATAGCAAAATGCAATTTTTATTCATTCAATGAATTATTCAAACCATTACAATGGATTTATTGAGCAACAAAAGACATCAAAATATTAAATCCTAAAACAAAGTTGTCTAATTGCAATCTCATAGGGTACTAAGAAAAATCCAATTTTCTCTTAGCTTTCGAAGGACCACCCGATCGTCTCTCAATCCTTTTCTTCTTGGGTAACAAAGGAGCACTAATACGCACCGAAACCTTCTGTGCTGCAACACGTCTCCTAGAATAAAAGTCATCCAAAGGAGTACCGAAAGGGTCAGCGAGAATGTTACTAGAATCAGCAGCAGCCTCCCTATATCTCAAAGTGCTGCTAGGCTCAAAACCCTGTCCCAACAACTCGGCACGAAGCACATCAACCCAAGTGATGCCACGGTAAAGGGTGCCAAATAAATAATCCAAGTAGCTCTCGGGAAGGAAGACACTCCCCCGATGCAGAGGAGCGAAAGCCCAATGATTGCGGTCATCTCCCCAAGCCGACTGAAGCTCACTCGAGAAGTCAGGACCCATGTAAGCAACTGAACGAAGCATTCCACCCCTCGGAAAAGGAATTGTCTGTTGGCGACCAAACTGCCGCAGAACCCGCTCTGGCTGGTAAAATGAAGAATCTCTCAAACCGGGTACAACCACGTGCTGAAAACCAAGAGTCCATTCCACAAAAGGAAGAAGACCCCAAGAGGGAGGACACCACTCAATATCAACGGTCGCCCGAGAGGCAAAGAATTTCTTCCAATCATCTTCAGATAAATCCCGGATCAACAACTTCCTCCTATGAACAGCAAAGGGAGACAAATCACCATCCGGAGAATAAATCTTGAAATGTTCCCGGAGCCATATGGTCAAGAGCAAAGGGCTTCCCCGACACATCTTGCCCGTCCTATGTAACTCATCAAGGCCGTGCAACGTCTCCCCTACAATAAGAGGGATTACACTAAACTGCTGGTCCTTAGCTTGCAAAATAATCTCAGCCAAGTGCGCGTCCGCAGTCCCGAAAGGTGTAACAAACAGTACTTCGTTGAAAAGACAAACGGCCATGGCATTTCTTTTGAAAGATTGAACCACCGGGTCCTCCGAGTGTAAACTGAAGAACATCGGCAACTCAGTTACGTCATTCACGGTACCGTGCAACATCTTCCGCACGTCCTCAACAGGGAGATTCAGTAACTCAATCCAAGAGTCGACGGCACCACGGTGATATTTAGGGACGGCAATCCGACCGGCCAAAGGCATGCCAAGGATGGCCCCGAAATCGTCAACAGTCGGCACCATTTCATTAGCTAAAAGGTGGAAAGTATGGCTGTCGCAATCCCAGAAAGCCGTGGCAGCTCTCAACAAATCCCAATCCGGTTTCAACGTCCGCAAAGTGAAAAGAATTCGGAACCCGAAGTCTTTAATGAAGGCCTTCTTGGGATGGGTCTTAAAAGAATACACAAAAGTTCCCAAGTCCTTTTCATACCCACTAACAACCTTGGCATCAAGGGAAAAAGAATTGGAAGCCATGGAAAATGTTGATCACAAGCAAAGTTAAGCAATAATATGATGTTCAAAAATGGCAGAAAGGAGCTGTGAGAATCAAGTGGTCGAACAGAAGATGATATTATAGCTGTTGGAGGCTCTTTTGGTCAGCAAATATCAAGCCCGAAATTCCGCCTCCCAGACGCGCGCGCCACCCGGCAGCGGCATGAAGTGCGCGCGCGTCCCAAGCCTACATATGAAGGCACGCGCCTCCCGGGTCTGAATCGCTTCAAGAAAAGGGCCTTGTCAGAGATCTCCAGCCTAAATCAAGACACTGTCCCGATCCTCGGACACCCAGTTGGGCACACCTTTTTCTGGTCCGCCCTTAAGGCATGTCAAAAATCGAAAGTAGGATAGAAACTCCCACTCAAAAGTAGGCTGTCCTCTTCAAATTTCCAAACTCCCTAAGTTCTGTCACGGGTGCCACACCCCTCTCAAGAGTCAATCTCAACATTTCATCCCCAGCAGGAACATTTTTTCTGGTCGCGGTCAACTGTGCCCGTACCCCACAATTCAAAAAAGTCAAGTGTGACTCCAAATGGCACGAGACTTCAAAGCAATATTTCATCAAATGGATTCACTAACGGATTCGTCAACAAGGGTTCACTAACGATCTCATTCAAAACATTCAACTCGGTCCATATCAAGACAAGCTCCCATGAGCTCCAAGTCGACAACTCGGTCCATATCGAGACAAGCTCCCATGAGCTCCAGGTCGGCAACTCGGTCCATATCGAGACAAGCTCCCATGAGCTCCAAGTCGACAACTTGGTCCATATCGAGACAAGCTCCCATGAGCTCCAAGTCGATAACTCGGTCCATATCGAGACAAGCTCCCATGAGCTCCAAGTCGGCAAACTCGGTCCATATCAAGACAAGCTCCCATGAGCTCCAAGTCGACAACTCGGTCCATATCGAGACAAGCTCCCATGAGCTCCAGGTCGGCAACTCGGTCCATATCGAGACAAGCTCCCATGAGCTCCAAGTCGACAACTCGGTCCATATCGAGACAAGCTCCCATGAGCTCCAAGTCGACAACTCGGTCCATATCGAGACAAGCTCCCATGAGCTCCAAGTCGGAAAACTCGGTCCATATCAAGACAAGCTCCCATGAGCTCCAAGTCGACAACTCGGTCCATATCGAGACAAGCTCCCATGAGCTCCAAGTCGGCAAACTCGGTCCATATCGAGACAAGCTCCCATGAGCTCCAAGTCGGCAAACTCGGTCCATATCGAGACAAGCTCCCATGAGCTCCAAGTCGGCAACTCGGTCCATATCGAGACAAGCTCCCATGAGCCCCAACTCAACAAAACTCGGTCCATATCGAGACAAGCTCCCATGAGCCCCAACTTAACAAAACTCGGTCCATATCGAGACAAGCTCCCATGAGCCCTAATACAACACTCCAGCAAAAGCCGCTCACACAGGGAGCGCACCACTATCTCTCGAAATTTCAAATTCCTGCTTTCATCGAGTCTTTGCTTTTTCTTGGTGATGTCCTCGGCAGGTGTTTTTAACTTTCGTCGACACGTTCTGCTTTGCAGTCCACGTCGCCGAGGGGCTCTGTAGACACCCCGCCTTGGACCGCTCACCCCGATTGCACATTTGATCTTGTGTTTCTCCCCATTTTAAGTGTTTCTCGTTAGTTTCTGTCACTTCCGTTAAGTTCCTGACTGACTTCGTTAAGTTCAGGGACTAAACTGAATGACAGGGCTGACTTTCTAGTCCATTCTGTCAAAATTGCCTTATCTGAGTCGCGCGCCTCCGACACTAGGATCCAGGCGTGCGCGCCTCCCGCCCCCAAAGCAGGAAGCGCGCGCCTTTGGGCGTCAGTTACAGATTTCTGGCCAGGATTCCCTCCCTTGCTCAATTTACAGGATTTTGCCCGGGAAGGATTTCTTGGTGACTGAGTTTTGGCACCAAAAACACCCCTCTTTCACCTATAAAAACCTCTCTTTACCTCCATTTTCAAGGATCGGAAAAAAGGTCGAAAAATCAACAAAAGATTGAACTTACAAAACTATACCAAAATCACTTTCTAAAAAGTTCTCCAAGGATTTCTTCAAGCAACATTTGAAGGTCTTCGAATTGTAGGTAAAAGTCCATCTTTTCCTTTCTTTTCTACTTCATCTCATCTCTCTCTTTTACTTTAACCAAATGTGCAATCACCCAAATCATTTTGGGACATGACTCCAATGATCACCTCATCTCATTGAGGTTGGTTAAGGAGTTATCTCCTACATTCCAAATCCTATTTTAAACCCCCTTTTTATGACTTAAAGAAGAAGAAGAAGAACATTTTCATTCATGTAGATTTTGACCAAGCAAGACCAACTTAAGTTGGGCGAGATGGGTGTTTCGGTACTTCCCATCTCGTAATCTAACCCCCGGACCTCAAAACAAAGAATCTCTGTTTTCGTAATCAAACTTAGGCTACAATCAATAGGTTTTTCTTATGTTCCTCAAAACATAGGTGGCGACTCTAAAAACAAGTTAGACATCCTAGGACAACCCGCGCGCTCGAGCCTAAAGCCGTGGTTTCCCACCCGGGGTATCTACAGAATGGCAGAATTTTTTTGACTTAACTAATTTTCAACTTGAAGTTTAAAAGTAGAAAAAACATCAAGAACATCAGATTTGCGAGAAAGAGGATAAAACCAGACATAACGAGAAAAATCATCCACTATACTTAAGTAATAACGAAAACCTTGATTAGAAGTAACAGGGGAAGGACCCCATACATCCAAATGAATAAAAGATAAAGGTACAGTAAAATTGAAATTCCTATAAACAAAAGGTAATTTGCTAGATTTGCCCAAAGGACAAATGTGACACATAGACTTCGACACTGATCCACTGATAGGAATGTGGATTTTATTAACTAAAGACTGAAAAACCTGAGACGATGGATGACCAAGGCGTGCATGCCAAGTAGAAGAGGGTGCACGCTCACCGATGAGAGCCAAGGGATTGATCCGAGCAGCCGAGTCAAATTGAAGGGTGTATAGACCATTCGAGCTATTGCCAGAGAGAATAATCTGCTTCGTGACATTGTCCTTCACACGAAAAACAAATCCATCAAACTCAAAGAAACAATTATTGCCCAACGAAAACTGACAGATATAAATGAGAGATTTATGCAAACTAGGAACGCATAAAACATTATTAAGGACAAAGTTTCTATTTTGATGACGAAAAGAAGAGTCACCAATGAAAGATATAGGAACATGATTACCATTTGCAACAGTGACGGTGTCGATACCTGTGTATAGAGAGATATGTGAGAGACCTTCAGTTGATGATGTCATGTGGTTTGTAGCACCTGAATCGAAAACAATGGATTGAGCCATGGAGGAGTAAGGTGTACCATAAGAACCATTTTATGACCCAGCATGTGAGGGGGAAGCGGAAGGACCAGAATAGGTGGAATCAAATGGATGAGAACCATATAGTTCTTTATTGCCACGGTCGGGACACTGAGGGGCAGTTTGGTCAGGTTTGAAACAGAATTGAGAAGCTGTGTTTTCCATGTGAGAAAAAGGGTTTGGTGGGCGATAAAGGGTAAATTGTTTTTATGGCTGTCCAGTGGGTCGGGTTTGGGGATTGTGTGGGTAGGGATTTGGAGAATAGGGTCCAAAGTTAGGTGTTGGCAGTATGCCGCGACCACCACGGCCTTCCTTCCTCTGTTATTATTGCGATGTCCTCTACCCCTAGAAGATCCACGACCACGGTTGGAGTGAGACAAAGCCTGATCTCTGCCCGACTGATTTGAAGAAGACGTTGAACCGGGGTTTGCAGCAAGTAGTTCGCTGGTAGGATTGAGAGAGGCTAGATTGAATTTAGACAGGAGATCCTCCTCTTGAAGGAGAAGATCTTGAAGATCATCTAATGAATCGGCAGGGCGGTTGTTCTGGGCGGTTATAAACTCTTTAAAAGAAGAACCAAGGCCAGCAACAATTCCCTGTTGGAGGTCGTCATCGGATATTATTTCCCCCGCTTTAGCAAGAGCATCGGAGATGGAAATAGCATAAAGAAAATAGTCATCAATGGACATGTCCAGTTTCTTGGACAAAGAATTGAGACTATTTCTGAGTTTTTGGATGTGGATGCGAGAGCAACTACCGAAATGTTTCTCAAGTAAAGACCAGGCCTCCGGAGCGGTGGTGCAGGGATTAAGTCGAGACAGAATTTTAGGGGAAACTGTAGCTTTTATCCAGCTAAGAACCAAGCTAGAAGCCTGTTTGAAACGATGATGGAGAGGATTGGATTTTCCATCAGGAAGGTGAGATGGTGGAGGCGTGGTGTCTGTGAGGGAATAGATGAGACTAAACGTTGAGCGAACAGTAAATAAAAGAGATTACCAATTGAGGTAGTTGTCATTGGTAAGGTGATTGTGTCCAAAGAAGGACTGAATGTTCAGATTGAGAGGAAGTGGTGGAAGTGTAGACACCCCGCCTTGGACCTCTCATGTCCCGATTGCATACACATTCTCTATCTTCCTATTTTCTGTTAAGTTTTGTTACTTTTCGTTAACTTTCGTTACTTTCCATTAAGTTCCTGACTTACTCCGTTAGTCTTGGATTTGACTAAGTGACAAATTCAACCTATGTCTTTGTTTACTTTGTTTTTGTTGACTTTCGTGGTGTTCGTTATGTTTCTGACTGATTTTGTTAGTTTCGGGGCTTAACTGCATAACGGGACCAACTTTTGGGCTAAAATATGGATTTTCTGAAGATGGGACGAGCACGCCTTTTCCCTCATTTGTGAGAGGCGTGCGCCTCACATAGGGGGGGGGGTGGGATGTGCGCGCTTCCCACCTCCAGGATCCCAGATTTTGCCAAATTTCCCTCATTTTCTGATTTGTAACCTCCAAAACCATTATGCCTTGACTTGATCCGGGGAAAGGCTATCTTTGTGACCACAAACACTCTCCCTACACCTATAAATACCTCTTTATTCCACCTTGGAAAGAGAGGAAGAATTATTGATCAAAAAACTCTCTTAAACTAAAAAGTTCATTTTCAAGAGTGGTTATTATTGACAAATTGGCTCTTCCCCATTCAAGCACAAGGTACAATGTTCACTTTCTCCTTCTAAACTCTTTTACTTCTCTTTATCAAAACTCGTTATTTGCTTTCTTCATCTTTCATCTCTTCTAAATGTGTATGCAATCTCCATAAAAAGGAATACAACCAAAAGACCACTTCACTATTGAAGTTTGGCCAAGGTTACATTCCAACATTCTAAACTCCATTTTAATTTACCATTTACTCCTTAATGTAATCGTTTGACATGTAATTGTTGGAATTAAATCAATAAAACAAGTCTCTTTTTATTTCCCTTTGCAACTCCCATTTTTTTTTACATTATAATTGTTAGCACATTTTAATATCAATTGAAGGACATTTAGCATTAGAACACCAATAGTAGCAAGACCCGCGTAAGCGGGGCGGAGTGGGTGTTTAATTACTTCCCACTCCGTCACCTAACCCCCGAACCCTTCTCTTCCCGAATCTCTAGTTTCGTAATATTAAAATAGGCTTTTTCTTTAGGTTTTTCTTATGTTCCCTCAATAACATAGGTGGCGACTCTAAAAATTAAAACAAGTTAGACATCCTAGGATCCTTCCACCGCTCTAGCCAAGTAGTGGGATTTCCCGGGGTATCTACAGTGGCGACTCTGCTGGGGACAATTTAGAGGGTTAAACTTGCGTTTTCATCTTTTGGTGTTCTTTTATTCTGTTTTTTGGGCATTCTGGTAAAAAGGGGTTGGAAGCGCACGCCTCTGGTCTTCTTGGCCTAAAGCGCGCGCGTCCGACCTTAATTACCAGAATCGCCCGCCTTCTTGTCCTTCCATTTCATGTTTCTGTGCTAACAATTATTGCAGGGGAAAGTTTTATTATTTAGGGTCAAGGCAATCCCTTGAACCCACTGATTTGCAGGTTCTCACCCAGAAGCGGGCGCCTCTGCCCCTCTTCCTCTAACGCGCGCGCCTCCCGAGTAGGTAGCCTAATGCGCACGCTTCTGGGTGCATTTCCAGAACAGAACAGTGCACAGAACAGTTTGAACAGTGTGTGGGCACCAGGCCGGCACATAACTTCTCTTACTTTCTGTTTATTTTAACGGTCACACGGGTGATTCGAAAGTTGTAAATTATGTGCTTATTTGTTTTTTCTTTTGTTAAAAAAAATATTAAAAAAAAATTATCACTTGGCTTGACCTCACACTACATGCACATATTCCTATGAATTGCTCACAATCGAGTCGCACAAGTTCATAACCCCAAACCCGTCGAGGCCCGTCCTAGAGAGTTTCAAGCTCCACCCGACCTTGACTCTCTCGAAGCGGTAAACCTCAACCTGTGGCGTAGTTCACGACTACATGCCGGGGGTGACCTTAAGCCTCTCTTTAACCGAGCACAAGCCAACACAATTCTAGTTAGGATCTAACACTCCGTGACCAAGTCGGTTTTTCGTGTGTCGAGATTTCCCTAAACTAATGTCATCAAATCATACATGCCGTTTCCAAAAGAAACAAGTGGTTATTATGGACAAAATAAAACTCCGTCCCCAAGTGACTATTATGGACGAAATAAAACTCCGTCCCCGCATGTATGCTTTATGACATTAATTTAGTTTAATCCCATCACATGTAGGTATCACAAGCGTGGTGGAATCCGATGAGTATATGGGACCGCGAGAAAGTCTATATATTAGTGTGACGATTCCACTATTTTTCTAGAAACCCTAAAAAGGACTACGTCCTTCCGACTTTGTAAATAAATAATAAAAAAAAGAGTCATTTTTTCCTTATGTGGTTTAGTCTTTTTCTTGTTTGTGGGTTAAATAATTTTACCCAAAAAGTGTTTGTGGGGCCATCCTAAGATCAACCGTGTTCTTCAATAGGTCCAATGACTTCCGACGGTAACAACAACGGTGGCAATCTTTCCCGGTCCAACGAGGATATAGCCAACATGATCAAAGCACTGAAAGGACAAATTGATGCACTCGCCGAGAATGCTCGACGCAAGGATGATTTATGGTAAGCCCGTCTCAAGCATGAGAGAATGGCCCATAAGAAAGAACTTGCTAAGCTCGAGAACCAATTGAAGGGGCTCACAAACGAAGGGAAAGAGGTCCTAAGCATCGACACTGGTTTTGTCAACACTATCATGTCCTACATTGACCAAAGGCTTAGTGGGCTAAATTTGCACAAGGGCCCGAGCACCGATCTTCATCAAGCTTCTTTTCTCACGAACACAATGGTGGCCCTCCCCAAAAAATTCAAAATGCCCGATATTGGAAAGTTTAATGGCAACTCTTGTCCCGATGCTCATGTTGACTCTTACATTTGGGCCATGCTACCAAAGAAAGTGTCTCCTCAAATAATGTCACAGTGTTTCCCACTTACTCTCGATGGGGTCGCAAAATATTGGTATATGGGTCTCCCGATTTCCACCCGCCTCAATTGGGATGCCGCTATGTTTGTCTTCAAGAATCAATACCAAGGAAATTTCATGTACCGTCTCACGAAGAAAGAATTGGAGAACACCATGCAAGAGGGAAATGAATCATTTGGGGACTTTTCTCGCCGTTGGAATGACAAGTTAGCCGAGATTGTGGATAGGCCCTCAATAAAGGAACAGATGAACATCTTTTTGAAATGTTTGACTTTGGACCACCGAGCTCATCTTAGTGGGGCCTTTTATTCGGATTTTGCAAGCATGTATGATGCGGGAAATAGAGTTGACAATTTGCTCCGAGAAGTGCCCGAGTCCTCCTATGAGACAAGCTTCAACGACGAAGGGTTACCGAGCAATCCGAGCAACGACATGGAAGAATGTAGTGACATGGAAGACTACAACGACAATGAAGACTACAACGACATGGGGGATGACGATAGCAACCTCAGTTTCTCTTTCTCTACCTAGTAATAGGAATAAAAAAAATCAAAAGTCCTCTTATGTGTGCATTAAGTTTTCTTTCTTCTCGTCAATGTTAAAGTTTGAGTCGGTCTTAATAAAAGTCGTTCTTGTCCTCATACACTCTTACAAGTTGTTCAATCTAATTCTTGGCAAAATGATGAAAAGATGTCTCGACAAGTTTTAGAACGAAGGCCATCACTTGAACGCCTAGGGGATAAATATCATGACGAAGGCAACGACATCAACGACGAATCCAAGACATCAAGCATGGAGAAAAATCAAGCAAAGTTTTCAAAAGGGGATTAAAAAAAAGGCTCGCTAGGTTGTACTTTTCAAAACAACCTAGGCAAAAGTTAGAGCACAAAAAAAAAAAAAAAAAAAATCCCCCTCATTCAAAGAAGTTCACAACAAGATCAATATCATTTTCCAAGGACGAAGCTACATCGACAAAAATTCCATCACGAAGAATGGAGTATTAACAAGAACTACGGTGACCTGAGCCTTTACACTGGAGGAACCTAGGAAACCTTCGGGTCCGGTCTCATGCAAGAAAGAAGATATGTTTAGCCCTAGCACATTATGGTGATTGGCCTTCATCTCGAACTTGTCAAGACATCTTTGTACGAGTCATTTGCCAATGATTTAATCACCTCAAGATTGAACAACTTTCCTAGATTTGAAATCATTTCACGTTCCTTGTCGAGTCTAGGGGATTCTTATCTTTCAGCAATACTCCCAATTTCTTGCAATCAAATTGGGGCTTTCCTTCTCTTCTCCCTTAATGACTTACTCGCCTTCGTGAGTCATTCAATAAATAAAAATACATGAAGTCAATACTAGGGGCCACTTCCCTATTCAAGTCAATGTCACTCACCTTTAGTGACAAAAGGTCTCCACCGCAAAATCACATGTCTCTCATCCTCAGCTAGATTCGATGCACACTTCCTCATTAATCGAGCCAAAATGAAGACGCAAAAGAGATGCCCGCTAGATTTTACCGGTTTTTTGACATTCGCCTCTTTTGCCTTTGTTGCTTGCAGTCATTCAGGGTTGTCGATAATTGTAGAGGCAGCGCACGAGTGGTTTCCGAGAGGTGGGCAACTCTTAATGGTGAGATGAAGGAAAAGATCGAGAATCTCGGGCTTAAGCCCTTCTTCGACGGCTTAGTCGGCGAGAGGAGGAATGTTCACTTGCTCCAAGCTATTCGGGAGCACTGGTGGGATAGTACTCACACCATGCATATGCGGTGGGGGGAGGTCACTATGACCCCTACTGACTTTTATGCCATTACTGGGCTTGCTATTGTCGGTGAGCCACTTGAGGTGGATGCTGATTTCTCTCCCAACGGTGATGATATGAGGCATTTTCTGGGCTTCTCCGTGCGTATCCTAGGAAAGGGTGTCCCTCTGAAGGCTTTGAGGGACAAGGTCAATGCCTACGTTACTGTTAATGCTAGTCAGATGCACCTCACCGCCACCTGTATTACAGCTGTCTGTGGCTTTCTGTGGTGGGCCTTTTCTGAGACGCTATTTTCCAATCATGCGTCGACTGCCTTGTTCACTCTTTTGAGCTGGCTGAGGGATATACAGCATGTGACTGATGCCAGTTGGGGTTCAGCTTGCTTGGCCCACTGATACGTGGCGATGGATGAGAGTTAGCGGGATCGGGCGAACTCTAGCTTAGGCGGCTACAGTCATGCCTGGGAGGTATAATACTTATCTTCTTCTGTATTCCTCCTTTATTTCAGCCCCAGTTTACTTTCTGTCTCAGTAACTCATTCAGTTTTGACATTTTTCTATGTTTCACCCATTCGCAGGCTTGGGGATACGCCATGTTTGGTCTCTTCACTTTCAACCTTCGAGAAAATACTGTTATGTTCCCGAAAACTTACCTATATTGGCAAGAACTAATCTTGGATCTTCTTATGGACTTTGAGGATGTTATTGGATGCTTGAAAGGCTTTATTTGAGAGGAAAATCATCACTTGGGAGGCTTGAATGCTCTAAAAAATGGTTTTTGGAATTCTGGAATCGGGATCCTTAATTATGAGGCAAGAGGACCTTTATATAGGAAACTGGCGGAGAGATCTGACAGCTGAGATCACCCCAGGCAAACATGGCTGCCTGGCCAAAGGGGAATGTGGCTGCGTGGCCAGGGTCGAATGTGGCCACGTGGCCAAGGTTCCTGGCTAACGTGATTTTCAAGCTAGGGTTTGATTTGATTTATGTAAACCCTATTTTGGTTATTTTTGGGATATTCTAGAATACTGAGCTATATTTTGGGAATCTGGGACAAGTCTTTGTAAGGTTTCTAATTCCTATAAAGCCCTAGTGTATTTCGGAAAACCCTAATAAACTCATTTTCAGATCGGGTACTAACAGTAGCCCCTCGGCGACGCTTCTTGCAAGGCAATGGGGGTCGACGATAGAAAATAGGATCCGTTCTGAAACATGAGTTTCAAAACGAAGGAAATATGATGGTGGGATGGCTGAACCTTTGCAGGCAACCTACGTAACCTCAGAGGAATCAAGCCGAACATAGTTCAAATCTACTGGGGAATTTTCTAACAGTTGTCCTCTGATGGGGACTTACACCTTTCACTGGGGATAACTTTTAATTATTATATGCTGGGATGAGAAATGACCAAGCCGGTCGGGTGGCTGAACCTTTTTAGGCTTCCTACGTATCCTCGAAGGAATCAAGCCAGTCGTAGTTTGGAGATAAGGATAATGCGGGATATGAAGACGGTCGGGTCTAAATAATCCCAAGATAAAATAACAAATGCTGGAACTCACGCAATTAGAAATGGTCGGGCTTCTACAAATCGCGATAGAACTAGAACATACATGACATAGAGACGGACGATCCTCTGCAACCACGATGGTACTAAGCAAATGTTGGGGTGCACGCGATATAGAAACGGTCGGACTTTGATAATCGCAGCGAAGTTTGGAATGTACAAGATATAAAGACGGTCGGGTCTAAATAATCTCAAATGCTGTACGCAACATGAAGACAGAAAGGTCTAAGTAACCACGATGGATTTAGAACGTACACAATCACAAATATAAATAAATAAATGTTAGAACGTACGCGATATGAATACGCTAAAGCCTAGGAAACCGCGATAGAAATTAGTAAATATTAGTACATACACGATATAAAGACGCTAAAGCCTAGGTAATCTCGATGAATAGGTGACAATTTAGGAATATTGGGTGGTTTCCTAAACAAAAGGTAATGTGTTGATGGAAATATTTGGAGGCTTCCCGAGCTAAAGGATATTCAATTTATATGTTTTAAGGATAATAGACTCTCGGAGAGTCATAATGGAAAAAGACTCTCAAATAGATTCTTGGACAAGTCTCACATGATAAGGGACCCTCAACGAGTCACAAGGCATGTGGACTTACCATGAGTCACAAAGATGACGGATTGTTATGAAGTCGCGAAAGGGATAAACTCTCAGGGAGTCACAAAAGTGATGAACTCTTAAGGGAGTCACAAAGGTGATAAACTCTCGGGGAGTTACAAAATTAAAGGACTATTGGGGAGTTGCAAATGTGATGGACTCTTGGGGAGTTACAAATGTAAAGGACTCTTTGGGAGTCGCAAATGTGACGGACTCTCGGGGAGTCACAAAGGTAAAGGACTATTGGGGAGTCACAAAGGTGACGGACTCTCGGGGAGTCACAAATACATTATCAAAAAGGGAAATCATGGAAAGCGTAGTGTCTGGGTTCCGCTTATCCTAAATTAGGAGGGAATGCATAATATGAGGCTACGAGCCATTGAGACCAAGGCATTAGGTAAGGGACATTTTGCTTGGTTGCCTAGGGGTAGGACCTAAGGCTTTTTAAGGAAAAAGGGGATAATAAAGATGGTAATCTCCTAGTCTTGAGATAGGGATGCCAAAGATGTTATAGCTTCTTAGGCTTTAGATTATGTCTTGGAGATAATGTGGGTTTCCTAGGCTTACGGACTAGCGATTGGAGTTCGTTAAGTATGGATGGAGTATTGTATCCTAGGCTTAGTGATAGGGCTTTGAGGTTGTGGTTAATGATCGTGAATTTCCTAGATTTCAAGACTAGGGTTTAGAAATATCCTAGGCTTCGAGGCTAGGGTTTAGAGTTGTGGTAGCTTAAGAGGTAGCAAAGGAGTTTTAGCTTCAGACATAAGGCTGGGATTGGAAATGTTATGACTTCCTAGGCTTGAGACTAGGGATTCTTGTGAAGAGTGTAGCCTCTTAGGTTCGTGCTTGGGGATTGATTTTGAAATGTTCACTATGATTGATGTTAGGGTTCACCATTTTCTAGAATTGGTGACTATGGCTTGGAAATGAACGTTGTAACCTAGGCTCAAGGCTAGGGTTTAAGAGTAGGGATTGTAAGCTCCCTATATTTTGAGACTACGGTATAGGAATTTCCTAGGTCTAGGACTAAGGTTTGAAGGGAATGTTGAATCCTAGGCTTGATTCTAGGGTTTAGTGAGGACATGGCTTCCTAGGCCCACGGCTAGGGTTTAGAGAGGATAATGTGGTTTCCTAGGATTGAGGCTAGGGTTTGGAGAGAATGAGACTTCCTAGGCTTAATGCTAGGGTTTGGAGAGGATGCGACTTCCTAGGCTTGAGGCTAGAGTTTGGAGAGGATGCGATTTCCTAGGCTCGCAGATAGGGTTTGAAGAGGATGCGACTTCCTAGGCTCACGGCTAGAGTTCGGTTAATCTTTTAAGGGAGCAACTTGATGACTTTAAGAGTGACTGTTCTATGTTTATGTACATAAGTATGTTTTGTGCTTTTGTGCACAAGCCTTGAGGCAGATTGTACATGTAGTGGATATTATGGGAGGTTTCTGATTTTCTGGCTGCAGAGCTATTCCAGTTTGTCTAGGAGAGAGGGATAAAGGATCTGGACAAAAGGTATTTTGAGGGGTGAAGGATATACTTGAAAGTATGGAGAGCCAGGCTATATAGGTACTAGGGACCGATATTTGGATATGGCAAGCTTGGAGACCGGAAGTGTTTGAAGGTTGGTCTTTTTTAGACTAAGCAAGTTTAAGGTCTAAGAGTATTATGGTTTGGGGCAGGTAAGCTTGATACCTCAATGCTGGGTAGGCTCAATAGGTTAGACCTAGGTTTAAGTAAACCATATTAGAGTGCTAGGGTTTAGCTAGGGTAAGACTCAGACAGGTGCTAAGGAGACCGGGGCTTAATGGAATGGTAGGTGTGAGATTCAGAAGCTTTCGAAGGCTAGACAGGGTAAGGTTTTGAGGCGGGTAAGTCTTTTGTCCTAAAAGGTCGTGTTATGGGTCAAAACCAGGCAGGTTTGAGGTTTAGATCCTAAGGTGTTTGATAGTTTATGCTAGGTACAAGCCATAGGTGCGGGAAATGGGTCTGGATATGTGACCATATTGGCGCTTTAGGTAAGGAATTGAGTCTCAAAGACTTTGCTCGAGTACAATAGTTACCTAATAGGATTGGGTATGCTTAGGACCTAAGTTTGTCTTCTAGGTCATGCGCATGACCGCTCGTTTGGCAATTGCGAAGGTAGGTTTGGTATAGGATCAAAGGTGTTAAAGACACATGTTTTGACTGGATGGGTTTTGAGATCTCTGTGGCATGGCACTGTACGCGGGAGATCCTATGTGTTTGAGTAGGAAAATGGGTTGAAGGTCAGACTAGGAAGTCTTCAGGCTAATGGGTGAGATTGGGTTGGTCCTAAATATTAGAGGGGTTTAGGCCTAGCAGAGCCATGGTTTGGACATGGTAGGAGGTACAAACGGCGTCGTTTTGGTCAGACCAAGCAGGTTTGGAAACTAAAGAGTTTTAAGGGTCAAGATCTAAGGTTATATACCTAGAGGGTAGACAGTCTTCTGATCTAAAAGGTTTAGGAGTTGAGATCTAAGGTGCAGATCGGATATGCTAGAGACCTAAAAGATAGGCATTTGGTAGACTCGATTGGTCTTGGGATCTAAGGGATAGTTTAATAGGTTAAACAGTGTAGACCTAAGAGGTTGGACCTAAGAGGATAAGAGATCCATGGTAAGAACGAGTAGGTGTTGGTAAGTTTGAGATCTAGAAGATCGGGTAGGCTCGGGACTGGTAGGTTCGGGACTTAAGGTTTTGAATCAGGTAAGTTTGGAACCTAGGGAGTTGAGGTCTTAGTCCTAGGGGTTCCCTAAAGTGTGGGAAATAGGGTGAAGGACCGAGTCGGTTCAAGAATCACAGAGATGGTCTCAGATGGATCAAGGATGTTTTTTACAATTTTTGTGGAGACCGAGAGCGCGGGTTTGTAAGTACCCCAATCTGAAATTAACCAACTTTAAAGGAACTCTTAGCACCATTCAGGGATAAACTGATAGGCTGGGACCTCACTAAGATAAACCTAAAATTCCAGGACTACTCTGGAATTAAAATTGGAAAAATCCAGAAGCTCGCCAGGCTAAGCCGTACGGATGGTTTGGACGCGGGAGGGGCCAATCCGTACGGATGGTTTGGGCACCCTCATTCCCTATAAATTGGACCCTTAGCTGATCATTTCAAGGGGGGGAGAAAATCATTTTGTGTGTAAACTCTGCCAAACTGAGAGCAGATTAGGGATACAAACATCCTTGAGTGAAAAGTGAGGAAGAAGATAGGCTTAGAACCAAAATTGGTGAGGCCTCCTTCTCCCCATCTTCTCTTCATCTCACAATCAATTTTATTTTGCCTTATTTACATTATGTCTTTACTATTCTTGCCTATATTATGAATTGGAACCAAGTTCTTGATATGAATCAATGGTACCCTCATGTTCTATGCATGATCAAGGGTTCAAACCTAAGATGATCAAGGCTTGTTAACATTTAATGTCTTTACATTAAGCTCTTTACATTATGTCTTTACTTTTATGCAATTTATGTTATGTCTTTACATTTATGCAAGTTAAATTCCATGTCTTTACTTTTAAGATGATTTTATGGTGAAATGGTCAAGTTTGGATGATAATGTTTCAATCTTTATCATTCAAACTTTGATCTAACTCCAATAATGTCCATTTGGATGGTAAAGACTCAATCTTTATCCATCCAAAGGTTGATTTCTTACTTCCCCAAGGACTTTCCTTGGATGAATCATCCATTTGGATGTTAAAGTTTCTATCTTTAACCATCAAAATGATGATTTTGGCTCAAATGCCATGTTCATCACCTTTCTTAATTTTTCCCCAATTATTGCCTTGATCACACCCAAAACCTTGTGTTTTGGTGTTTAATTAGTGATTAAGAGTATAGGGATGATTTAATTCAAGCTTCATGTGAATAAATAAACTGGAAAGATATAAAACAGTTCAGTTTTAGCAGAATACTCTGTTTCTGCCTGAAACTGGACTGATTTCTTGACAATTTGTAAAAACCCCAGGGATGACCTTCCCAGCCGTATGGCTAGTTTGGTCAGAGGGGTGAATTTTCAGTCTTTCCCCTTTTCTGTTAAAATGTTTACAAAACTACCCCTTTTGGTTAAGTTTCTAACTGATTTTGTTAAAAGTCAATTTCTCCCATTTTCAAGAACACACACACACATTTGCACAATTTTAACAAACTTTAGGGAGACTCGGTTTCTTCCGAGGCACTTTGGGTGAACTATCGGTGGAGTTCTTCCCAAAGCGTAACCTGACCTCCGAATCCTTTGTCTCTAACCATTTTTCGTTAAGTTTGGGTTTAAAGTTAAACTGACGTGGAGACTCCGTTAAACATTGAAAGTGCCGTGTTTGATTCTTGAGGGAACTTTTTCCCTTTTTCCCGCGGGTATCTTACAGTGGCGACTCCGCTGGGGAATAAAGTGTTTTCAAACTTCTTTTTAGAAGCTTTGGAGACACTTTTGTGTGGGTCAAACTCCCATCCCCGTTTGTTGACTTTGTGCATGTTTTGTGTGTATTTTATGTTTCTGTTTTGATTTCTGGGAGTGAAACTGTTCTGGAAATGCAATAAACTGGGGCTTGATGATCAGAAGCTAAAAATTTGCAAAAAATAATGGATCTACTTCTCTAGCCGTACGCTAGTTTGGCTGGGCCCACGGAATGCTTTAAGCTAATAATTTTGTGCAGGGCAGAAGCATTCTGATAGTCCCCTTGCATTTATTCTTGTCCAGGTTCCATTTACGGCCACTACTTGTTCACATTTACCTTTTTTTTTCTTAAGCCAAAAATGGATTTTCAAAGCTTGGTAATGTACAAATCTTTTGGACATAAAATTGGGTTTTCAAAGCCTCATTGTGCATTACCCCTTTCGTAATATTTTTGGTTTCTCAAACTCTTTTGTTGTGCACAACCTTTTTGTACAAATGATTTTCCAAAGGTTGTTGTTCTTGTTGTAAAATTTTTGTAACGACCCGAAAACCCGTATCTATTTTCTTGGTAAAAATATTTGCTTATTTATTTAATTAATTATTTATGTGTGCATTTTAGTGTTTCATAATATTTTATGCCTAGCATTTGAATTAATTAATTGTGCTAGTGTAGGGTTAGGAGGATTTAATTGTTAGTGGGTTGGAAGAGTTTATTTGTGCAAGGGGTAGTGGAGGGGCCTAGGTGTAAATTTTCTAATCATCAACAACTCCCCCTACTCCTCCCCCCTTCCTCACTCTCAGTATTCTCTTCTCTCCCCCTCACCCGTTTTTCTCTCTCTCTCTCTCTCTCTCCCACCATTGTTGAGGTAAGCTCTCTCCTTCTCTCTTCATTTTAGTTATCTTCCTCTCCTTATTTCTTAAAGCTCATTGTATGAAAAATGTTTAGATCGTCGATAGGATCGTAGGGAGCAAAGAAATTTCGAATTCCGTCAACTTTGAGAAAATCCGGGTAAGTTGTTTTTCCCCCATTTTTATGTTAAAAAGCTCATTCTATGTTCATATGATGATTTAGATGATATACATTGATTCTTGGTTGAGTTTAGAAATTATTTGGAATTTATTTGGATTTTTGGTTAAAAGTTGTGATAATATGAATGTTGAGATTAAATCTTGAATTGTGTGGTTAAATCTTGTTATCTAGGTCTCCTAGAAGTTCATATGTTGTTTTAGTACATTGTTAAGAGTATTGGAAGTGTTGATTTTGGGTGTATATGGATTAGCAAGATTTTGGGTTTGATTTTGGGTAAGATTGTGTTAAACCCAGCAAGATTTTGCCCAGCCGCGTAGACCGGGCGCCCGCCCATAAGGCCTCAGCGCCCGCCCACTTTCCCCTTTCCTGACCCTTTAGTTTCTGTCATAATGAGTGCCCGCCCGCCCCTGTTCAGGCGCCCGCCCGCCCTGCTTTTCTGGAAATCATTTCTTGTTTATTTTAGGTTGAATTGTATACTCGGCCTAGACTTTGGGTGCCACTCTAATTTAATTAAATAGACATTGTGGGATACTCTAGTGTTAAAAGTGGTTCCTTTGTGAATAATGGTGTTATGGAATTTGATCAAGGGTTGTTTGGGAATGTTTGGGCATCTTGTGATGTGTTCGTGATTGTCCCAATCGGATTGATTTTGGATAAGACTTGGTCTAAGTTTTGGGTGATATCCTATAGTACTTAGAGAGTTATTCTGGAGCACCAAAGTGTTTAGTATGGGCTCTTGTCTTGAACTCGTCTTGTTTTAATGATCATTGTTGGATGAGCTCTTTATGAGAAATTCCGTTTATCGTTATTGAACTCTCTTATGTGGAACTTCTTGTGTTCCTTGTTGTTGAACTCTTCGTGAATAACCGTTTGTAACTTTATGGTGATTGTTTGGATTTGTTCACCTTTTTGGTGATTATTTGGAATGGTTCCCTACTTTGAAATCAATAGTTGTTTATTGTGCTAGTATTTTATTACTTAGCCTTTATTTGAAAGTCCAGCTGGTTATTTGTGTTCGAGTCAGGCAATGGATAATGCTATAATGGCTCAAGCCAAGTCCAGTATAGCATCGCCCATTGGTCCTTCTTCCCCGTCCAGATTGGCCTTGGATGGGATGAGCTAGCTCCCTTTGGCGAGTATTCTAGCTACACGTTTTGGGTTTTGACTTTATGTCATCTCCATTGTCCCTTGTGACATGTTACTTTGTTATGGTTCCGGTACCGGGGTTTTCTCTTCAGGCTTTCATGCTATTATGAATATGTTGATTGTTGATTATTGAAGCTGCGCAGCGACCTTTATTTGGTTATATCAGTTGGGAAACCTTGGCTAATATCCTTTGTTACTTGTTTACTTCCGCTGCTATCTGTTAACTGATAAATGCTACGTGCTAAGTGACATTTATTATTGTTTAATGCTTATTGCATCATAGCATGTCATGTAGTTGCATTAGTAACTTACTGAGATTTTATCTCACCCCGTTTCCTTTCAATGTTGTTTTCCTTAACCCCCCCCCCCAAGGTGGAAAGGATTAGGATTTGCGGGTTGAGGAGGACGTCGAGAGGTTTGAGATATTTGGGTAGGCTATTATTGATCGGTTTGCAATATATAAATGTGTAACCTCCTTGGGGATAGTTGTACCACCAATGACGTCATTAAGATTTGTAATATTTTGTGTTTTGGGTGTGAGCTTGTGGAGCTTACACTAGTTGTTTTATGATGTTGTTAAAACTTGGATTTTTCAACCTTGTGTAAAAATCTTTTGGGTATAAAATGGAATTTTTATCTTCAGTATTTTATAGTTTATGGTTGTAAGTCGACGTCCAGCTCGCGTACTCCGGGCCCGCGGGGTCGAGGTCGCGACAGTTGGTATCAGAGCGTGTCCCGGCCGGAAGTGTGGAGCAAAGTGCTGTGCGGAACAAAGTGCTACACCGCGAGGTCGGTGGGAGCCACCACTTGAATTCGTACGAGCCCCTCTTGAATCCACACTGCCCGGGGTTCCGATCCAAGTGGGTCTTGCCGGGGACGGCAAGGATCCAAGGTGGGGAGATTGTAATACCCCGACCCAAAAATGTGTGTGCCTGATATGTTTGATATGATTTGATTGGTACTACTTATACCACCAAGATGCATCTTCTTTTCGGAAGCTCATCTCATAAGAACTTCAAGGTTAAGCGTGCTTGACTTGGAGCAATTCTGGGATGGGTGACCCACTGGGAAGTTTCTCAGTGAGCACGTGAGTGAGGACAAAACGTGCTGGAAAGATTCGTGGTGGTTTGTGAGGACAGTCCATCAAATTTGATAGCGTTTCGACCCGGTTTTCGGGTTCGGGTCGTTACAAATGGTATCAGAGCTATGGTTTAGCTCTAAGTATAAGTCTAGGTGGACTAGAATGACCTAGGGGGGTAGATGGGTTCGGAGTGAGTAACGATGAGTATTTTATGCAGGTATTTGTTTGTAATGGCTAGAAGAAGAGCTGGTGAAGGCATCGGTGGGACTCAGAATCTTAAAGGTCTACGGGAAGAAAACCGTGCAGTGTTTCAGGGCAGGTTTGAAGCGGCCGTGGAAGCAATTAAGGGCCGAGAGAGGAACATGTAGCACCTCCGCGATATGGGTTGGAGCAGTTCTTGAAGTTGAAACCAAGTGAGTACAACGGTGAGCCTGGTGTGAAGAAGGCCGAGCTATGGATAGAATCGATGGAGAAAATCTACGATGTCTTTGGTTGCACTGATGAGGATAGGGTTCTGTTTGCAGCTTATAAGCTCGTGGGGGCTGCGGAACATTGGTGGAAGGCACTGAAGACCAGTTGGGATGCGACTCTTGTGCCATATCCTTGGGAATGGTTCGTGAGGAAATTCAAGGATCATTTTATCTCTCTAGTGAATCAAAACCGGAAAGAGATCGAGTTCCTCACCTTGGAGCAAGGCATGATGTCAGTAGCACAGTACTCAGCTAAGTTCACGGAATTAGCCAGGTGTTGTGAATACCTGGTGCGGACCGAGGAGCAGAAAGCGATGAGATTGATCAGGGGTTTGAAGACAGCTATTAGGACTCAACTTTTAGCCCAAAGAATTCAACCTTTTCAGGATGCGGTGGACCGTGCATATTTGATAAAGCAAGACATCGGGGGACACAAGAGGAAGACTGAGATGGTTAAACCGGGAAAACAAGGAGGGCAAATCAGGGCTCAACCATAGCGATATTCGGATAACAGAGGTAATTCTGGAGTGCAAAATCGATTCGGAAGGCAACTTCAAGGGCAACCAACAGTAGGAAATCAAGGTTCTAATAAGGGGACACGAAATGGGAAGATCTGCGGCTATTGTCAGAGGGAAGGACACTCAGAAGA
The DNA here is from genome assembly GCA_026119855.1 of Campanula takesimana. Lineage (NCBI taxonomy): Eukaryota > Viridiplantae > Streptophyta > Magnoliopsida > Asterales > Campanulaceae > Campanula > Campanula takesimana. The sequence goes on along the minus strand of JAOWBW010000131.1, from coordinate 646,773 downwards.
CAAGTGTTGGAAAAGGCAAGGAAAGTGTGTTAATTGTGGTCGGTTTGGGCACTTTGCGAGAGATTGTCCTAGAGGCAGATATCAACCATCCGGGAGTGACGCTGGTACGGCACTGGGTCAGAAGAGAGATGCTTCGGGAAACCCTAAAGGCTCAGGGTAGGGTATTTGAGATCAACCAGCACTCGTCAGGTATTGAGCAATTTCAGGAGGTATTATTTTGCGTCGAGAGAGCGAGCGCGTGCATTTTAAGATCATCGCAGTCTCATGTTTTTGTGCATTTAGTTGCATTTATTTCTCCTGAGTCTTTGACTTATGTGTTGTCGGTGTCTACTCCTATGGAGGAGTGTAGGATATCTGATGGAGTCTTATGTGTTCATGTTGTGCTTAAAGGTAGATATAATTTACCTGCTAAAATTGTCATATTGCTATTATAAGACTTTTGATGTTATTTTGAGAAGGGAAGTGTCATGCTTTAGTCGACTGTTGTAGGAAAATTGTTACATCCTCTCTTCCCTTTTGCCTAAAATTGTTTTGAGACCGTTCCTTTGTGTAGAGTTAAGCATATCTTTTCTTATTTGGAATCTGGCTATTTCGCTTCGATGGGTGACAATGGATGTCTATACCGAGTTGTTGGATGTATTTATCATTTGTAAGATTTCTATTTTTCCTTCTGAACAATACCTAGTATTTGGGAAAAGCTTGGGTTAAATTGTGTTGTTATGGTACAAGGTTGTAGTACTGATAATTAGATCAATATCCATATTGTATCGATTGGGTTGTAAGAATTGAGGATTCAATTGAGGATTTCTTGGTAGGAGATTTTGTTTACTTCTAGCACATCTACGTGATTGCATCGGAATTGGTTGTTATGAGGAAATGCATGATTTGTATGAGTGATGAGTAGATTGTGGAAGTTATAATAATTAATGGTGGTAAGTGCGTTAAGTTAGAGAGGACTAAGCACGTTTTGGGGAGAGTAATAATTTCCCGATCTATATTAAAGGCATTTTGAATTTTGAGTTTTGGTTAAATGGTTGTTCTATGGTTCTAAATCCTTCTTAGTGGCGTTCCTCGATTTGGATTAAGAGTATGTGAAGAAAATTTGGGTATCAATACTTGGGCATATTAAAGAATACTATGATTTGGTATTGGGTCAGTTAGAATGTGGCTAGCCAATTGGTTTGTTATGATGGTAGTACTATTGAGCCTAAGTACCATGGAGATTATAAATGTATACATGAAAGACTAAGGTGGGTTAGCCGTTGAAGATTTAGAATTTGCTAAATTTATTTGGAGTGTGTAAGCGGATTATCAATTTAAAGAGAGAGTTAGAGGAAAGCCTTGGAGATAAAATGTGGATTGTTTTACGGATTACTGAGTATTTGTAATTGTTTTAGGCTTTCAAAGAGTTGGAGTAATGTGATGATGAAATTATAGCGTGGATTTAAGTAAACATTTTGTATAAAATTTTGAGCTTACATTGTACCTCTAGCTTAAGGTACCATCTAAGGTGAAAGCACTATGATGGTAATCCTTAGAGATATAGTCACTCGGTGAACATTTGGAGAATGGGAAATTTCTTTAGCTTTTCATAGTTTAAGAAGTCGAGTAAGCTCGAGATGGTTTAACGTTTTGAATTTCTGGGAAGTAATATTAAGTATGCGATTATCTAATGGAAGTATCTTTACAGTGTAATTAGGATTGTGAATAAGACAAGTTTGTAGTATCTCGAGAATTATGTTTAGGAGAAATTTGGATTCTTCAATTTTGGCCTTGGGTATGGATTTTGGTTAGGAGTGAAGATAGTGATTGAAGAAGGTTCGGTAAGAGAGATTACTATGTTGTAAGCATTACTTAAGTTTACTATATGATGGGCTAAAGTGGATAATTATTTGGGTCTTGTTATAATATTAGGAAACCTTGGGACCGATATATATATACTTTAAGCATACACTACGTGTGTGTGGAGTTGATTCCAATACTATTGGGATAATGAAAAATAAAACTTATGGATGTTGGTGATTGAAGGGTTGATTGAGAGCGTAATGCTAATTAGGATCAAATCAGCTATGTCTCAGAATTGGTAATCAAGTGATAGTCTTGAGAAATTGAAATTCCGAATGAAAGAGGAAGTTGACTTTAGAATGTTTGATACGAGTATACTTGAGATATGTATGTGTTCTATATGTGTTGGTTTATTTGAGTCATGGAATCGATGTCTGAAATCTTTAATAGGTGCTTGATTTGGGGTTATGAGTGCTATATGAGAATCGATATTTTGTAGTCTCTTTGTGATTGCGCGTGATGATTTTTGATAAGTGAATTCGCGGGCGAATTCTTTTTAAGGAGGGTAGATTGTAACGACCCGAAAACCCGTATCTATTTTCTTGGTAAAAATATTTGCTTATTTATTTAATTAATTATTTATGTGTGCATTTTAGTGTTTCATAATATTTTATGCCTAGCATTTGAATTAATTAATTGTGCTAGTGTAGGGTTAGGAGGATTTAATTGTTAGTGGGTTGGAAGAGTTTATTTGTGCAAGGGGTAGTGGAGGGGCCTAGGTGTAAATTTTCTAATCATCAACAACTCCCCCTACTCCTCCCCCCTTCCTCACTCTCAGTATTCTCTTCTCTCCCCCTCACCCGTTTTTCTCTCTCTCTCTCTCTCCCACCATTGTTGAGGTAAGCTCTCTCTTTCTCTCTTCATTTTAGTTATCTTCCTCTCCTTATTTCTTAAAGCTCATTGTATGAAAAATGTTTAGATCGTCGATAGGATCGTAGGGAGCAAAGAAATTTCGAATTCCGTCAACTTTGAGAAAATCCGAGTAAGTTGCTTTTCCCCCATTTTTATGTTAAAAAGCTCATTCTATGTTCATATGATGATTTATATGATATACATTGATTCTTGGTTGAGTTTAGAAATTATTTGGAATTTATTTGGATTTTTGGTTAAAAGCTGTGATAATATGAATGTTGAGATTAAATCTTGAATTGTGTGGTTAAATATTGTTATCTAGGTCTCCTAGAAGTTCATATGTTATTTTAGTACATTGTTAAGAGTATTGGAAGTGTTGATTTTGGGTGTCTATGAATTAGCAAGATTTTGGGTTTGATTTTGGGTAAGAATGTGTTAAACCCAGCAGGATTTTGCCCAGCCGCGTAGACCGGGCGCCCGCCCATAAGGCCTCAGGCGCCCGCCCACTTTCCCCTTTCCTGACCCTTAGTTTCTGTCATAATGGGCGCCCGCCCGCCCCTGTTCAGGCGCCCGCCCGCCCTGCTTTTCTGGAAATCATTTCTTGTTTATTTTAGGTTGAATTGTATACTCGGCCTAGACTTTGGGTGCCACTCTAATTTAATTAAATAGACATTGTGGGATACTCTAGTGTTGAAAGTGGTTCCTTTGTGAATAATGGTGTTATGGAATTTGATCAAGGGTTATTTGGAAATGTTTGGGCATCTTGTGATGTGTTCGTGATTGTCCCAATCAGATTGATTTTGGATAAGACTTGGTCTAAGTTTTGGGTGATATCCTATAGTACTTAGAGGGTTATTCTGGAGCACCAAAGTGTTTAGTATGGGCTCTTGTCTTGAACTCGTCTTGTTTTAATGATCATTGTTGGATGAGCTCTTTATGAGAAATTCCGTTTATCGTTATTGAACTCTCTTATGTGGAACTTCTTGTGTTCCTTGTTGTTGAACTCTTCGTGAATAACCGTTTGTAACTTTATGGTGATTGTTTGGATTGGTTCACCTTTTTGGTGATTATTTGGAATGGTTCCCTACTTTGAAATCAATAGTTGTTTATTGTGCTAGTATTTTATTACTTAGCCTTTATTTGAAAGTCCAGCTGGTTATTTGTGTTCGAGTCAGGCAATGGATAATGCTATAATGGCTCAAGCCAAGTCCAGTATAGCATCACCCATTGGTCCTTCTTCCCCGTCCAGATTGGCCTTGGATGGGATGAGCTAGCTCCCTTTGGCGAGTATTCTAGCTACACGTTTTGGGTTTTGACTTTATGTCATCTCCCTTGTCCCTTGTGACATGTTACTTTGTTATAGTTCCGGTACCGGGGTTTTCTCTTCAGGCTTTCATGCTACTATGAAGATGTTGATTGTTGATTATTGAAGCTGCGCAGGGACCTTTATTTGGTTATATCAGTTGGGAAACCTTGGCTAATATCCTTTGTTACTTGTTTATTTCCGCTGCTATCTGTTAACTAATAAATGCTACGTGCTAAGTGACATTTATTATTGTTTAATGCTTATTGCATCATAGCATGTCATGTAGTTGCATTAGTAACTTACTGAGATTTTATCTCACCCCGTTTCCTTTCAATGTTGTTTTCCTTAACCCCCCCCCAAGGAGGAAAGGATTAGGATTTGCGGATCGAGGAGGACGTCGATAGGTTTGAGATATTTGGGTAGGCTATTATTGATCAGTTTGCAATATATAAATGTGTAACCTCCTTGGGGATAGTTGTACCACCAATGACGTCATTAAGATTTGTAATATTTTATGTTTTGGGTGTGAGCTTGTGGAGCTTACACTAGTTGTTTTATGATGTTGTTAAAACTTGGATTTTCCAACCTTGTGTAAAAATCTTTTGGGTTTAAAATGGAATTTTTATCTTCAGTATTTTATAGTTTATGGTTGTAAGTCGACGTCCAGTTCGCGTACTACGGGCCCGCGGGGTCGAGGTCGCGACAATTTTGGTTTCAAAAAACCTTTGGTTGTGCACAACCTTTCCATGTGAAATTTTTTGATCCTTGCTTGTTCATATCCTTGCTTGATTACTTGTGCAAATGCTTATTCACTATGCTTGTTCATTATGCTTGTTAATATATTGTTCATAAATTGTTCATGGTATTAAAACAAATTGAAAATTCCTATTTTAACTCAAAAAGGAACATAGAAGGCTTCACACAACGCGCACTTGACCTTGTGCACGTTCCAAGAACCCTTTAAACCCATGATGGATGCCACGATGCAGCTTGATTGGCGCTCTTGTGCCCTTCTCATGCGCACGGGTCCATTCCACCTTCCCTTCCGAGCCGAGTCAACCACACATGTCCGTGACACACAAATACCGTGACCTTGGTTGGTTTTTTGGTGTAGCTCACGTCATCACGTCAATAATACATGCCCGATGTTGATTATGGCCAAGTTAATGCCCGAGTCACGACTCCTTATGAAAGCAAGTGTGACCAAGGTCATCTTTTACCCAGTCCTTGACTTATGCGTTAATTCCAACCATAATTAACCGAAGTCATGTATTAAGGATAGGGTGACACCATGTCGTTAAGCCCCAATGATTGATTCATCCTAATCATCCTTAAGCCCATGGTTGAGGTTAAAGACCCCTCGTTAAACGAGGTCATGCCAAATTTTCGTTAAGGCATTGAGCTAATCTTGACCTTAACCGACGCTTAATTATGATAAGAATGGCCCATTATGAATACGTGAGATAGAAATCGAGAGTCTCCACATTGTTTTATTTTTAGTTAAAACATTGAGAAAACCATTTATGAGAATAATAGGGTTCGGGTGTCAAATTACAATAAGAGAAGAATATTTATGTTATCACTCCTATTGCCCGACGAATCGGTCTTTCTATCATGATCAATGTGTGTGTGTGTTAGTGTTTGAAACTGGATCCGAAGATTGCCTACATTCTTCTCATCATGAGAAGCTCAGGTCGGTATAGTTCATTAATGAATTAGAATGGGGAGAGATGAAGCGGGATCATGCATATAGATGGGGAGGATTAGGGTTAGAAATAGTTCCTAGATCACATTAGGGTTTGATGAAACCCTAGGATCATCATAGGATATGGCATGTGCATATAAATAGGGATTACAATCCTAGATCTAGCATATCATGTATGAATAAGACTTAGATCTAGCATAATAATAAGAACATCATGAATACATATGAATGAACACATAAACCTGAAGATCGCTACCCTAGTTATAGAGCATATTATGAATCTAAACTAAGAACATGAAGAATACATAAAGAACATATGAATATGGATGCATAAACATAATGAAAACATGCAAAATATATGTAGTATGTGACCTAGATCTAGTGCGGGTTTCATGGATACCCTAGATCATCATTGGTCAAGAACACGAACGATGAACAAAACCCTAGATCTAGCAATATATGAATGAATATAATAGATCTAAGCAGTTAAGTAGTAAGAACGCGTTACCAAACCGATTGAAAAGGTTTCGAAGGTTGAATCTTCACTCCTTTGGTTGAAGGCGGTGTTGAATCCCTTTGATGATCAAAGGAAGATCAAAGAGTTGGTTTGAGAGGGTTTTTAGAGGGAGAGAGAGAGAGGCTGGGAATCGCTTCTGAGAGGATTTTCCCGTGGGTTTGAGGTGTGATCAAATGCTGAGGGGAGGAGCCCTATTTATATGAAAAATCTGAGAAAAGGTGGAAGTGGGCGCACGGCTACATGAAAGTCATACGGCTCTCTACGAGGCATACGGTGGCAATCCTCGGTTTCTGTGCTTATCAAGATCTCATCGAATCCTTATCAGTTTGTTCTCGCGATTTGTCCATTATCCTGATGGAATTTGATCTACAACTGATTTCGTCTATCAAGGAGTCTGGGAACCTGTCGGATAGGTCCCTATCAGGATTTTATTACCTAAAAGGTCCTTAGAGATATCTAAAGGTCTAGGAAGTCCTAAATCTTCAGATCGGGTACTAACAGTAGCCCCTCAGCAACGCTTCTTGCAAGGCATGGAGGGTCATCGATTAGAAAGGAACCGATCTAAAACATGAGTTCCAAATCAAGGGAGAGAAGTAAACGGTGACCGTGTTGGTCAAGTGGCTGAACCTAAGTTAGGCTACCTACGTATCCAAGTGGAATCAAGCCAGTCGTAGTTCGAGCAAATGGGGGAGAAAGAAACGAGACATTGTCTTTCGCTGGGGATAGACAAACATTCGTAAAGCAATAAAGTCGTTGACTTTACTGGGGAAAAAGAAAAAGAAACGAAACATCAGACTCCAGCTAGGGATAACAATCCTACGAACACTACCCTTTATGAAGAACGAATCATCGTGATCAATAAAGTCCTTGCAGATAGACTCTATTGGGGAAAAGAATAAAGGCCATACGCGCGGTACGACAAGAGCTTCGAGAATTGACAAAAGATTTAGGAATGGATTCTAACTTCCTATAGAGCGCACATAATCGCATAATCTCTCGACAAACTATGGTACCAAGCGAGGAATGATCCTCAGGATGGCGGAGTTTGGTAAATGGTAACCTTTCTTGATAAACTGATGTGCCAAGCGAGGAATGATCCTCAGGATTCGCATAATTTTAAGCGAGGAATGATCCTCAAGCTCACAGAATCCCTCGGTAAACTATGGTGCCAAGCGAGGAATGATCCTCAAGCTCGCAGAAATCGATAAACTACGGTGCCAAGCGAGGAATGATCCTCAAGCTCGTAGAATTTTTGGTAAACTGTGGTGCCAAGCGAGGAATAATCCTCAAGCTCGTAGAATTTTTGGAATTTACTGAAGTCTTCTGGACCCAATTGATTAATTTTGGAAATTTACTTGAGTCTTCCGTACCCTATTGATTAATTTAGGAAATTTACTTGAGTCTTCCGGACCCTATTTTGGAAATTTACTTGAGTCTTCCGGACCTTATTGATTAATTTTGGAAATTTACTTGAGTCTTCCGGACCCTATTGATTAATTTTTGAAATTTACTTGAGTCTTCTGGACCCTATTAATTAATTTTGGAAATTTACTTGAGTCTTTCGGACCCTATTTTGGAAATTTACTTGAGTCTTCTGGACCCTATTTTGGAAATTTACTTGAGTCTTCGGGACCATATTGATTAATTTTGGAATTTACTGGAGTCTTCCGGACCCTATTGATTAATTTTGGAAGTTTACTGGAGTCTTCCGGACCCAATTTTGGAAATTTACTTGAGTCTTCCGGACCCACCCTATTTGGAAATTTACTTGAGTCTTCCGGACCCTATTTGGAAATTTACTTGAGTCTTCCAGACCCTATTGATTAATTTTCGAAATTTACTTGAGTCTTCCGGCTATTGATTAATTTTGGAAATTTACTTGAGTCTTCCGGACCCTATTTGGAAATTTACTTGAGTCTTCCGGACCCTATTTGGAAATTTGTTTTGGTGTAAGATACCTTTTGTATAGGTTTTAAGCATTGAGTATTGTTTGAGTGAAATTACCCATAGTCTAGGGTTTGAGCGTTGATTTCTTATTAGAGAGAGTTTGGATGTGATTTTGAATATAGGTTTCCCAATGTTCGGGGCTTAAATGTGTTAATCTTGATTCGATTGTAAATTACCCAAAGTTTGGGGTTTTAAATATGTTAACGTTAACCGTAGAGGGTTTTAATCGTAATTTACCTTGAATGAAGGGTTTGATTGTTAATTACTCCGAACGAGAAGGTTTGATTGTTAATTACTCGAACGAGAAGGTTTGAGTGACTTTTGATTGTAAATTGTTGAATTTATGGACTTGATTGTAAGTTGTTTTGGATTGAGGGACTTGATGGTAAATTTTCTAAGGTTTGGGGTTTTGTTGATTAAGTTGTGAAGTTGAAGTGTTTTATAGGAAATTACCCAAGATATGGGGCTAAAAATGGAATTTTGGGAAAACTAGGGGCTGATTTGTCAAATTGTGAAACCGGGAGCCATACGGCTGTTGAAAAGGCGGTCGGGCCGTATTTGCGCTGACGGGGGCATTTTAGTCATTTTGCTTATAGCGCTAAGGGGCATTTTAGGAATTTCGCAGGTTGTAATGGGGCGGACGGATTAGGACACGCCGTACGGACGCGATGCCGGATTCGTCCATACAAGGCGCGTCCGGAGCGTATTTGCGCAGAACAACACACACACACACTGACTCGTCGGAGAAGAAAGAGAAGAGGGATCGCCGGTGACCAAATCAATGGGAAATTCCGGTGGATTTTGAAGACGATCACGTAGGGTTGTTCAAGACTCGACAATGGCACCTCGAGGACCACCAAAATCAAAGAAGAACGTGCCTCATATGAAATTCAAACCCTTTGATTTATCCGACTTATACGCGCATCCTTTCCTCCATTCTTGCTACTATGCGGTCGGGGAAGTGGTAAGGATTCGATCTTGAACTCGTTTATGCAATTAATTTTGAGTTTGATCTGAGTTTTGCCTGGATTCGAATTTCTAGGGTTTAAGACCTAAAATTTGGGATTTTGTGCATTTGACTGATTTTGACCCGAATTGGTTGTATATTTTTGAAATTAAGCATGTTCGTGGTATGGGTAAAGTGTTGGTTTTGTGATTTTGTTGAGGAACGCATTTTTGTATTTTAAAGTGTGTTTTGTCCGTAAATATTGCAATCTTGGACCTACTTTGACTTGTTTGACACTGGTGGGACACCCCTATACATTCCATTTTCGTTGGGGAGAGGTGATGGTGACCCCTTCCGACTTTTCGGCTATCACCGGGTTGTCGTTTACGGGTCGTCCTGTGTGTGGCGATGATACTCTGCTTGCTGATGGTAGTGCAGAGAGGCTCCAGAGCTTGATTGGGTTTGATTGTTCCGACATTAGGAGCGGGTATGGTGTACGTCTGGGTAGCCTTAGGAGGCAGTATGAGGGGATGTTGGCCGATTTGGAGGCCGGTGGAGGTGATGTGGAGGTGACTGCTCGGGTCTTCGTCTGGTATGGACTATCACAGACCGTTTTTGCTAACGCCGGTACTACGGCGATGATTCCACTGCTTGGATGCCTGGTGGACTTGGATGCAGTGAGGGGGATAGCTCGGGGCTCAGCTGGTTTAGCGGAGTTGTACCGCTCTCTGGATCGGAGTTATCAGTTGACTGTCTACATTTTTCCTTGGAGGTATGATCTGTTTTTATCCATTTCTGATTTCTGTCTTGTCACCCTTGTAGATTATTTCTGACCTTGTGCATAATCCTTCTTGCAGTGTTGGGCTTATAAGATCCTAGCTCTGAGCCGATTCAGGACGACTAGTGCTCGGTCGACTTTCCTAGCTATGTGTCGATAGGTACCGAGCTGCAGGAGCAGGGGCGATGAGACCTCGTGGCATTACACATATGCGCAGTTGAAGACCATTTTGGGGGGACCCCATCCGAGAGAGGCTGTCTTTTATCCATGGGCGGATCTAGATGCTGAGTTGGTCGCTGCAGGGGCCATTGAGGCGACGGGACAGAGGCGGCTCTTGATTGCCCTCAGTAGTGATGCCTTTTATTTGGATGAGAGAGTGAGGGCCCAGGATGGTGTGGGCAGCGTCTACAGGGCTCCGGTGGATCCCCCACGTTATATGACAGATCCCGCGTCTCTCCATGACCGGGAGAGATTGACGGTGGGCCTCGATATTGGACAGTTTATTGTAGAGGGGGGCTCCTATGATTATTTTCCTAGGACACGCCTTGGAGGGCCACATGCCGTGATTGAGGAGAGACTGCGGGAGATAGGACAGAGGCGTGTGGAGCTAGCAGCGCTGGGTCCGGCGGGTCCTCTATTTGACAGGGTTTTTGGAGCGCCATTATATGACTATACTGACGGTGATGGTAACCTTCAGTGGGTTCAGTATGAGGAGGGTGAGTCAGCTCTAGAGTTTCGGATGCCTGCAGGCCATGCCGGTGTATGTACCTTTACCCTTTCTTTTATCTCACTTCCTGTCTTTAGTCATTTTCTTGTTCAAACTTTTTTTGACACGCTCGTGTTGTCCTTTCTGTTTAGGTGACTCCTCAGACATATGAGGCCATGACACGTCGTGAGGCCGGCCTACAGTCGGTAATTCAGTGTGGCCGCTCTCCTCCTTCTACTGATGATGATGGTGCCCCAGGTGGACGTCCTCGGAAGAGGACTCGAGGCGATGCTAGTGGATCTGCTTCGTAGTCTCTGCATGTTATTAGTGGTAGCATAGACAGTAGCATAGTATATATTTGTGGATGACTGTATAAACATTTCTATTATTTGCAGTAGTATGTAGCACGTAGGATGTAGATTAACAAGTAGATAGTATGCATGCATGCAATGCAGTCCTAGTTGGGCTTATAAATTGCTTGGTATCTAGTACTATTTGTTCTTATGCAGGTTTGGGATCAGCCCACTTGGGTGGATTGGACCATAAACAGGTGGACCCTTTCAAAAATTTCCTAATTTGCCTAGAGGTAATGTTAGGGCTTTTGACCTATGGGATACAGGATATAGGACCCCAGGTAACCTAAACTGTAGGATAAATGGTGTAGGACCGAGTCAGTTAGGACATCGCCGAGATGAGACAAAATACATTTGTAAATAAGTGGAGACCGAGTGTGCGGTTTTTATAAGTAACATGTTGTGATAGAAAACACTTTTGGAAATATAATGATTTTATAAAAATGCCTTATAATTAATTACAGTCTAACTAATTCAAGTACTTGTCCTCCGTTGGGTTTGTTGATTAGGGTAGCCGTTCGGGTGAGTGAGATTTCATCGGGTTGCCGGTGATTTCGGGTAGTCAAGCAGTTGACCTAACTTGGTTTGGAGAAGCCCCAGTTTGAATGGGGGTACTTGAGAGAGGTGAACCATGTTGAACTTTGGTGAGGGAATGACCTTTCGTGGAGAGTGATCTTCGTCGGAGCATCGGTGGTTGGTCCAATTCTATCGGACAGTCCAAGTTTGGTGAGGGTAATAGAAAGAGGTCATCCATGCTGAGCTTCGATGGAGATAGATGACTTTCTGCGGGGAATGTTCTTGTTGGATCATCAGTACTCGACCTAATTCCGTTAGGGCAGCCCCAGTTTGGTGAGGGCATAAGGTGGGGGAATCTACCTCCTTTTAGACGCACCCTATTTTTTCTCTAGACCGCCCTTGCGGGTTTTCAATCTAGGTGGGTATATTCTTTTAGCGTCGATTTTTTTATTTCAGTCGACTCAAAATAAAGAAAAACACAGAATTGTACGTACGACTTGCAGGAGCCTTTTTGTTATGGTGAGAGAAGAGAGAGAGAGAACAAGAGAGGGAGTTCTCGCATTTAGACCTTACAGGAAGTATGCGTATAAAAGGAAGGAAGCCCCTGCTTGACAGAAAGTAAGTGTTTAGCTCTTTCCTAGATTGTAGAACAGAAGACTTGTCGAGACATTTGAAATTTGTTTTATTCAGAATTGTCTTTTGATTGCTCGAGAATGGACCTCGTTGATTAGTTACGTATCTTTTGATAATGTTTTAGACAAGCAGTCTCGAAATAATAAACGCCTTGATTAATCGAGAAAGAGAATAGAATTACGGTGTATGGGGAAGAGAGAAAAGAATGTAAGTTGGCTCGAGGTGGGTTGTATATATTTTATGGACCAGACCAGGAGGTTTCCTACGTTCCTCTCAGTGTGAGAGACTCAGGTCCGCGTAGTTCGAGAATGATCCGGTTGATGATGATACCGGTATTGAGTTGTGGTTTGCTCCATCGTTGCTTGTTGCTTCGGACTGCTTCGTTTGTAATTGCTACTTCGGACTGCTGCCGTCGAGTTGAGTTGAACTCCTTTGAAAAGGAAGAAAAATAGAAAAAATAAGAAGTGAAAAGAAAGTGGGACTTTTACTTTTCTTATGATGATAGCCCCTTCTATTTTCTTTGCTTTGATTTTTTTTTTTTTGTGCACACCCTTATTTTTGCCTAGGCCGCCCTTGCGGGTTTTCAACCTAGCGGGCTTCTTTTTTGTGCATTTGCTCTAATTTTTGCCTAAGTCGCCCGTTGTGGGTTTCGACCTAGCGAGCTTTTCTCTTTATATATATATATATATATATATATATATATATATATATTTAATTACATATTGAAACGTTGGGCAAGATGAGCCCCTAGTTTGCTTCTTTCGCCTTTGGGAGGTAGAACTCGTGGAAGGGGGTTGAATAGCCCCTTGAATTTTGTTGACATCTTCGTGGGGAGACAGACAGCCCCGGTGCATCGTCATGGGAACGAACAGCTTCTATGATTGTGCGGATGCTTCTTCGATGGTGAGCAGCTTTGCAGTCATTGTCTTCTTCATGGGAAGATGGAAGTGTATATGAGGAGTATTTAGGTGGGTGTACACAGTGGGTGTACACAGGGTGAATATGTGGAAGGTACACTTAGTGGGTGTACACGAGGGATATATATGGAGGGCGCATACAGTGGGTGTACACGAGGGAAATACATAGAGAGTGCACACAGTGGGTGTACACGAGGGAAATATATGGAGAGTGCACACAGTGGGTGTACACGAGGGAAATATATGGAGGGTGCACACAGTGGGTGTACACGAGGGGTGTATATATGGAGGGTGCACACAGTGGGTGTGTACAAGGGGTAAATATAGAGGGTGCACATAGTGGGTGTACACTAGGAGGATGCACATGGGAGGTGTACACAGTGGGTGTACACGAGGGGAATATATGGGAGGTGCACACTGTGGGTGTACACAAGGGATATATATATGGAGGGTGCACACAATGGGTGCACACAAGGGATATATATGGAGGGTGTACACAAGGGATATATATGGAGGGGTGCACACAGTGGGTGTACACAAGGGGTGTATATATGGAGGGTGCACACAGTGGGTGTACACAAGGGATATATATATTGAGGGTGCACACAGTGGGTGTACACGTATAAGGGTATGTATAGAGAGGACATAATGAAAAGAGAAAATGATTCGATTGATCAAAGCGTTTGTTATTTTGAGACTACTTGTTTGTTTCATTATGTATAATGGTTTGTGGGTCCATTTACCTTTTAATGAGTCTTTATTAATGAATATATTTGCGATTAATTCGTCATATAAAGATATAGCAATCAATTGTCAATTACGATTAATACAATTTTCATGGAGTTGATGTATGTGTGTGAATACGTGTGTTTGAATTTGAGAATATTCATAGCAACATTAAAATAATGAGAGTCGCCACGCCGTTTTAGTTATAGCCAAAACATTGACAAAAAGCATGTTAATGGGTTCGGGGGTCAAATTACAACAAGAGAAGAATATTTACGTTATCACTCCTATTGCCCGAATTGATCGGTCTTTCTATCATGATGCGGTGTATGTAGTGTGTTAGTGTTTGAGACCGGATCCGAAGATTGCCTACGTTCCTCTCAATGTGAGAAGCTCAGGTCAGCGTAGTTCGCAGAGAATTAGAATAGGCAGAAGAATCGGGATCATGCATAATGAGGGGGGAATTACCTAAAGATTAGGGTTTAGAAGTAGTTCCTAGATCATCCTCGGGTTGATGAACCCTCGATCATCATCGGCTATGAAATAACATGTAATTATGAAGATCGCAACCCTAAATATAGCATAAATAAGGTTTTAATCTATGAACACGAAGAACATGCGAAGAACATATTATGAACATATGAATGAGCATGCAAAGAATATGAAGAAACTATGAATAAACATGTACGAACATGAATATAAAAGATCTACATTAAAAATAATGCAAAAACGTGAAGAAATATGTTAGAAAACTTACCTATGTTGGCAAGAAATAAACCTTGATCTTCTTGGAGGTTTGAATGCTAATTAGAGAGAAAAATTGTGTTTAAGAACTCTCAAATTCGGATCCCCCTAAACCAATAGCATGGAGTTGGTTTATATAGTAAACTGAGGGGAAGATCTGATGGTCCAGATCATCCGGCGCAAGGTTGGCCGCCTGGCCATTGTTGAAGCCGGTTACAAGAGTGGCCGCGTGGCCAAGATCAACGCGGAGCAATGTTGGCCGCGTGGCCAAGGCTGCCGGCTGACTTGATTCTTAAGCTAGGGTTTCTGCATGGTTTTAAGGAAACCATTTATTACCTAATTTGATAGATTTTGCCATAAATGAGATATTTTGGGAATCCGGGACAAGTCTTTGCAAGGTTTCTAATTCCTATAAAGTCCTTGTATTTTTGGGAAAGTCCTAATAAACTCATTTTCAGGTCGGGTACTAACAATGTGCAAGGTTATGTCTCAAGTCTAGAAAGAAAAGAAACAAAGACACTTTTATTGCGACTAAAGACTCAAATAGACTAGTCCTAGGTGGACTTTAACAATCTAACTAATGCCCTGAGTGGACTTTTGCTAGTAAAAAGTAAAAGACTAATGTTCGAGGTGGACTTTTGACTAAAAGACTCTCTAGAACCTACGAAGACTGAAAGACTCTTTTCTTTTTCTTTTTTTTTTAGAAGGAGGTAGCCCCAGTGTAGCTTTTTTCTTGCTCGGACTTTACTTATGCCCATGTATTCCCTTGGCGGGTGATGGCTCCGCTATCGATGAGGCTTTGGATCTTTCTCTTTAGATGGAGGCAATTCTCGGTGTCATGTCCAACGTATTGGTGATACTTGCAATGTTTGGAGGGATCCAAGTCTGGTCTTGCATAGTTTGGTTTGAAGTCGAGGAGAGGAGATAACTTGTCGGCTTGAACTAGACTTTCGAAGCATTTGGCTAATGGCATACCCAAATCATCGAACTCGTCCTTCTTGTCACGGACCATCTTGGAGGGTGGTTTAGGCACCGGTATTCCTTGTTGATGAGTAGCCATAGGAGGCATCCCAATGGGGAAAGTCTGTGGTGACCCATACATTTGAGGAGCGTACGGGTGTTGAAATGGAGCATGAGGGAGAGTGCGGTTGAGGTACTCGTAGATGACATAAACGTCAGACTGAAGATGTTTCTCGGTGCCCTTTAGGGCTTTGTACATCACTTTCTGGAAGTGGTCTGTTTGCTTGAGGAGAACAGTCTCAAAGAAGGCTTCTTGTTTATCGAGAGCGGTTCGGAAGAGGGTTTCTTGCTCATTGAGGATAGTCTCATAGGATGGCCTCGTAGAAGGCTTCTTGCTTGTTGGGAGCGGAGTTAAGATGGGCCGCTTGCTCGTTGAGAATGGTGTTGGGATGGAGAGTTGTCTCGAGACTTTGGGTGGCAGCTTCGGTTGTGACTGTGATAATCCCTTCGGTAGACATGATGCAGGATTCTGTAGTGATTGGTGGAGAAGTTAAGTATTTGAATTAAATTAGACTTATAGTTAATGACAAGGCATTGTTTATAAAATCATTTTTCTTATGAAAAGACTCGATCTCCGTACTTTTGAAATGTTCTTTGAAAGAAAAGACTAAAAGTTTGATCGGGCCGGTAGCTGCCTACGTTCCCCTTACTATGCGGGAGAGGTCCCACACAATGAGAGGGTCAGGTCACCGTAGTTCGGGTTAAGTAAAACAAGTGAGGGAGTGACCGCGGGAGGTCGGTGATATTTTGAAAATAATAAGTATTTAGAAGATGACCGTAGAGGTCTAAAAGTAAGGGGAGATGACTCGGTCATTGGTTAGGTACAGGTGGAGGGAACCTAGGTAAGGTGGCTTTTTGACTTGAAGTCGGGTAAGGTTTGACATGGGTAAGCCAAGAGGTAGGTCGTCTAAGATCGGCTAGCTTGACTAAAGGTGGGGTCAAGATGAAGGATCGTCCTAGATTGGTTGAGGTACGGTTGACCTAAGCGATTCAATGCGGTAGGTTGACCTAGATGGCTGGATCTAGACGAAACTGCGGTAGATAATTTGAACTAGGAAGGTCAAAGGTTGACTAGGTTGACCTAGACGGGTTGACCTAGATGGGTCAAGGTAACGGTTTGACCTAGACAGGTCGAGATGTCGGGTTAACCTAAGTTGGTTGAGGTAGGGTTGACCTAAGCGAGTCGAGGGTTGACTAGTGTTAATCTAAGGTAGATTAGGTTGACCTAGACGGGTCGAAGGTCGACTAGATTTGATCTAGGGTAGACACATGCAACATGATGAATGATTTTAGTTAAGGTTACTTGTTTTTGATAAGTGTTCTTAACTCGATCAAGGTGCATGGTTTAGAAACGAACAAGGATTAACCTCAACCGCTTCACAAGTGAAAACGGTGAGTTAGACAGCCCGGGTGCCACGAAGATAGAGGCGACATGATCACCAAAATCTGTGCACTCAGCGGAGTATCCAGTAGGGTGTGCAGTGTGACACGGACTAGTGGTAGTGTGCCATTTGATTACGTATTTTTGGGAATGATATGCAATGAACGAGAGAAGTCTACTAGCATAACAATTCATAATAACAGTATTCAAGCATGGAATAAACACAAACAGAGTAGATCTATAATATTTAAACATGCTATGAATATCAAGAACTTGCAGGAAGTTGTTAGAAACAGATTTGCGGAAAAGAGGTGCGTGGGGCAGTTAGAACACACACATGATCGTGAAGTTATGAAAGTTAGACCCTCTTAAGTTTTGAAAAAAGGTTTTTCGAAAACAAGTCCCCAGCAGAGTCGCCACTGTGAATACGTAAGATGGAAATCGAGAGTCGCCACGTTTTTTTATTTGTAGTTAAAACATTGAGAAAACCATTTATGAGAATAATAGGGTTCGGGGTCAAATTACAATAAGAGAAGAATATTCATGTTATTACTCATATTTCCCGACGAATCGGTCTTTCTATCATGATCAATGTGTGTGTGTGTTAGTGTTTGAGATCGGATCCGAAGATTGCCTACATTCTTCTCATGAGAAGCTCAGGTCGGTGTAGTTCATTGATGAATTAGAATGGGGAGAGATGAAGCGGGATCATGCATATAGAGGGGGAAGATTAGGGTTAGAAATAGTTCCTAGATCACATTAGGGTTTGATGAAACCCTAGGATCATCATAGGATATGGCATGTGCACATAAATAGGGATTACAATCCTAGATCTAGCATATCCTGTACGAATAAGACTTAGATCTAGCATAATAATAAGAACATCATGAATACATATGAATGAACACATAAACATGAAGATCGCTACCCTAGTTATAGAGCATATTATGAATCTAAACTAAGAACATGAAGAATACATGAAGAGCATATGAATATGGATTCATAAACATAATGAAAACATGCATAATCTATGTAGTATGTGACCTAGATCTAGTGCGGGTTTCGTGGAAACCCTAGATCATCATCGGTCAAGAACACGAACGATGAACAAAACCCTAGATCTAGCAATATATGAATGAATATAATAGATCTAAGCAGTTAACTAGTAAGAACGCGTTACCAAAAGAACGCGTTACCAAACTGATTGAAGAGGTTTCGAAGGTTGAATCTTCACTCATTTGGTTGAAGGCGGTGTTGAATCTCTTTGATGATCAAAGCAAGATCAAAGAGATGGTTTGAGAGGGTTTTGAGAGGGAGAGAGAGAGAGGTTGGGAATCGCTTCTAAGAGGATTTTCCCGTGGGTTTGAGGTGTGATCAAATGCTGAGGTGAGGAGCCCTATTTAAAAGAAAAATCTGAGAAAAAGAGGAAGTGGCCGCACGGCTACCTGAAAGCCGTACGGCTCTCTATGAGGCGCATGGTGGCAATCCTCGATTTCCGTGCTTATTAAGATCTCATCGAATCCTTATTAGTTTGTTCTCGGGATTTGTCCATTATATTGATGGAATTCGATCTACAACTGATTTCGTCTATCATGGTGTCTGGGAACCTGTCGGATAGGTCCCTGTCAGGATTTTATTACCTAAAAGGTCCTTAGAGATATCTAAAGGTCTACGAAATCCTAAATCTTCAGATCGGGTACTAACACCTATGCATTGGAACCTTGCGACACGCTAGACCCTAGGTTTGGTTCTTTCGGTCGGTGGAAGCTGCGTGCCCTATAGGAGCCTCGCCCGGGACAGTCCGTCCTTGGGAGTGTGCAATACATGTGAAATACGAGGGGCTTATAGACGTAGTGTTGGCCTCCACTGATCCAGGACTTAGATTAGTTGCAAAAAAGAATAGAAATCTCTTCCAACCAATTAGGAATAAAATGCGTTTTAAGTAAACAGGAACAAAAATAAATATGTACAATAAGTTTTCATGTTGCATGAGCCTAAGCCTCTTCCCAAACACTAGCCCAAATTGGTACCCGATTCTGAAACAAATATCCCTCTCCTCCGCAGCTCGTAAGAAGTGGGTCAGAGTTCTGGGTCGTCGTCTGGTTAGTGCCGAGTCTGACAGTTCATCAGCAGCCTCACTCAGACTTCTCCAAATGACTAGTCCGGCAGGAAGTAGTAGTGGGGGTGACAACGTAGTTAATCCTAATGGGATCACCAGAGAAGAGTTGGTACAAGCTCTAGAGGCCGCCAGGGCCAGGGAATAAAGCATCAGAAAACATCAGGAAGATATGCAGAATAGGGTGGTGGAAGCCATGAGACAGAGAGGGGTAGCCGTCGTGTTTGAGAATGATGGAGGTTTTGTGGAAATCATTGATGAAGAGGAGGTTGAAAATGTGAAACCCCAAGGCTTTAACCGAGTTCCTCCTCCCCAAACTTACCCTAATGTGGCGACCCTACGTCCCGCATTCCAAACCACCATTCACCAAAGTGTGCCCACCACCCAGGTTCCTTTTATCCCGCCGGGAGGTTTTCCCACATATCCCCCCGGATTCAAGCCATATGGTCCAATCTCAACGAGCCGAGCACCCTTAGCTCCGGCCACTGCCGGGTTGCCAACTCCAGCTTTGCCAACCGCATCCCAAGGAGTGCCATAACCATTTCACCACCCAGCGGCACAAACCTCTGAAGCCGCTCCACCATACATCCCAACAAGTAATCAGGTATATGGGTATGTCTACACCCATGCATCACCTCAAAGCCTTCCCCCGGTAATACCATCCACCATCGTGCCTCCGACCATAATGCCGGTGACTACCCAAACCATGGGATCCATTAACTCTAGCCCGTACATTGACCCTTAAATGGGATGGTTGATAGAAAAGTTGAAACAAATGGAAGAAAGGTTTGAGGGGATAAATGAGAAGAAGTTCGCCTTGGGAATCACCGATCCCGATAAAGTTGTTCCCCTTCCTCACAGATTCAAATGCCAGAGATTGATAAGTTTGATGGAACTGCTTGCCCCAGACTCATCTCAATGCCTACACCTTGGCAATGAGGGCGAAGGGTTATACCGTGCAACAAATGGCCGATCACTTCCAACTGTCTTTGAGAGGAAATACACTCAAACGGTTCTTTAACCTAAAGGACGAGTCTCGGATCACATGGGACCGGATCAAAGACGCATTCCTCACCAAATACCAGTCCAACTTGGAGTAGGAAACCAATCGCACTGACTTGCAAAGCACCTTGTAAAAGAATGATGAACCGATTGGTGAATTCTACAAGAGGTGGAATTACAAACTTGGAGAAATTTCCAATCCGCCTACTGAGGATGAGCAGCTAGATATTTTTCAGTCATGTCTGAAACATCAATTGCGGGCTTTGATCAGTCACCACTTCTACCCTAATCTCCGGGCTATGGTAACCGCTGGGTCCAAGTTCGAGAAGGCTCTCAGCGAGCAATCCTCCACCCAAGGTAGTGGTAGCTCTTACAGATACCGCCCTCCAACTACCGGCAAAGGGAAAGAAACCTCAGGGATAGTCAGCAACATCCAAAGGGAAAACCCGAGGCAAGCTCCACAAACTGCCGGAATCTCAGAGAGACGTTCATATATGAGGTTTGAAGATTTTGGGATGCCTAAGAGAAAGGTATTTGAAGGGTTAGTCAAGCAAGGCCTTGCAAAACCTTTAGTTAACTACCAACCTAGGAATCCCGAGAAACACCTCGACAAGAGTAAGAGATGTGCTTTTCACAATTATCACGGGCAAAACACCGATGAATGCTCCATAGTAAAACGCATCATCCTTGACCTGATTGACAAGGGAAATCTTGAGCACCCTCGTGGTCCAAACGTAGTCAATAACCCTTACCCCGACAACAGCGCCATTAACTTCATTAAGTTCGGGCAAAATAGTGTGAACATGATCGAGTTTGGAGAACCAGCACCGGTAACCTTCTTGGAATTTAACACCCCGCTGATGGAAATTGGGGAAAGATGGAAGGATATCCTATGGGCATGTGTACAAGAGGGAAAGATGAAATGCCCGTCAGATTGTATGGCGGCCAGCGTATTGAGTGT
Organism: Campanula takesimana; assembly: GCA_026119855.1. Lineage (NCBI taxonomy): Eukaryota > Viridiplantae > Streptophyta > Magnoliopsida > Asterales > Campanulaceae > Campanula > Campanula takesimana. The sequence continues at coordinate 625,802 of JAOWBW010000131.1, read as the reverse complement.
AAGAGTCCCAGACTGGAATGCCAACGAGTTGCTTGTGATTAAGATCACCGAGCACAATCTAACGTACGAAGAATGCATGGAGGAATTGAAAAGGGCTATTAAGAACGAGGTGGAAGGCCAAAACCACGGTCCAAATGAGTGTTGTCCTCCTCACAACGATCATTTCCATGTCATAGAACCATGTAGCTCGTCAACCGGCAAAATATTGGTTAGAAGGGTATGTTCCCACAATGAGAGGAATGTGTCCGAAGTGGCGAGAAGCCCGGAGATCTCCAATTATGAAGGGCACCTCGCCTAAATGAGAGGGGCAATTCGCTCCATGTCTCGCGAAGTGCTTCGGCTTCTCTGTAAAAGTGATGATGACGAGGTATCTTCCTATGTGCCTCTACGTATCCCATCCCAAAGAAAAGAGGAAGGCTTTCCGACTTTAGACGACTTCTTATCCTTGCCACCGCTTTCGCCACCACCTCAGTTTGGCGGTGATGAGTCGATGCTTCCGGACCACTTCTGTTGCATGTTAACTTTGGAAAAACTCCGAGAGACCGTAGGAGTCTGGGAAGAACAAGACACCCACCCTGTTTCCCTCAAAGAAATCAGTGAGTCTGCCTATGCCTAAAAGAGGAGGATCACAGTGAATGAGTTAAGAGAGGAAGCATGGTATTACTCCACCAAAGATCTGCCAACATGACACGACCCAAGTCCCGGGATTCCCTAATAGAACCTCGAACCTAGTGCGCGTAACTAACAAGAAACAAGAAACTAACAGGAAACAGGAACAATACCTGTTAAAAACAAAACTGACATGATATGTATACTCAAGAGTAGGGAGCTAAGATAGCTCACACGAGTTCTAGACCAAGAAAATTAAAACCAAACAAGGTTATATACAGCGGAAGACATGCCTAGCAAATAAGCTGGCATCAAGAACTGTCTAGGGACAACAAATACTACCCCAATACAAGCCCAGAGTTTATTAACTCATACAAGATCGTCCTTACCAAAATATAAAAGGACACTAACTTCGAACAAGAATATCCTGCTGAGTAAGTTCCCAGCTAAGGCGAGCCTCACTGCGTACTATCCCCTGCTTTCCTGGGGGGGGAAACAATTAAACAAATAAAGGGTGAGATAAATCTCAGTAAGCTATTAACATGCAACTATATGTCATGTTATCATGCAATACAAGTAGATACTCAAGTAATCATATATCAAGTATCATTAAGTAACAAGTATAGGTGCGGCTAAGCCAACTCAACAAGTAATCAAGCTCAAGAAAGGTTCAGGTAACAAGTAATCAGTAGTGCGAGAGGCTAGACCAGCTCACAAGATGCACATAGGCCTATCACGCATTGTACCTGAATCCTTCCTTATTTCTCCCAAGAATACCATTTGTTTTCGATGCTTTTCTAGCTGAGGACAACCAAGAACAGGAACAAGAGACTGCTGTGCAGTATATAAGAAGACCTGGTAACCAGTGTCATCCACAAGATACAAAATCCATGTGGTGAACAAGACGGGAGTTAGCATTCACTTAGGTCAGGCTTATTGCTCCAACCAAGGAAGCTATGCCCTTACTATGGCCGGTAGTAAGGGGTCGGGCGGAAATACATAGGGACCCGATTGTCACTTAAACCCCAGCTCTCGCGACAAGCGTGAACCTATATATTTTCGAATAAGCAAGGAGAACCAGCTGGACTCACACAAGAAGGTACAAGTAGATATTTACTTGAACTACGGAAACAGAACTCAGTCCCTTATTAGTGGACTACTCTTTATGCACCATGTAATCATGTATCATGTGCTCACGAGAATATGCACCATGTAATTATGTATCATGTGCTCATAAGAATATAAGTATCCATACGCAATTATTGCGAATACAAACCAAGATAACACTGGCACATAAGGTGTCCATGTAACACGATCAATCCAAGTAAGAGTCCATTTATAACAGACTTCAGTCAAGTAGTAGGGTATATCACTCTGTCACATGCCAAGTTGCACGTACATATTCATATCACGTTTAACACATTAAAGTGTCTATCACGATACCCTTACTATCAAATAGAGCCTAATACCTTAGACTCTAAACACGTAGTAGAATAGGTCACATTGTACCTAGACACAGTCATACTTCACATATATGTATCGTTAGTAATCGAATACATTTTCTAACACATATTGTGTTCTGTAGTTATTCTTATTACTTAAATCGTAGTATTCACGATTATATGAATTATCTTCATATTACACTAGTCCCTATTTTCTTTAGGAACCAGTTCAAGACAAGATATCTTCTTCATTCTTTATATACTTCATTAAGTATATACATGATTAAACTAAATCACTTACACTTTAGTGCTTATTTATAGCACTTTCAATATACACGTATCAAGTTCAAGTATGTAGAAGAGTTAATCATTCTCTATCTAGTTCCATAACCCAATTCTTTGGTTATTCATACCATGTACCAATCAATCAAGAAGCCACATTCTATCAAGTAAATATATGCAAGATTTGCATATACACATCAAGACTCTTTCAAGTTTGTTACCATACACCTATATTGGTGTCAAGGCACGTACAAGATTTTATAATCTTATATTCAAGTCTTAATCCAATTATTTGGATGTTCAAGTCATGTACAAGATTTTATTGTCTTATATTTCAAGTTACTGTTTCATCTTAAGACATTCAAGACATTCAATACATATACAAGATCTTATCATCTTATATCCAAGTTCTCAATCCATTTCTTTGGATGATTAAACATGTACAAGAGTTAATTATCTTATACTTCAAGTTCAAGCTAGGAAGATGAATTATACATCTTTCACGAATTATTTTCCAATCCTTTTCTTAGGACATTCACGCTCAAGACATTAGTTGGTGCCCCTAAGGTACACAAACATTAACTTCAAGACACATAAAAGAGTTACTACTCTTATACTCAAGTTATTATTTAATTATGATTCAAGTCCACATTTTATTTATTCACAAAGGGACTATTTTTCAGTACTAGAGTGTTCTACAACACTCATCTAGGCCATGTAGGGTAGTACCCTAAACCTAGACCAAGAATACTTCGAGTTCAAATTAAGTAAATGAGCTATACCACTCATACTTACAAGTTCATAATCCCCTACATAGGATATTCGAGCTCAAGACACTAATTTGGTGCTCTCAAGGTGCACAAACATTGTTCCAAGACAAGCATAACACATAAGTGCTTGTTCATAGCACTTTCAAGACACATAAAAGAGTTCTTCCTTTTATACTCAAGTTCTCATTTGAGTTCTATAAGTGTTCAAGTACAAGACTAAGTTCTCATTTTAATTAAATGAGTATTCATGTTTAAGACCAAGTTCTGATGCCCCTAAGGTGTCACAACACTTGCTAGGACATCTTATACTAAGGTTATATACCTTAACTAGAGTTACTTCCAACTTATACAAACTTTAAACAACATTTTGTTTTTTAGGTAACTGTGCGGTCGCCCAAAATGGACTGTGCGGTCGCACACAAGCAGGTCAATTCATTTGAAAAACCTTTCAGAAAGATGGGCGGTCGCCCAAGGTTTTTGTGCGGTCGCACAAGGTACCAAAATGCCAAAATCCGAATTCTTTCCCAGGTTAAATAATTTTCCGTCTCAAGCGTAGGAGTAAAACCCACTAACACTTTCTAACATTCAAGAGTGCATTTTAACATGCCCAGAACACTTCTATAGGGACACTTTATTAATTTATCACCGTCCCACAAGTAATAGAATAATTTTCTTTTATTCCAATTTAATATTTCACCGTCCCCAAAAGTATAAGTACAATTTTATATTATACTACTATACCCATTTAGGGATACTTCCATTCATTTCCCCGTACCACAAATAATGATACAATTTTTCTAATAATATTTAAATCAAGTTACTATTTTACCGTCTCACGAATAGGAGTACAATTTTTATAACTTTCCCAGGATACTTTGCAAGCCTATTTCATTCTTTTATTTCATACGAATACTCCCTTCGTACCAAATTTACAAGTATCACAAAAATTGCTCAAAACACAATTTTAACAAGAACAAGTAGCGGGAATAACATATATGCATGTTATTACAAGTAAGGGGGAGTCAATAACTTACCTAGTCATAAATCAAGTTGACCCAAATTAATTTCTGATCGGTCTGGAACGCTCTATTCAACGCCACGAATATTTATCCGGGACCAGAATCACGAACAGAGGAATAATTAATCGCGAGAAGTCGAGAATAGAAGAAATTTCTACTCCTAACTTTGAAACAGAGGAAACGTAAACTTAGTTGGAGAGGAAATGACTCAGAGAGAGGGATCAACCAAGTTTTATCCTAAACAAGTTTCAAAAATTGCAACTAGGCCCCTCAAGTTCTAACTTTGACAAAAAGGCCCCTAAACTTTCAACTTTGACATTTAACCACCTTAATTTTCTAAAGTAACTAAATAATTAACTCAAATAAAATAGCATATAAATATGCTAGCCAAGAATTTAACAAGCAAGTCAAAATTTTAACAAATAAGTCAAATATTTAACGAGATTAAGGATGGGCGTTACATCCTTCCCACCTTAAAGAAAATTCGTCCTCGAATTTTTTACTAGATCAAGATTATAACATATGTAATCAACAAGTAGAACTCAAGAACATCACGACTATGCACAGATACTCACAAATATTCTATGCAATTTAGATGTATAACATATAACATCAAAACACATAAAGTCAAACAGACTCGATTAGTCAATCCACTATATCGGTGAAACTTGACATATCCACTAGAATAATAGAACTGGTCATATCCTCCAGATCACTGTAATACTGGTCAAATCCACTAGGCAATCTCAGATACTGAAGTCGTGGTTATCCATCGTTTCAATATTCAAAACGGACTTCACGTATATCAATCCATCGAGAAAATCCATCGAAAAATGTAGCTCTCGGTGTCAAATAATTAACGATAGAGCTGCCCTCGAAATTCATTAATGAATCTCTAACAAGATCAAGAAAATCTCAAGAACACGCGTACCTTAGTTGTTTCCACTTATAGGTCAACACAGATACTCACTTCAGACATCCACTACAAGGTAGATATATCCTCTATCAAGAAATTCTCAAGTTGAATCTTCAACTCGTTTACTCAATCAAGGTCAAGAACATTAATCCAGATGTCAGCACTGTATTCGCACTGTAACAACTCAAGATAACCCAAGTTTCTCATCAAGAATGGATACATCCATCTGGTTTGGTGTAGAAATTCCACTATCAATCACATAGGTTAAATACCCAGTACAATCTCAAGAACCCTTTCTAGACTTTCAATGCAGAACATAAAGGTTATGCATAAATCTATCATGCTCACATATATAGTCAAGCATACTAGCATAGAAATAATTACCATCTATTGTGGTAAACAAGAATGACCTAACACATAGAAAGTCAAGTCATAACACGTATCGCATCAATGTCCCATCTAGGTAACATGACCAAGTTAACATAGAACGTATAGGGTGTTATCACCCACACTTCTATCAAGCTCTTATTCATAACAATATCAACACGTAGTCTCTTACTAGAGAATACACTTTCACATAATTCACGAGATAAGGACAAGCATGCATATATAGCACGAAACCATGTCCACAAGACAAGATAGATACGCCTAAGTCTTTGAAGACTCACACTCTCGATTCTCGAATCATCTAATCCAATTGGATTAACACTATCAACACCAGTCCTATGCCTGGTATAACAACAAGTAACGAAGCACTCGGCGTCGAAAACACACCCAAGACTAACCCAACCTAGGCAATAGACCCTATCCAGGCTAAGAGCTAAACCATAGCTCTGATACCACACTGACACGACCCAAGTCCCGGGATTCCCTAATAGAACCTCGAACCTGGTGCGCGTAACTAACAAGAAACAAGAAACTAACAGGAAACAGGAACAATACCTGTTAAAAACAAAACTGACATGATATGTATACTCAAGAGTAGGGAGCTAAGATAGCTCACACGAGTTCTAGACCAAGAAAATTAAAACCAAACAAGGTTATATACAGCGGAAGACATGCCTAGCAAATAAGCTGGCATCAAGAACTGTCTAGGGACAACAAATACTACCCCAATACAAGCCCAGAGTTTATTAACTCATACAAGATCGTCCTTACCAAAATATAAAAGGACACTAACTTCGAACAAGAATATCCTGCTGAGTAAGTTCCCAGCTAAGGCGAGCCTCACTGCGTACTATCCCCTGCTTTCCTGGGGGGGGAAACAATTAAACAAATAAAGGGTGAGATAAATCTCAGTAAGCTATTAACATGCAACTATATGTCATGTTATCATGCAATACAAGTAGATACTCAAGTAATCATATATCAAGTATCATTAAGTAACAAGTATAGGTGAGGCTAAGCCAACTCAACAAGTAATCAAGCTCAAGAAAGGTTCAGGTAACAAGTAATCAAGTAGTGCGAGAGGCTAGACCAGCTCACAAGATGCACATAGGCCTATCACGCATTGTACCTGAATCCTTCCTTATTTCTCCCAAGAATACCATTTGTTGTCGATGCTTTTCTAGCTGAGGACAACCAAGAACAGGAACAAGAGACTGCTGTGCAGTATATTAGAAGACCTGGTAACCAGTGTCATCCACAAGATACAAAATCCACGTGGTGAACAAGACGGGAGTTAGCATTCACTTAGGTCAGGCTTATTGCTCCAACCAAGGAAGCTATGCCCTTACTATGGCCGGTAGTAAGGGGTCGGGCGGAAATACATAGGGACCCGATTGTCACTTAAACCCCAGCTCTCGCGACAAGCGTGAACCTATATATTTTCGAATAAGCAAGGAGAACCAGCTGGACTCACACAAGAAGGTACAAGTAGATATTTACTTGAACTACGGAAACAGAACTCAGTCCCTTATTAGTGGACTACTCTTTATGCACCATGTAATCATGTATCATGTGCTCACGAGAATATGCACCATGTAATTATGTATCATGTGCTCATAAGAATATAAGTATCCATACGCAATTATTGCGAATACAAACCAAGATAACACTGGCACATAAGGTGTCCATGTAACACGATCAATCCAAGTAAGAGTCCATTTATAACAGACTTCAGTCAAGTAGTAGGGTATATCACTCTGTCACATGCCAAGTTGCACGTACATATTCATATCACGTTTAACACATTAAAGTGTCTATCACGATACCCTTACTATCAAATAGAGCCCAATACCTTAGACTCTAAACACGTAGTAGAATAGGTCACATTGTACCTAGACACAGTCATACTTCACATATATGTATCGTTAGTAATCGAATACATTTTCTAACACATATTGTGTTCTGTAGTTATTCTTATTACTTAAATCGTAGTATTCACGATTATATGAATTATCTTCATATTACACTAGTCCCTATTTTCTTTAGGAACCAGTTCAAGACAAGATATCTTCTTCATTCTTTATATACTTCATTAAGTATATACATGATTAAACTAAATCACTTACACTTTAGTGCTTATTTATAGCACTTCCAATATACACGTATCAAGTTCAAGTATGTAGAAGAGTTAATCATTCTCTATCTAGTTCCATAACCCAATTCTTTGGTTATTCATACCATGTACCAATCAATCAAGAAGCCACATTCTATCAAGTAAATATATGCAAGATTTGCATATACACATCAAGACTCTTTCAAGTTTGTTACCATACACCTATATTGGTGTCAAGGCACGTACAAGATTTTATAATCTTATATTCAAGTCTTAATCCAATTATTTGGATGTTCAAGTCATGTACAAGATTTTATTGTCTTATATTTCAAGTTACTGTTTCATCTTAAGACATTCAAGACATTCAATACATATACAAGATCTTATCATCTTATATCCAAGTTCTCAATCCATTTCTTTGGATGATTAAACATGTACAAGAGTTAATTATCTTATACTTCAAGTTCAAGCTAGGAAGATGAATTATACATCTTTCACGAATTATTTTCCAATCCTTTTCTTAGGACATTCACGCTCAAGACATTAGTTGGTGCCCCTAAGGTACACAAACATTAACTTCAAGACACATAAAAGAGTTACTACTCTTATACTCAAGTTATTATTTAATTATGATTCAAGTCCACATTTTATTTATTCACAAAGGGACTATTTTTCAGTACTAGAGTGTTCTACAACACTCATCTAGGCCATGTAGGGTAGTACCCTAAACCTAGACCAAGAATACTTCGAGTTCAAATTAAGTAAATGAGCTATACCACTCATACTTACAAGTTCATAATCCCCTACATAGGATATTCGAGCTCAAGACACTAATTTGGTGCTCTCAAGGTGCACAAACATTGTTCCAAGACAAGCATAACACATAAGTGCTTGTTCATAGCACTTTCAAGACACATAAAAGAGTTCTTCCTTTTATACTCAAGTTCTCATTTGAGTTCTATAAGTGTTCAAGTACAAGACTAAGTTCTCATTTTAATTAAATGAGTATTCATGTTTAAGACCAAGTTCTGATGCCCCTAAGGTGTCACAACACTTGCTAGGACATCTTATACTAAGGTTATATACCTTAACTAGAGTTACTTCCAACTTATACAAACTTTAAACAACATTTTGTTTTTCAGGTAACTGTGCGGTCGCCCAAAATGGACTGTGCGGTCGCACACAAGCAGGTCAATTCATTTGAAAAACCTTTCAGAAAGATGGGCGGTCGCCCAAGGTTTTTGTGCGGTCGCACAAGGTACCAAAATGCCAAAATCCGAATTCTTTCCCAGGTTAAATAATTTTCCGTCTCAAGCGTAGGAGTAAAACCCACTAACACTTTCTAACATTCAAGAGTGCATTTTAACATGCCCAGAACACTTCTATAGGGACACTTTATTAATTTATCACCGTCCCACAAGTAATAGAATAATTTTCTTTTATTCCAATTTAATATTTCACCGTCCCCAAAAGTATAAGTACAATTTTATATTATACTACTATACCCATTTAGGGATACTTCCATTCATTTCCCCGTACCACAAATAATGATACAATTTTTCTAATAATATTTAAATCAAGTTACTATTTTACCGTCTCACGAATAGGAGTACAATTTTTATAACTTTCCCAGGATACTTTGCAAGCCTATTTCATTCTTTTATTTCATACGAATACTCCCTTCGTACCAAATTTACAAGTATCACAAAATTGCTCAAAACACAATTTTAACAAGAACAAGTAGCGGGAATAACATATATGCATGTTATTACAAGTAAGGGGGAGTCAATAACTTACCTAGTCAAAAATCAAGTTGACCCAAATTAATTTCTGATCGGTCTGGAACGCTCTATTCAACGCCACGAATATTTATCCGGGACCAGAATCACGAACAGAAGAATAATTAATCGCGAGGAGTCGAGAATAGAAGAAATTTGTACTCCTAACTTTGAAACAGAGGAAACGTAAACTTAGTTGGAGAGGAAATGACTCAGAGAGAGGGATCAACCAAGTTTTATCCTAAACAAGTTTCAAAAATTGCAACTAGGCCCCTCAAGTTCTAACTTTGACAAAAAGGCCCCTAAACTTTCAACTTTGACATTTAACCACCTTAATTTTCTAAAGTAACTAAATAATTAACTCAAATAAAATAGCATATAAATATGCTAGCCAAGAATTTAACAAGCAAGTCAAAATTTTAACAAATAAGTCAAATATTTAACGAGATTAAGGATGGGCGTTACACAACACCCGTGGAAGAATTGGGAAAAGTTTATGGCTCTGCAGAAGTAAGTGTGTTGACCTACTCCGGGCAAGTACACATGGAGAACCCCAAGAAACCTCTGCCATAGGAACACCGCTTACCACCCTCATTTGCCAAAGAGGCAAGAGACATGGATCTCGAAAAGGAAGACCCCGTCCTTACTCAACTAAAGAATACCCAAGCCAATATATCCCTTTAGTCCCTCCTTATGTCGTCTTACCCGCATAAGCTCAGGTTGGAGGAGTGCCTGGCTCAAACCATGGTGCCTACCACGGCTACCCCCGAGGAGGCCGTGCAAATGATTGGAAGTGTCCAATATGGAAACATCATCACCTTCACCGATTTGGATTTGCCTAAATTTGGGGCTAACCACAATGAAGCCCTCTACATTACAGTACAATTGGACAAACGCTGCCTCCCCCGGGTCTTGGTTGATAACGGTTCTGCTATGAATGTCTTGCCCGCCAAGATGATGGACCTCCTCGATCTCAAAGCCGCCGACCTAAGGCCCTCCATAATTACCGTCAAAGCTTATGACTCTTCAGCCCGATCAGTCCTAGGGATGGTCACATTGAGATTATGGTTTGGGAAACAAAGGATGCCAAATGATTTCCAAGTGCTTGATATCCCCATCTCCTTTACCGCTTTGTTAGGCCGTCCATGGATCCATAAAGTCAATAGAGTAGCTTCCACCCTTCATCAGTGCGTGAAATACATGCAAGGAGGTAACCTAACAATCATTTATGGGGACAGTGTCACCATGGAAGGGACCAACACCAACAGAATTCCTGTGCTGGAAATTAAGCACGAGGAGAACGGTATGGTTTTGACCAGCTTCGCGGAAATACCTTCCGAGACCCATGTTTGTTGTATGGACCTCACACTCACCAAGGATAAAATTCCCCCCTCAATGAAAATGATGCGTTTGATGCATTACCTCTCGGGACTTGGTCTTGGGAAGAAGCTCCAAGGGACTCACAAGGTTGTCGAGATTAAGGAACAAAAGACACTCCACGGCCTGGGGTATAAGCCAACTCCCGAAGACCTCAGAATGGATAAGGAAATGGCCCGAAGGAAGAACCAAGCCAGAGCTCAAGGAGTCCCGTATAAAGCTCCTAACCTTCGCCCATACACCTTTGATATGAGCCGCTACTTCGTGAAAGGAGGGATCCAAACCAAATCCCCGAGGAAAAAAGAACCAATGGTAACCAATTGGGACAGGCTTCAAGAGGACCTTACGAGATTCCAAGGGATGACCGCCAACCCCGTGAGGAGGGAATACCTGGATACGCCCAAAATGCCTTGTCCCACCAAGACCACGGTGACACATGAATACTCTTTCAAAGGGGTGCCCGAAATGGTGAAACAATTCGAGGCTTGGTCCGTAAAAGGAAACGGCAAGGAAGAAGAACCCGTCTGGGGTAGGAATGGAAAGTACGAGTTTGGGGAGTGGCTTCCCAAGAAAGCCAAAGAGGAAGTCACGGATGACGAATGGAATGTCGTGGTGATGCAAGGTTTATTTGGAGAAGAGTTGGTTGTGCCAGATTTAATTGATCTAGGGAAAGAAATGGTTGCTGCAATAGAGGACGGATCCCCTGAGATTTTCGACCCCCGCACCTTGGTTGGGAAAGATGATATGCCTCTAAATAATTGGGTGACCTTGTCCGGACCTGTGGCCAGTAAGGAAGAAATGACTGTAAAACTTGGATTGGTCCCCCTCCCTTTAGAGACGAACGTCATAGGTTCAAATGTAACCGAGTCCCCTCAATCTCTTGTCTTTGAGTTTGAGTCTGTTTCCTCCGAGGGCCTCACGCCCGAGGATTATGATCTTGTAGCTAATATTGTATTCCCCTTTGCATTGAATGAAATAATAGACCTTTCCGAGTATCCCCTCATTGCCAATTAATTAGATGATAAATTAACTAATAATCTGAAAACGGTTAATGATGAATCACCTAATAATGCAGACGAACTAAACAAACAATACATTAAAAAACTCTCAAAGCAGGTTATTGATCGAGAGGAAAACCGTGCCCAAGCTGCCGAAGAGGTTTTGACTAAGGTGAATTTGGGGACTGCGGATGAACCAAAAGAGACACAGATTGGTAGCTACTTCAAAGGGGCCGAGAGGAAATACTTGGTTAAGTTTCTCAAGGAATATGTGGATGTCTTCGCTTGGTCTTACAGGGACATGCCAGGGTTAGATGCTTCGATTGTGGAGCACAAGATCCCCGTGGATGCCGAAGTGAAACCGGTTAAGCAAAAGCTCCGACGAATCAAACCGGAATGGTCTTTGCAAGTCAAAGAAGAGATTGAGAAACTGCTCCGAGTCGGATTCATAAGGGTGATAGAATATCCCTCATGGCTTTCCAACATAGTGACAGTGACAAAGGCCAATGGATAGGTCTGGTGTTGTGTCGAATTCAGGGACCTCAACAAAGTAAGCCCTAAGGACGACTTCTCTCTCCCAAACATCGACATGCTTGTGGACACAACCTCTAGCTTCGAGGTCAAGTCCTTCGTGGACGGTTTTGCCGGATACAATCAAATCAAAATGGCCGAAGAAGACAAGAAAAGACTGCCTTCACCACCCCATGGGGGACCTTTTGCTACACCATGATGCCTTTTGGGATAAGGAACGCTGTGGCTACTTACCAAAGGACCAAAACCACACTCTTCCATGACATGATCCACAAGGAAATAGAGGTGTCTGTAGATGACATGATTATCCACTCCAAAGGTACCGATGGACAGCATTTGGTTAACCTAAGAAAATTCTTTGATAGGTTGAGAAAACACTCCATGAGGCTCAACCCTGCTAAGTGCACTTTCGGGGTCTCTCGTGGCAAGGTTTTGGGATACATGGTCACCGAGCGCGGCATTGAGATTGACCCTCAAAAGGTTAAGGCGATTGTGGAGATGAGGCCACCTCGCACTCAAACAGAAGTGAAAGCTTTCATGGGACGACTGCAATACATTAGTCGTTTCATAAACCAACTTACCCCCACATGTGAACCAATTTTCAAATTATTGAGAAAGAACGCAGAGGTTGAATGGAATGAGGAATGCTAAAGGGCCTTCGAGAAAATCAAGGCCTACCATACTCATCCGCCAATCCTTTGCCCTCCACACAAGGATAAGCCCCTCTTGTTATACTTGACAGTAACGGATACGTCAGTGGGAGCCATGTTGGCCCAAGGAAAGAGAGATTCAAAAGTGGAGAATGCCATCTACTTTGTGAGCCGAAAATTGCAAGGGAGTGAGCTTAACTACTCCGCCATTGAAAAAACATGTGCCGGACTAGTATGGGTGGTGAGAAAGTTGAAACACTACATGCATTCCCATTCAATACAACTTATCTCCAAAATAGATCCCATCAAATGCTTGTAGGAAAAGCCATCTCTTTCCATGAGACTCGCCAAATGGTCATTCTTCCTTATGGAATACGACATCAGCCACGTGACATGAAAAGCGGTCAAAGGGAGAGTTATGGCGGAACATTTGGAAGATTTTCCCGTGGACGAGAAGGAGGAGCCTGAACCCTAATTTCCCGATGAAGAGATCTTCGCCCTTGAGGGAGAAAATAAGTGGCAACTGTTCTTTGATGGAGCGGCAAACAAAAGAGGAAATGGCATTGGAATGCTCCTAGTTGATCCGAAGGATGAGCACACCCCCATTGCCATTAAGTTAAACTTTGATGTAACCAACAATGCCGCCGAATATGAGGCATGCACAGCCGGCTTAGAGGCTGCCTTTGAAAGGAACGTGAAAGAATTGGAAGTATACGGGGATTCAGCCTTAATCATCAACCAAGTGTCCAACAAATGGAAGACGTTGGACCCCAGGTTGCAAAAGTATCATGCCCACATAGAAGAACTTATGGCCCAATTCAAAGAGGTCAGCTTTCATTACCTACCAAGGGATAGGAACCGTTTCGCGGATGCGTTGGCCACCTTGGTTGAAATTCCCGAAGGGAAGTCCATAAAACCCTTCCGAGTTGGTAGAAAAGAAAACCCTGGCCTACTGTTGTGAGATAAACAGAATCCCGGAGAAGGTAGAAGAGCCATGGTACAACCAAATCTACCAATTTCTCAAAGAAGGAGACGCTTCCTTCACATATGAGAGAGGAGAGTACAAGGATGGGATCAAAGCCAAAGATATGGTAGCCCTCAAGCGGTTAGCGTCTCACTATGTCATCCTAGGGGACACCTTGAACAAGAAGCTCCACCAAGGCCTCCTCCTAAGATGCATAAGCATGGAAAAGGCAAAGGAGCTCATACAAGAAGTCCACGGTGGAATTTGTGGTCCTCACATGAACGCTCGAGGATTAATGCAAGTCATCCTACAAATGGGATACTTTTGGATTTCAATGGAAACTGATTGTATACAGTTTGTGAAAAGGTGTGATAAGTGTCAGCGGTTTTCCAACCTCAATCACCTAATGCCTCATCACTTGTATTTCATGACCACCCCATGGCCCTTCTCGACTTGGGGCATCGACATCATCGGAAAAAAATTTCCACCCGGAAGCAATGGGCACGAATTTGTCTTGGTAGCCGTAGACTACTTCACAAAATGGGTTGAAGGTAAGTCCTACAAAGTCCACACTTTCAAGAAGGTTGCGGGATTCATCAAGGAGAGTATCATGTGCCGTTAGGGAGTTCCAAATGAGGTCATCACATATAATGGCTCTCATTTTGAAGGCGAATGTGACCAACTGTTGAAAGAATTTCAAGTCACTCGCCACAAGCCTTCCCTTTATAGGCCTCAGACCAATGGTGCAATAGAAGCCGCTAATAAAACTCTTGAGAGAATCATAAAAAAGATGACAACACGGGGTAAGGATTGGCCCGAAAATCTACATCTAGCATTGTGGAGCTACCGGACGTCTGTCAGAACAGCCACCAGCGAAACCCCTTTTTCCTTAACTTATGGGATGGAAGCCATGCTCCCGGCCAAGTTGAAGGTCCCATCTCTAAGGATTCTGCTAGAAAACCAAATTCATGAAGTAGATTGGCTCCGACGCCGGCATGATGAATTGGCCCTGCTAGATGAACGTCGTCTAAAAGCCATGGAACATATCCGTGCCTACCAAGGGAGAATGGCACGAGCCTTTGACAAAAAGGTGAAGCCCCGAAAAATTCGGGCAGGAGACGTGGTTCTCAAAGAAAAACCCCCGGGAAGGTCTAATCCCGATCGAAAGTAGGAACCCGTATGGATTGGTCCCTTTATGGTAAAGGAAATCTTTTCGGGAGGTGCAATGAGACTTGCAGACTTGGATGGAAACCCTTTCATGCACCTGGTCAATGGCGACAAGCTCCGATGTTACTTTGTTTAAAAAAAGAGTGCTAAAAGAATATACCCGCCTAGATTGAAAACCCATTTGGGCGATCTAGGGAAAAAACAATGTCGCACCAGAATTCATGGAATTGAACTACGATGACCTGAGCCCCTTAGTCTTATTTGTAAAAGGGGAACGTAGGAATTGTCATTAATCCTCATCCTTCCGCTTCTTCTTTTGGCTCCTCTGAGTTTTCTTCTTCTTCACATTAAAAAATCTCGATCTCTTCCCTCCCAAGATCAAGTAATCTCCCAATCTCCTCGACGAGCCCAGTTGCCCTCAAAGCTGTGTTAACTGAAGCCCTAGCTCGGAGATCCTCCATCTGTGCCTCAATCTTAGGCACCATGTGTAGATACCCCGGGGGAACCACGGCTTGGCTAGAGCACGTGAATTAACCTAGGATGTCTAATTATGTTTTAGAGTCGCCACCCACGTTTTAGAGGAACGCGAGAAAACCTAAGAAAATAGCCTTTTTTATTGATTACGAAACCAAAGATTCTTGAGATGAGGGGTTCGGGGGTTAGGTTACGAAATGGGAAGTACTTAAATACCCATTTCGCCCGAGAAAAGTCGGTCTTGTTTGTTCATAATTCACTTTTTAAGATAAATGTGTTCTTCCTATTAAAATGATGATAAAAAAGGGGTTTTAGAGTTTGAAATGTAGGGAGATGACTCCTAGGCCAATTCAAGGTAATGAAAGGACCGTTGGTGTCATGTCCCAAGTGGTTTTGGGTGATTGCACATTTGATTGAAGGAGGAGAAGAAGAAGAAGAAGAAGAAGAAGAAGAAGAAGAAGAAGAAGAAGAAGAAGAGAAATGTTTAATACCTTTACCTATAGTATCCTTCAAAAAGAATCTCTTGTGAAGCCTTGAAGAAGAGATTGAATACTTTGTTGAAGAAGTCCCAAGAAAAGTCTATGAAAGAAGTGAGTAAAAAGGTTTGAAAGTAATGATTTTCCAAGTCCTCCTCCAATGATGGATTGGAGGGGTTTTTATAGTTGAAAAGTGACTGTTTTTGGAGCCAAACGGAGTCTCCAAGAAATCTTTCCTGGGCAAAATCATGTATAATGAGCAAGGGAGAGATTCTTGGGCAGAATCTGTAACTGACACGCCCCAGAAGCGCGCGCATCCCACCTAGGCGGCGGAAGGCACGCGCGTCTGGCCTCAAGGGGCGGAGGCGCGCGACTCTGAGAAGCAATTTTTGACAGAATGGACTAGAAAGTTAGAACTGTTATTCAGTTTAGCCCTGGGACTTAACGGAGTCCGTCTGGAACTTAACCAAAGTAACAGAAACTAACAGGAAACACTTAAAAGAGGAAGAAACACAAAATCAAGTGTGCAATCGGGGTGAGCGGTCCAAGGCGGGGTGTCTACAGAGCCCCTCGGCGGCGTGGATTGCGAAGCAAACGCGCCGACGAAAGACAGACATCCGCCTAGGGCATCACCAAGAAAAGGAAAAGACTCGATAAAAGCAGGAATTTGAAATTGCGGAGGATAGAGGTACGGTCCCTGTGTGAGCGGCTTTGAGAGATAAGGGTGTGCTCCCTATGTGAGCGGCTTTGCCAATAGCGGGATCTGTTTGCTGGAAGCGGGATCTGTTTGCTGGAAGCGAGATCTGTTCGTTGAGAGCGAGATCCGTTTGCTGGAAGCGGGATCTGTTTGTTGAGAGCGAGATCCGTTAGCTGGAAGAGGGACCTCTTTGCTGAGAGCGAGATCCGTTTGCTGGAAGCGGGACCTATTTGCTGAGAGTGAGGACCGTTTGCTGGAGTGCAGGACCCGGAGGACCGTTTGCTAGAGTGCGGGACCCAGAGGACCGTTTGCTGGAGTGCGGGACCCGGAGGAGCGTTTGCTGAAGTGCGGGACCCAGAGGACCGTTTGCTGAGGTGCGGGACCCGAAGGACCGTTTGCTGTGGTGTGGGACCCGGAGGACCGTTTGCTGAGGTGCGGGACCCGGAGGACCGTTTGCTGAGGTGCGGGACCCGGAGGACCGTTTGCTGAGGTGCGGGACCCGGAGGACCGTTTGCTGAGGTGCGGGACCCGGAGGACCGTTTGCTGGAGTGCGGGACCCGGAGGATCGTTTGCTGGAGTGCGGGACCCGGAGGACCGTTTGTTAGAGTTGCGGGACCCGGAGGACCGTTTCCTGAGGTGCGGGACCCGGAGGACCGTTTCCTGAGGTATGGGACCCGGAGGACTGTTTGCTTTGAACGGATGTAGATCTTGTTTGATGAAGAAGCAGTGATTCCGTGGATTATCCCGAACCAAATTGTTGTCGTAAGCCATACTTTGACTTTTGACGGGGTGCGGGCACAATTGACTGCGGAATGCTTTGTGCTGGGGATGAATTGTAAAAACTGATCTTTGAGAAATAACGGCATCTGTTACGAATCTCATTCAGCTTGTAGTGGGGGAGCTGAAAACTCAGATGAACATGGATGTGACACCTTGATTTCCCGCGTGGGGAGTTGTGTTTGAATTCCTCAGGGAGCAAAGGCGCGTGCGTCTGGTTTTCGCTGTGGGAAGCGCGCGCGTCTTAGTGACATAGCGAGGGGCGCGCGCATTCCGTCCCAGTTCAGCATACATAGACAGACAGTTCACTTTTCGGTGAGTTTTTTTCAAAATTTCGAAGAGCCCTCCAAATTCTGAACCCAATTTTCGCGGAGAAATCACCCCAAAACACTTTCTTGTTGTTCTAGGTGCGATTCTATCATAGAAACGATGTCGGATCGTCAACAATCTCCTCCATTCGAGATGCCACAGGGCGAGGAGCCCGAGGTTGGAATTGAGGCGATGGACCCGAGTTTGCTCACGTATCAGCCGCATACCCATATCTCCCACTTTGTTACAGCGGGATTGGTAAGAATTTTTCATTCTCTTTGTGATTTTCGCACTTTTGGGGCTGCTCTGTTTCATCCGTATTTTTTTGCTGCAACTTCTTTCATTGATTGTTGCTGTTGACTTACTGCAAGAAACATGTTCGGATACCCCTTTTCATACCCATGCACTCGTATGCATGTTGAAGTTTCTGTTTCGGGTTTGTCCGTTTTTCTAGCCGTTATGCTGACGAAATTTTCGTTGTTTCTTGTTTCTTTTCAGGAGTGGAGCCGCCTGTTGGAGATCTGAGGCGGAGCTCATGGCCCGGTCACCATCTGGAGTAAGCTGCCCGAGAATGTCAGGGCTCGGGTTCAGGCCACCCATTTTGGCCTCTTTATTACCAGTCTGCCGGCGTTGAAGAATGATCCGGATGTTATTCAGGCTCTGAGAGAGAGATGGTGGGACACCACACATACTTTCCATCTGCCTATGGGAGAGGTCACGATGACGCCCACTAATTTCACGGCATTGACTGGTCTGCCGTTTGCGGGGGAGCCTGTCCCTTGTGGTTTGAGAGGGACCCTTCGGACTGCTGACATGCTGTTAGCCCTGGTTGACTGCGGCTTCCCGGTGAAGAATTACCGAGTCACTTGGGGGAGCATCCGTCGGTATTTTAGTATTCTTGCAGCCGAGCCATTGGGTGTCACTGCTGAGCGGGTCGATGCTGTGGCCCGTTGTTTTATATGGTACCTGTTGTCCCATACTCTGTTTGCCAGTGGAGGGTCATCGGCTTCCTTGGCTTTGCTTGACTTGTTGGTAAACTTGGACCAGGCCGGTCATTATAACTAGCGTGCAGCGGGCTTGGTTGCTTGTTATCATGGTATGAATCTGACCAGCCGTTCGACCACTAGTTCGGTCACGGGTTTCAGCCTGTTGTGGGAGGTATACTGCTTTCCCTTTTCTTTTCGGCCTTCTTGTCATTTGCTCTACTGTATCTTTGAACTGTCATTTAATTCTGCTCTTGTCTCTGTTTTGCAGCTATGGGCCTTTGCTGTCTTAGAGCTGAGGGACTTCAAGATTAATAGAGAGGGTCAGCCCCAGTATCCGGACTGCGTGAGGTGGTCATATAGAGAGAGGAACGTGAGGACTGGCACTGTTCCCATCAGCCTGCTTTCAGCTCGGCGCCACTTGGATTCTTTGAGGCCGGAGGCTGTCGCCTCTTCTTTGTTTTCGTGGAGAGCTATTTATGCCTTTATTGAGCATACCCTGATTCGCACCCGCTCGAGGCTTCTGATGAGCTCAGTAGAGTGTATGGCGATGTATCTTGGAGAGAGAGTGTTTTGGCAGCATGGTGGTCAGGTGACGGACTTCCACCACCCTCCTAGGCCAGCGGTTCCTGATGTTCCTCCTTTCAATCCTCGTAATTGGAGGGCTCTTTCAGAGGCAGACCGGGCAGTCTACCTTGCGGGGGTTGATGCTGTCCCTTTCATTCATCTAGAGTAGGATTACGGTTTATTCCGGGAGCATAACCTCCAGCAGGATTTCATGTTTACTGATCCGAGGGAGACACATGCTGCGCCACAGACTTCGGCTCGATTTTATCCCACCGGTGCTGGATATTGCTTTAATCCCCCTTTGCCTCCTTCATATTATACTTACTCGAACTTTGGGGTGTATGAGGAGCAGATGGAGATTGTTCCCGAGGACATGTCGCTGGAGAGAGAGCCTCCTGTTCAGGCTGCTGTGGTATATTTTCCTGACTGTCTTTGCATTTCTCAGTTCTAGTCTCGCTTCTCTGTTCTTCGTATTGATGCAACTTCCTTTTTCTGTTCTCTGTTGTGGCAGGTACCTGTAGCTGCTTATAGGCACTTGGGCAGACAGAACAAAGGGATGAGGAGGAGACTCCGTCAGCTGGAGGAGAGGGTACTAGGGCTGTGCAGGGATATTGCTGCCATGACTAGAGATACTGCTGGTGCTGTCTCTGGTGCTGCGAGAGGAGCTGCCCGAGGTGCTCGGGGCATGAGATGAGGCTGCAGGGATGCTGCACTAGACATTGATGAGGCTGTCTCTTCGGCAAGGCAGTCACTGAGCAGGAGTCTGAGCCGAGGAGGTAGCCATAGTAGGAGTCTGAGCCGATGATGTAGCCAGAGCCGGGGTAGTGCTAGTTCATCAGGGAGAGCTGTCAAGAGGACCCGGCATGATGTTGTCGTGGAGACATCTGAGGAGGAAGAATCCGTTGATGATGATGATGATGATGATGATGATGAGGAGACTGAGAGCGGCAGTGGGGGTGGACACGGTGCTGCCGATGATGATGATTCTGAGTAGCCTTTTGGAAAGGACGAGAGATTGAAAACATTTTTATTTACCTGTAATAAACATTTAGCATTTATTTACAATCCTAGCTATTTACTACGCTTTTTAGTTATCTTGTCTAGACTTGTTCCTAAGCGTCGACTCTTTACAAATAAATGTGTGCCCAAATGTGTTCATTATGGCTGCTTGAACTCCTTTTCTGTGCTGGGATCTAATTTCTTGCAGGTTGAAGGCATTTGAACGTGCCTGGGCTTCTCTCTTGAACTGACAAGGGCATGTTCTGTTTCTGTCTGCTGTCAAACGCGCGCGTGTCTGGCTTTGGTAGCGGGAGGCGCGCGCATCTGGAATCGCTTGTCGGAGGCGCGCGCTTCTGGCTTGCTGAATTCCAGCCCCTTTCTTTTCTGAGCAGGGCACTCCAACAGCTATAAATTCAAATCATTTTCGATCAGGATGATCACACAGCAATACTCTGCATCCTTTTCTTTACCCTATACCTCAAAATTCTTGTAGCGATGGCCCCGATGACCTTTACTTTTGAAGTCAAGGTTTCCATCCCCGAAGGTGATAAGTCCGTCCCCATTGCTCCAATTGTGAAGACGCGTCCTAGCGTTTTTGATCGTTTGGGGAGACCAAATGAGGAGGTTGTTTCTGTGGATTCTGTGAAGCCGGTGGTCCATGTGAGGGATTATAGGCCTCATTACTTGCCTAAGAAGAAGAAAGGCAAGGGGAATTCTTCTCATGTGTGGAGGCGTCCCGTGGTTGTTCCGGTCCAAGCTCCTTCCAGCAAGGGCAAGGAGAAGGTTATTGATGAAGCTCTGTCTCGTCCGAGTGTCTTTTCTCGTCTTGGTGGTCTCGAGAATGCTCCGCCTCCCTCCAAGAAGACTAGAGGCTGTCCCCAAACCGAAGAAAGATTAAATATTTCTTTGTATCCCATGAGATTGCAATTTAGAATAGACCACTTGTTTAGGATTTTAATGTTTTAAGTCTTTTAATAGCTCAACATTTTCATTGTAATGATAAGAATGATTTAGTGAATGAATAAAAATTGCATCTCGTTAATTTGAAAATGATTTGGGTATTTGTTTATGTTTTAGACCGCACCCGAAGGTTGCCTACGTTCCTCCAGTGTAGAAGCTCAGGTCTCCGTAGTTCAAGCAAACGAAGACCATTTTTTTTTTTTGTGTGCACCCTGTTTTTTGCCTAGACCGCCCTTTCGGGTTTTCAATCTAGCGGGCTTCTTTTTTGCACATGCTCTAATTTTTTCTTAGGCCGCCCTTGCGGGTTTTCAACCTAGCGAGCTTTTTTTTTTTTTTTTTTTATGGTCTTCATTTATTAGACGTAAAACCACTTTAATTTGTCGAGGTTGACTTCCTTTGGCAGTTGATCTCCGTCTAAATCCACGAGTCGGACTGCACCGCCGCTTAGTATCTTCTTGACTACGTACGGACCAATCCATCGGGGTCCCCATTTTCTAAGGGGGTTCATGGAATTAGGAGGGTGTTGTCTTAGGACCAAATCTCCCACACTGATGTTTCGGGGCTTCACCTTTTTGTTGAAAGCCCTAGACATTCTTTGTTGATAGGCCTTCGTACGTTCGATTGCCCTTAGCCTTTTCTCGTCGAGTAGGGCTAGCTGTTCATATCGACTTTGCATCCAATCGACTTCATTGACTTGGTTCTCGAGGAGGACCCGCGGGGATGGAACTTCAAGCTCTATTGGTAGTACAGCTTCGGAACCATATACCAGTGCATAAGGAGTTTCTCCAGTCGCTGTCCGTATTGACGTGCAGTAGCCCCATAATGCTAGAGGTAAATTTTTGGTACATGATGTAGGTTTTCACGAATTCGGATACATGATGTGGGTTTTCACGAATTCGGCCACTTTCTTGGCGTTGAGAACTCGGTAAGCCTGTGCTTCGACCCTTTTTGTAAAATAGTCCACGGCTACTAGGACGAAAGATTGTCCGTTGCTTCCAGTAGGGTGAACTTTGCCGATAATGTCTATGCCCCAACAAGAGAAAGGCCAAGGCGTGGTCATATTATAAAGCTGTGAGGGTGGAGCGTGCTGTAGATTGGCATGGAATTGGCATTTGGCGCACCTCTTGACTTTCTCGATGCAGTCCCTTTCCATGGTACTCCAATAATAACCCATGCGGAGTATCTTCTTGGCCAACATAAACCCGTTCATGTGAGGCCCACATTCACCTTCGTGGACCTCATGCATTATTTCTTGAGCTTCGATCTCATTTGCACATAGGAGATTGATCCCCTCGTGGTGCCTTTTGTAGACTCTGTCCCCAATTAGTACATATCGGGAGGCTAGTCTTTGCAATGCCATTCGAGATTTCTTATTGCTGTTCTCGGGATAGGTACCATCCTTGAGGAAATTCATGATATCTGTATACCATGGGGAGTTTGCTTGGACCTCGTTGATCTCGATACTCATGCAGTATGCCAGACTGTTTCATCGGGAAATTTTGAAGGGTTTCACCATTTTACCCTCAGGTATTTCGACCAGTGAAGCGATGGTGGCTAGTGCATCGGCGAAACGGTTCTTGTCCCTTGGCAGGTAATTGAAGGTGATTTCTTGAAATTGTTCAACCAACTCCTCGAGATGTTGACCATACCGTTGCAGGGTTGAGTCTTGAATCTTCCATTTTCTGGATGTCTGGTTGATGATGAGCAAGGAATCACCGAATACTTCTAAACTTGTGACATTTCTTTCGAGGGCTGCTTCGAGCCCCGCTATGCAAGCTTCGTACTCAGCGGTGTTGTTAGTGGCTTCAAATTCAAGGCGGATGGCAATTGGAGTATACATGTCCTTTGGATCAACAAGTAACATCCCTATGCCATATCCATGCTTATTGGCTGCGCCATCGAAAAAAATTTTGCCACTTATTTTCCTCTGTTGTAGCGTAAATAAAATGCTCGTCGGGGAACTGTACATCTTCCCCCTTCACTTCGTCACACGGAAATTCAGCAAGCTGATCACTGAACACCTTCCCCCTGATGGATTTGAGTGTGACGTAAGTGATATCGTAGCCGGCGAGCAAGAAATACCATTTGGCTATTCTTGTTGACATGAAAGGCTTCTCGAAGATGTAGCGGAGCGGGTCCACTTTTGCTACCAACTTGATTGGGAAGGCGTCCATGTAATGCTTGAGCTTTTGAGTAACTCAAACCAATGCAGCACAAGACTTCTCTAAGACAGAGTAGTTCTTTTCAGCTCCTTGAAACCGTCGGCTGACAAAGTAGATGGCATTCTCCTTTGTGGAGTTTAGCTGTTCTTGTGCTAACATAGCCCCTAGGGCTTCATCATTGACAGTGAGATAGAGCAAGAGAGGCTTCTCTTCGTGTGGTGGAACCAAAACTGGAGGGCATGTCAAGTAATGCTTCACTTGGTCGAAAACTTCTTGGCACGCATCGGTCCATTCTAGAGCCACGTTCTTTTTGAGTAGCTTGAAGATTGGCTCACACATGGAAGTGAGTTGGTGCACAAACCGACTGATGTATTGAAGTCTGCCCATTAAACCTTTGATTTCTTTCTGCGTCCTTGGGGGAGGCATGTCAATTATTGCCTTGATCTTGGAGGGATCGGCTTCAATTCCTCTCTCAGTAACCATGTAACCAAGAACCTTTCCTCTGATGACCCCAAAAGTGCACTTTGCGGGATTGAGTCTCATGTTGTGTTGCCGAAGCCTTTCAAAGAATTTGCGAAGATCGATCAGATGTTGACCATCGGTTCCCTTCGAATGGATGATCATGTCGTCTACATAGACCTCGATCTCTTTATGAATCATATCGTGGAATAGATCCGTAACAGCCCTCTGGTAGGTAGCCCCAGCGTTCCTTAGTCCGAACGGCATGACTGTGTAGCAGAAGGTCCCCCACGGAGTTATGAAAGCTGTCTTGTGTTGATCCTCTTCGGACATGAGAATCTGATTGTAACCGGCAAAACCGTCCACGAATGAGCGGACTTCATAGTTGGCAGTTGAATCGACGAGCAAGTCGATGTTTGGTAGTGGAAAATCATCTTTCGGGTAAGCTTTGTTCAAATCCCGGAAGTCCACACAAACTCGAACCTTGCCGTTTGCCTTTCTGACTGTCACAATGTTGGCTAGCCAAGTTGGATACTCAATGACTTTGATGAAACCCACACTGAGGAGCTTTTCAATCTCTTCTTTGACTTGTAGAGACCATTCTGGCTTGATCTTTCTGAGCTTCTGCTTTACTGGCTTGGCGTCCTCTCTGATCGGAATTCTGTGCTCTGCGACCTTTCTGTCCAAACCCTGCATGTCTTTGTATGACCATGCGAATACATCCACAAATTCTCTGAGCAGTACAGTCAGTTTGTCTTTGTCTTACCCCTTGAAGAAGCTGCCAATCTTCGTTTCTTTCGGCTCTTCGTCGGTACCCAGATTAACAGTATGCAATTCTTCATCAGCCCCTGGACCATTTTCACGACAACAACGAACCTGTTGAGCTAGTTCATTTAGGTATGTTATGTTTTCGTGGTCTATTTCATCATAATTTGAATCGTTATTAACTTGTTCATTAAGTTCGTTATTAGTTAATTCATCATTTATGATGTTTGCAATCTCGGGGTACTCAGAAATATCGAATTTTTCATTAGCAAAGAAAGGAAACACACGCTTGGCTATGGCCTCCATATCCTCTTGGGTGAGGGTATTAGAAACACTCTCGGACTCGAAAGTAAGTGTGAGCCGCTCTTCCTTTGTTGCTGTGCGGGGTATGCAACCCATTTCTCGGACCAAGAAATCCTCGGATACTAAGGGCCCCTTCGTTGAATACCAGTTGTTGATTGGCTCGGAGCTTGGTGGGATCTCACTGATGGTTTCCTCAATGGTGTCGTAGATGGCGTTGACTTGACAATCGTCCATGATGGCAAATTCTTCGAACATGGAGGCTAGATCGGATAGTTCTTCCCCCACAGTAACCTCTACCTCGGATTCTATAGTCACTTTCTTGCCCCACCACTCTCGGGTGACATTGGAGTAGGCTCCCTTTCTTGTGTCGGTATTTCACAATCAGTGAAGATCTCGAGATCGGGCTTTCTGACGCCCTTGCCGTTAACCCACGGTTCGGGAAAGATAATGTACGGGACATCTTCCCCTTGGCGAACAAAATAACCATTTAGTGTGTTGCGGTAGGGTTTCAAGTCAGGGATTTCATATTGTCGACCTTCTTTGCGAGCTTGGGTCCTTTGATTCTTGACTGCTTGCTCGTATTTCAAGTCATCCTTGGTAGGCTCGTATCCCAGACCAAACTTGTTCTTGACAAAAGGAACTACCACGAGGTGCAATATCCCTTGTTGATGCTTTCCCAGGCCAAGACTGGGAAAGTGATTCATGTTCCTCATCATGCGGAGGACTTTAGGATTGCCGGGGGCCCATTGTCTGCTTCCCCCTTCTTTGTCGATGGTGTTGACGCCGGAGAGAGTGGCATCTTCTATCCCGTGTTGGACTTGGTGAACGGGTTGTCCCCCATTTCTATGGACGGTGACATTCTCGGCCATGATAGTGACTATCTCATCCCCATTTCTGATCTTGACACACTGATGGAGAGTGGAAGGTACCGCATTGGAACTGTGGATCCAAGGTCAGCCCAGAAGTAGGTTGAATGAAGCAGGGACATCAAGTACTTGGAATGGGACGGACATGATCATGCTTCCAAATTCGATATCAACTTCTAACATTCCCATGACTGTACGGGCAGTGCTGTCGTACCCTCTAATGACTTGTGCGGAGGGTTGTAAATCGGAGCTTTTGAGCCCTAGTATGCCCATGACTCGGCTCGGCATTAAGTTGAGTGCAGAACCACCGTCTACTAGAACTCTTGAGATGGGTCTCCCCCTTGCCCTTTCTTTGAGGTAGATGGCTTCATTGTGTTCGGACCCAAATTGCGGGAGGTCCATGTCGGCGAAAGTGATGACATTGCCGAAGTGAATGTGACCTATCATTGCCGTGAGGTCCTCGGGAGTCGTGTCGGGAGAGACTGATGTGTCATCCAAGTTCTTGATGACGAGGTCTCGGTGTCTCTTTGACGATGCAATAAGGTTCCAGATGGATATGTTGGCTTGCGTCTTCTTGAGCTGTGTTAACAAAGGATCTTCAGGTATGTCGCGTTCTTGCGATCTTTGAGAAGAGGTGCTGGTTGCTGCAGTATTGGGAGGGATTGTGCTCGTTGTTACTCGGCCACTGCGAGTGAGCACGTTCACGGTCCCTTGTATCTTCTTCTTCCTATTCTCTAAGACTTCCCTCATAATCTCATCATAAGTCACAACATAACAAGAATTATCAAGTTTATTCATATCATCGGAGCCCTCATTCACAATTGGGATCGAATGAGTGGTTCCTTCAAACTCTCCTACCTCTATTACATTGACACCACCCTCATTAGGGATTATGAATTCCTTCTTGTCTATGAGGTCTTGGATGGTCTTGCGGATGGAGAAGCAATCCTCAGTGAGGTGGCCGGTGCATTGATGGTAGTCACACCATTTGTGGTGAGCATGATTGGCACGGAGCGGTTGTGGTTGCTTGTACCCTTGAAGAGGGGTGATTTGTCCCTTTGCCTTTAGAGCTTCATAGGCCTCGGTGATGGTCATGCCGTTGAGAGGAGTGTAGACGCGGTCGTTTTGGAACCGCTTGCCTTGTGGTGGGGGAACCTTCTTGTAATTCCCCTTGTCAGTAGTAACGGCATTGACAGAAGCCTCTTTGTTTGAACTATAGGCGGCCTTGTATCGGTAAGTAGGAGTGGCTTTTTTAATCTCCTTGAGCAAGTCATCCATGCTTACCCCCGCCTCATACATTTGGGAGAAGTCGGAGTAGCAAGCCCCACATAGGTGGGTGCGGAGATCAATCTTGAGACATTTGAGAAAGATGTCCATTTGCTCTTTTGTGTTTGGCCTTTCAACAATTTCAGAGAGCTTGTCATTCCATCTCCTTGTGAAGTCAATGAAGGACTCGTTGTCTCTTTGAGTGGTATTCTCGAGCTCTTTCCTTATGGGCCGGTGAGTGGTGTTGCCTTGATATTGATTCTTGAAGGCAAGCATAGCGGCATCCCAATCAAAACGGACAGTGAGCGGGAGAGTTGCATACCAATCCTTTGCCGCCCCCTCGAGGGTGAGAGGAAATCATTGAGCCATAAGTTTTGGGGAGACCTTCTTCGGAACCATAGCCCAAATGTAAGTCTCGATGTGGGCCATCGGGCATGAGTTGCCCTTAAACTTGCTAATGTCGGGCATCTTGAATTTGTCGGGAAGAGCGGCCATCGTTCTCATGAGGATGGATGACTGATAAAGGCTTGTGTTGGAGCCTTTTCCCATGTTGAGGCCGTCAAATTTCTGATCAATGTAGGCCATGATGGAATCGACCATTTTGGGGTCGTTGTTGTCGGTGCTTGGTCCCCCCACTTTTTTGGTACGGGCACTGACATATGGGCTTTCAAACAAACCCTTGGTCCACTCGGATTCCTCATTGTCATTAACCCCTTTGTTCTTGGAAAGGTTGAGGAGCTTGGCTTTCAGTTGGTCAACCTCGGCCTCGTGGGCCTCCCTTTGACTGTCGACATGAGCTTGCCAAAAGGCTTCTTTGGTTTGAGCCTCGTTGTTGAGAGTGGTGATTTGTTGTTGGAGTGTTTGAACCATGGCAGAAAGCTGTTCGAGAGTCATGGCGTTGTTGGTGTTGGAGTCGCCGGCCATTGATGATGTAGAAGCTGCTGGAGTGATCGGTTCACGGACAAGCCTGTTGGATGAATCCCTATAGATGCGGAGAGTACCAATCGGACCTATAATTGGAGAAGTAGCCCTTGTCAGTCTTGGTTCACATTTTCGGTCCATGAGGAGGTTGAGAACACACAGTTGGGCACACGACTCGAACCACATAAGAAAAAAGACTCTTTTTTTTTTTTTTTTTTATAAGTCGGAGGGAATGGGTCCCTTTTGGGGTTTCTAAGAAAATAATGGAATCGTCACACTAGTATATAGACCATCTCGCTGTCCCATATACTCATCGGATTCCATCACACTTGTGAATCCTACATGTGTCGGGATTAAACTAAATTAATGTAGTAAAGCATACATGCGGGGACGGATTTTTATTGCGTCCGTTTCAACAACTTGGCATGTATGATTTGAAGACATTAGTTTAGGGAAATCTCGGTACATGGAAACCGACTTGAGTCACGGAATGTTAGACCCTAACTAGAATTGTGTGGTTTGTGCTCGGCTTTAATATGAGGCTTAAAGGTCACCCCCGGCATGTAGTCATGAACTACGCCACGGGCTGAGGTTTACCGCTTCGAAAGAGCCAAGGTCGAGTGGAGCTTGAAACTTTCTAGGACGGGCCTCGACGGGTTTGGGGTTGGACTTGTGCGACTCGATAGTGAGCAGTTGATAAGAATTTTGCGCGTAGTGTGAGGTCTATCACGTGACAAATTTTTTTTTATTTTTTGAAAATAAAAGATAAGAACACATAAACACATAAATTACAACTCCCGAATCACCCGTGTGACCGGTTAATAAAACATAAAAAAATAAATAGTCCAAGGGTGCAATTCTGTTCTGATGCAGGCAACTGTGCCCACACCCTACTGTTCTGTTCAGTCACTGAAACCCGTTCTTGCCCTGGAAATTGGCCCAGAAGCGCGCGCCTCGGGCTGGTGTTGTTGGAAGCGCGCGTCTGGCGCATAGTATCTGGGAGGCGCCCGCTTCTGGGCTCACCTGTCAGATTATCAGAAACTTATGGACTCAGGGGATTGCCCTAGTCCTGATTGTGTGATGGAACCCCTGCAATGTTTGTTAGTACGAAATAATAGGAAGAATAGGAAGAACACATGGAAGGCGGGCGATTCTGGAATTTGACTCGGTACGCGCGCGCTTTGGACCATGAAGGTCCGAGGCGCGCGCTTCCCATGTCAATTTCCAGAATGCCCAGAAAAGTGAATTATGAACAGAAACACAAGTTTAACCCTCAAGCAGTCCCCAGTGGAGTGGCCACTGTAGATACCCCGGGGGAACCACGGCTTGGCGAGAGCGCGTGAATTAACCTAGGATATCTAATTGTGTTTTAGAGTCGCCACCCACGTTTTAGAGGAACGCGAGAAAACCTAAGAAAATAGCCTTTTTTATTGATTACGAAACCAAAGATTCTTGAGATGAGGGGTTCGGGGGTTAGGTTACGAAATGGGAAGTACTTAAACACCCATTTCGCCCGAGCAAAGTCGGTTTTGTTTGTTCATAATTCACTTTTTAAGATAAATGTGTTCTTCCTATTAAAATGATGATAAAAAAGGGGTTTTAGAGTTTGAAATGTAGGGAGATGACTCCTAGGCCAATTCAATGTAATGAAAGGACCGTTGGTGTCATGTCCCAAGTGGTTTTGGGTGATTGCACATTTGATTGAAGAAGAAGAAGAAGAAGAAGAAGAAGAAGAAGAAGAAGAAGAAGAAGAAGAGAAATGTTTAAGACCTTTACCTATAGTATCCTTCAAAAAGAATCTCTTGTGAAGCCTTGAAGAAGAGATTGAATACTTTGTTGAAGAAGTCCCAAGAAAAGTCTATGAAGAAGTGAGTAAAAAGGTTTGAAAGTAATGATTTTCCAAGTCCTCCTCCAATGATGGATTGGAGGGGTTTTTATAGTTGAAAAGTGACTGTTTTTGGAGCCAAACGGAGTCTCCAAGAAATCTTTCCCGGGCAAAATCATGTATAATGAGCAAGGGAGAGATTCTTGGGCAGAATCTGTAACTGACACGCCCCAGAAGCGCGCGCATCCCACCTAGGCGGCGGAAGGCGCGCGCGTCTGGCCTCAAGGGGCGGAGGCGCGCGACTCTGAGAAGCAATTTTTGACAGAATGGACTAGAAAGTTAGAACTGTTATTCAGTTTAGCCCCAGGACTTAACGGAGTCCGTCTGGAGCTTAACCAAAGTAACATAAACTAACAGGAAACACTTAAAAGAGGGAGAAACACAAAATCAAGTGTGCAATCGGGGTGAGCGGTCCAAGGCGGGGTGTCTACACCATGGCTATCCTCCTTTCGGCCATAATATGATAGTCCTCAATGACATACCCAGTATGGTTGTGGCCGCTCGCCACATCCTCAGCCTCCTTCAAAGCCTTCTAACATCACAATCCCCTCCAAGAATGGCCTCACGCCTCTCCTCAATGAGCCTCTGAGTCTGCCCCATAGTCTGTTTATACCAATCCAAGTAAACTATGGTTAAGACCGTACTGGCCACAATCCTGAGAAGTATCCAATCTGGAAGAAGGGAACGCGTCCACGACCGGGTGAGGAAAGAAATGGTGGAGGGATCCCACATAGATAATGACAAAAGTCTCAAATGCTCCGGATTGACTCCTGACCACTCCAACAAAGGAGTTTGCAACAATCCAAACTGTCTGCGAACCAACGAAGGGATGTATAAAGACGATCCCAAGAGTCCCGGCACCTGAACAATAGGGGAGCCATCCTGATACTCCCTCACGGAGCCAATGAGCCAATACAGGACCCATCAGTGAATCTGTGAGGTTTGCAGCCGAACCATGTACGCCTCCCAATCACCCTGAACAAAATCCAAAAGAATTCCTCTCAACGAGTAGGACCACGGTTTGTGAGAAAGAGGAGCCTTGGGCACGGCCATCAACCTCTCCCTTAACCACAAGGTAAGAAGAGCGGGGCTACCACCAAGCATGAAACCATCACCTAAAGCCAAACGGTCCATGCCATGAAGGGTTTCACCTAGAATCAAAGGGACAATATCCTTCCCCGTGAGGCATTCCTCAAGGATGCTCAACAAAACTCTGTGTCAAGTGCCCTTGGAACCAACCATATAAAAAAATGCCAGGATACACAACCCGAAGACATTCCAAGAAACCTCATTGGTTCGATCCATAAACCTTTCAGGAAGATCCGAAATGTCAATAAAGGTATGATTAAGGACCATGCATTGAGACTCTTCTAAAGGAATACCAAGAAGAGCGACCAACCTTTCAACACACATTGTGTCATCGATTGAAGGGAGAGCAATGACCTCCGTCTCCACGCCCCCCACCAAAGCCTTGAAATCCTTGAGAGACCAAAGGGATCTAAGCCCAAATTTGGCTTGAAAAATGTCCTTGTTCTTCCTCATATGATGCCGCATCCAAAGCCTAAGATTTCCCTCAAAGCATTCTTGATCAATCTTGGACAATTTTGGTGGTTTCTCCATAAGAAAAGGCTCCATTGGAAGAAAAAATTTGGAGAACGAAAGAGATGAACTGCTAAGGCACTTAAGAAGATTACCAGACCTAAGACAAAATTCAATGCAAAAAAGGCACCCACTATCCCAGCTATACGGCTACTTTTTCCCTGACAGAATTGATGATTTCTTGTTGGAAGATTGGATTTATGATCCCATTCAAAGCCCCATCCCAACCATATCATAAATACCCAAGATATTTGCCTTCCTTTGGCTCATGCATATATGATTCTTGGCCTAGAAAAAAATTAAGAACATACTTAGGCGGTCCCCACGCGACGTAAGCCCATTGATTTATTTGACTAGTGTGAAAATTCACTTAGGCAGTCCTTAACTTAAGCCCAGTAAAACCTTGTCCCCTAAGTGAACATACTTAGGCGGTCCCCATTGTGAAAAATGTTCCCTTAGCGAACATTTTAGGCAGTCCTTGACTTAAGCCCAGTAAAACCTTGTCCCCTAAGTGAACATACTTAGGCGGTCCTTATTGTGGAAAATGTTCCCTTAGCGAACATTTTAGGCAGTCCTTGACTTAAGCCCAGTAAAACCTTGTCCCCTAAGTGAACATACTTAGGCGGTCCCCATTGTGAAAAATGTTGCCTTAGCAAACATTTTAGGCAGTCCTTGACTTAAGCCCAGTAAAACCTTGTCCCCTAAGTGAACATACTTAGGCGGTCCCCATTATGAAAAATGTTGCCTTAGCGAACATTTTAGGCGGTCCTTGATTTAAGCCCAGTAAAACTTAGTCCCCCAGAGTGGTCATTTTAGGTTAAAAAAACCCAAATCCCGGCAGTCCAAAATGATGTAAGACCATCCTTTTAGTCAACCCTCTCCTTGAGCCAAGTTGACCAAATCCCGCCTCTGACCCACCGAGAGTCATGCCCGTCTCCTTTTAGTCAACCCTATCCATAGCGTCAAGTTGACCAAATCCCGCCTCTGACCTGCCGAGAGTCATGCCTGTCCCTTTTAGTCAAACCTCTACATAGAGCCAAGTTGACCAAATCCCGCCTCTGACCCGCCGAGAGTCATGCCCATCTCCTTTTAGTTAACCCTCTCCATAGAGCCAAGTTGACCAAGTCCCGCCTCTGACCCGCCGAGAGTCATCGCTGTTCCTTTGAGTCAACCCTCTCCATAGAGCCAAGTTGACCAAATCCTGCCTCTGACCCGCCAAGAGTCATGCCCGTTCCCCTAGGAGAGGATGATAGATATCCACCTAGCCCTTAGGTTTGAGTAGCCTTAAAGTTTATCACCCCTTCCAAACTATGTTAGGCTTGATTCCCCGCAAACGGGATACGTAGGAATCCTATACCCCAGGTCCATCCATGCAACCAAATCGGTCAAACCGTCCTCCCATCAGATTGGGATGCTTATTTTTATCGACAACCCTGCTTTTCCAAAGCAACGTTGCTGAGGGGATCTGTAAGTACCCCAATCTGAAATTAACCAACTTTAGAGGAACTCTTAGCACCATTCAGGGATAAACTGATAGGCTGGGACCTCACTAAGATAAACCTAAAATTCCAGGATTACTCTGGAATTAAAATTGGAAAAATCCAAAAGCTCGCCAGGCTGAGCCGTACGGATGGTTTGGACGCGGGGGGGGGGGGGGAGGCAATCCGTACGGATTGTTTGGCCACCCTTAGTCCCTATAAGCCGGACCCTTGGCAGATCATTTCAAGGGGGGGGGAAATCATTTTGTGTGCAAACTCTGCCAAACTGAGAGCAGATTAGGGATACAAACATCCTTGAGTCAAAAGAGAGAAAGAAGATAGGCTTAGAACCAAAATTGGTGAGGCCTCCTTCTCCCCATCTTCTCTTCATCTCACAATCTATTTTATTTTGCCTTATTTACATTATGTCTTTACTATTCTTGCCTATATTATGAATTGGAACCAAGCTCTTGATATGAATCAATGGTACCCTCATGTTCTATGCATGATCAAGGGTTCAAACCTAAGATGATCAAGGCTTGTTAACATTTAATGTCTTTACATTAATGCTCTTTACATTATGTCTTTACTTTTATGCAGTTTATGTTATGTCTTTACATTTATGCAAGTTATATTCCATGACTTTATGTTTATGATGATTTTATGGTTAAATGATCAAGTTTGGATGATAAAGTTTCAATCTTTATCATTCAAACTTTGATCTAACTCCAATATTGTCCCTTTGGATGGTAAAGACTCAATCTTTATCCATCCAAAGTTTGATTTCTTACTTCCACAAGGACTTTCCTTGGATGAATCATCCATTTGGATGTTAAAGTTTCTATCTTTAACCATCCAAATGATGATTTTGGCTCAAATGCCATGTTCATCACCTTTCTTAATTTTTCCCAATTATTGCCTTGATCACACCCAAAACCTTGTGTTTTGGTGTTTAATTAGTGATTAAGAGTATAGGGATGATTTAATTCAAGCTTCATGTGAATAAATAAACTGGAAAGATATAAAACAGTTCAGTTTCAGCAGAATGCTCTGTTTCTGCCTGAAACTGGACTGATTTCTTGATAATCTGTAAAAACCCCAGGGATGACCTTCCCAGCCGTACGGCTAGTTTGGTCAGAGGGGTGAATTTTTAGTCTTTCCCCTTTTCTGTTAAAAAGTTTACAAAACTACCCCTTTTGGTTAAGTTTCTAACTGATATTGTTAAAAGTCAGTTTCTCCCATTTTCAAGAACGCACACACACACACATTTGGACAATTTTAACAAACTTTAGGGAGACTCGGTTTCTTCCGAGGCACTTTAGGTGAACTACCGGTTGAGTTCTTCCAAAAGCGTAACCTGACCTCCGAATCCTTTGTCTCAAACCATTATTCGTTAAGTTTGGGTTTAAAGTTAAACTGACGTGACGACTCCGTTAAACATTGAAAGTGCCGTTTGATTCTCGAGGGAACTTTTTCCCATTTTCCCGCGGGTATCTTACAGGGTTTATAAACAAATTTTCGGCGAAGAGAAAACTTTTGAAAGTGTTATGATTTTATAAAGATGTGTAGACACCCCGCCTTGGACCTCTCACCCCGATTGCATACATAGTATTTTTACTTTACTTGTTTTTGTTAATTTCTGTTACTTCGGTTAAGTTCCTAACTGATTCCGTCAGTTTTGGACTAAACTGCATAACAGAGTTAACTTTCTAATCCATTCTGTCAAATCGCCATTTCAAAGTCGCGCGCCTCCGCCCTTTGGGGCCAGAAGCGTGCGCCTCCCGCCGACTATACGGGATGCGCGCGCGTCTGGGTGTGTCAGTTACTGATTTATGTCCAAGAATCTCTCCTTTGCTCATTTTATATGATTTTGCCCGGGAAACTGATCTTTGTGACTCCGTCTTGGCACCAAAAACATCCCTTTTCAACTATAAAAACCCCTCCAATCCACCATTGGAAGGGGGCCTCTTTTTTTTTTTATCTCTTTTGGATCTCTTTTCATCTCTCGTAAACTTTTCTTACACACACACTATACACAAATTCTCCCTACAAGAGTTCTTCGTGACAAGACTCTACACAAATTGTTTTACAACAATTTCTCCACAACAAAACTCTTTTCAAGTCCAAGATCAAAGTTCCTTTTCTAAAGGTACCACTTTTCTATTCTCTTATTTTATTTGTGTCCTACTAGTATGCAATCTCCATAAAAAGGGTTACAACCAAAATGCCACTTCACTATTGAAGTTTGGCCAAGGTTACATCCCAACATTCCAACATTAATTAATACCATTTCATCTCTTAATGTAATTGTTTATCAAATATTCAACATGTAACCATTAGACACTCAATCAATAAAATTATTTAGCTTTTATTTTCCCCTTATCTTTACTTTGTAGTTGTTAGCATATTTTATCAATCGAAGGACATGTAAATATAAGAACACCAAAAGTAGCAAGACCCACGTAAGCGGGGCGGAGTGGGTGTTTAAGTACTTCCCACTCCGTCACCTAACCCCCGAACCCCTCATCTCAAGAATCTTTGGTTTCGTAATCAATAAAAAAGGCTATTTTCTTAGGTTTTCTCGCGTTCCTCTAAAACGTGGGTGGCGACTCTTAAAATCAAGTAGACATCCTAGGTAATTCACGCGCTCTAGGCAAGCCGTGGTTCCCCAGGGTATCTACAGTGGCGACTCTGCTGGGGAATATAGAGGGTTAAACTTGCATTTTCTGCTTTTGGTGTTCTTATATCTGTTTTCTGGGCATTCTGGTAAAAAGGGTAGGAAGCGCGCGCCTCCGGCCTTCTTGGCCTAAAGAGCGCGAGTCCGACCCTTATTACCAGAATCACCCACCTTCCATCTTGTCCTTCAAATTTCATATTTCTATTCTAACAAGTTTCTGCAGGGGAAAGTTACATAATTTGGGACCAGGGCAATCCCCTGAGTCCGCGGTTTCTTCTGACATTCTGACAGGTACCCCAGATGCGCGCGCCTCCCACATTCATGGCGCAATGCGCGCGCTTCCCACGTAACTGCCCTGAGTCGCGCGCTTCTGGGCCATTTTCCAGAATAGAACAGTAAACAGAACAGTGCACAGAACAGAGCAGTTTTGACAGTGTGTGGGCACCGGGCCTTCACAAAACCATCTTTTAATTCTCTGTTTTATTTTTATCGGTCACACGGGTGATTCGAAAGTTGTAAATTACGTGCTTATTTGTTTTTTTTATTTCCTTTCAAAAACAAAAAAAAATATTTTTGTCACGTGATGGACCTCACACTACGCGCACATAATTCCTATCAACTGCTCACTATCGAGTCGCACAAGTCCAACCCCAAACCCGTCGAGGTCCGTCCTAGGAAGTTTCAAGCTCCACTCGACCTTGACTCTTCCGAAGCGGTAAACCTCAGCCCGTGGAGTAGTTCACGACTACATGCCGGGGGTGACCTTTAAGCCTCTCTTTAGCCGAGCACAAACCACACAATTCTAGTTAGGGTCTAACACTCCGTGACTCAAGTCGGTTTCCATGTGCCGAGATTTCCCTAAACTAATGTTTTCAAATCATACATGCCACTCGTTGTTATGGACAAAATAAATCTCCGTCCCCAAGTGGTTATTATGGACGAAAATAAAAATCCGTCCCCGCATGTATGCTTTACTACATTAATTTAGTTTAATCCCGACACATGTAGGATTCACAAGTGTGGTGGAATCCGATGAGTATATGGGACCACGAGAAGGTCTATATACTAGTGTGACGATTCCACTATTTTCCTAGAAACCCCAAAAAGGATCACGTCCTTCCGACTTTGTAAATAAACAAAAAAAAAGAGTCTTTTCTTATGTGGTTGAGTCTTTTTCCTTTGTTTGTGGGTTAATTATTTTACTCAAAATATGTTTGTGGGGCCAACCTAAGATCGACCGTGTTCTCTCAATAGGTCCAATGGCTTCCAACAGCAACAACAACAAGGGTGAGAACATCTCTGTGTCCAACGAAAGGCTCTTCAACATAATAAGAGCCATGGGGGAACAAATGGATAGACTTGTCGAGGATGCCCACCGCAAGGATGATTTATGGCAAGCCCGTCTTGATCTCGAGAGGAGAATTCATAAGGAAGAAGTGTCCAAACTTAAGGCCCGTTTACGGGAGTTCAACGACAACAAGGCAAAGGTCAACGGTAAGGCATGTTCAAGTGGCTCGCCTCTCCAAAGTCACAAAGGTTCTACCAACGACCGTGTCTACATTCCCCTCCAAGGTATGACCGTCACCAAGGCCTATGAAGATCTCAAAGCAAAAGGACAAATTTCTCCTCTCTAAGGGTACAAGCAACCACAACCATTGCGTCGCAACCATGCCCACCACAAGTGGTGTGACTATCACCTATGCAGCGGTCACCTCACCGAGGATTACTTCTCCATCCGCAACATCATCCAAGACTTGATTGACAATGGTGAGTTTACCGTGGTTGAAGAACAACAGTTAGAGAGTGAGAACATGCAAGAACTCATCTAGGAAGGGGCTCAGATTTGAAATAGGGTCTCAACAAGAGATCATGCCGCAAGGAAGGCTACAACGACAATGGGGACTACAGCAACAATCTCCGTTTCTCTTTCTCTACCTAGTAATAGGAATAAAAAAAACAAGAGTCAAAGTCCTCTTTAGTGTGCATTAAAGTTTTCTCTCATCCCATGTTCAATGTCGAGTCTTATTATCAAATAAAAGTTGTTCTTGTCCTCATACACTATTCCAATTGTTCAATTTAATTCTTGGCAAAATGATCAAAAGATGTCTAAACAAGTTTTAGAACGAAGTTCATCGCTCGAACACCTAGGGGCTAAACATCGACGACGGCATCAACAACGAAGACATCAAAACATCAACGGCGAAGTCAAGCCAAAGAAAGGTGAACCACCAACCATGGAGAAAAATCAAGCAATGTTTCAAAGGGGGATTCAAAAAAAAAAAAAAAAGCTCGCTAGGTTGAAATCCTCAAATCAACCTAGGCAAAAGTTAGAACACAAAAAAAAAAAAAAAAAAAACCCTCAATCAAAGAAGTACAAAGATCAACATCATTCCACCAACGAAGGACGAATCAACATCAACGATCGCGACGAATGGAGAATCCACAAGAACTACGGTGACCTGAGCCTCTACACTGGAGGAACGTAGGCAACCTTTGGGTCCGGTCTCATGCAAGAAAGAAGATATGTTTATCCCTAGCGCGTTATGGTGATCGGCCTTCATCTCGAACTTGTCAATACATCTTTGTACGATTCATTTGCCAATGAATTAATCACCTCAAGATTGAACAACTTTCCTAGATTTGGAATCACTCTCCGTTCCTTGTCGAGTCTAGGGCTTCTATTCTTTCTGCATACTCCCAATTTCTTGCAATCAAATTGGGGCTTTCCTTCTCTTCTCTCTTAATGACTTACTTGCCTTCGTGAGTCATTCAACAAATATATACAAAGTCAATACTAGGGACACTTCCCTAGTCGAGTCAATATCACTCATCTTTAGTGACAAGAGGTCTTCACCGCAAAATCACATGTCTTATCTCCTCAGCCAGAGTCAATGCACACTTCCTCATTAATCGAGTAAAAAAAAAAAAAAAAAACCAAGACGCAAAAGAGATGCTCGCTAGATGAAAACCCGAAAGGGCGGTGTAGGCAAAAAACAGGGTGCGTCATAAAAAAAAATGAGAGAGTGAGAGAGAGAGAAGGGAAAGAGAAATGGAGATCTCCGGCCTCTAAAGAAGACAACTGCACGAGTTCTACATCAAATCTCCTCAGCAAGTCAATTTCCCACCAAGTCAACTTTAGGATTGCAAAAGGCTCGACAAGATATGGCACCATCAAAGGTTGTCTTGGGTTATCGGCATCATTCTCCAGCAGTGTGCATTTTTGGGTTCATGAAAAAAAGGCCCGTGGTAACCAAGACCCATCCGAGAACGGGCCCATCATAAAAAGGAACGAGGTTGCACAAATAATCCCTAGCTAGTCAATTGGCTTGGGCAGAAAATAGCAACAACATGTGTCTCAGTTTTCAAAGCTTCTTCAAGTATGTGCTTCTAAAGTACGCTGAAAGGCTCCCGAGAAATGGAGTAGCTCTTGCCATGTTCTCTCATGTTTGTTCCCCCACACGAGGATGAAGTCACTCTTGCTTTGCTCAACAAATGGTGACGCCCTAGGGGCTATGTGACTCAAGAACAAGGGATTCTTTTGCTTCATTTGACAACCAATAAGCAATAGGGGCTATGCTCAAGAAAGATGTGTGAGACTATCCTCAAGGTCTCTCAAAAGGGATGTCAAAAAGCCCTCTTGTCATGTATGCCCATACTTGTTCCCCCGATCAAGGATAGGCCCTTATCGTTCCACTCCTAATCAATGGTGTCACTCTAGGGGCTACGATCAAGTTTTAAAGACTCCCTCGACAAGACGCAATTCACTTCAATGTCCCCAGCAACATTTGAAGCTTTATACCGAAATGTCTCAAGGGGCTTCGCAATCTACAATCTTTTGGGCTACGGCATTACAGTGATACAAGCAAAGGGCAATATTGGGGCTTCGCAATAAATAAGCTTTTGGGCAGTGGTACCCGAGCAATGCAATTTGGGAGTATTCTTATGGCTCCATGAAAGGGATCAAGCTTCAATGGTCCCTCAACACTTCCAGTCAAAAGGCCTCTTGGTTTTAAATGAAGGCTCCGATGATATGTATGAATTTGATGATTCTTGTTAGAACTCACAGCGAGATTCTGAAGGAAGTCTTAGAGAAAAGGAAAAAGATTCAATATGCTAGACTCACCTGGCTGAGTTATAGCGGGCAATGCCAATATGTTAACTCTATAAGCAGAGTTGCGGCCAATCCCAATGTTTCTGCAATACAACACCCCTTTCTCCAAGATCAAAAGCACAGGCTGCATCCGAAGATCCGCCGTCGGCTCAACTCAAGAAGACTCAAGCAAACATACCGTTCGAGACTTTATCACACCAAGACCTTATCATCTGCAACAACATCACCATCTCCCACAAGACGTCTCCCGAAGACCGTACTACATTTTCAACATGGACCTTCTGACATTCGGGTATCAACTACAAAAAGGGCCATCCATCTCCAAGCAAGAGAAAGAAGGAGATCGCCTTCAAGAGTTCTTCCCAATAGCGCCGTCCGCTCCCAACATAATGCTAAGCCGATTCCAAGAAAATTTGAGGCTTCACACCGAAAGGTCTCCACATCCCGCCATCTACAAACTTGATAAGCCCATGACATTTGGGGCTTAGCAATCTCTCAAAGCTTGGTATCAATGATCTTCTCTTGGGGATTGCCCACGTAGACAACAAAAGACAGTTTATTTGAATGGGCTAAGAGTTGATTCATCTTGGGGCTTCATAAGCCACTCAAAGTTGAGCATTCGAGGGGATTTACAGTCAGTAACCCCTTGGCATCTCGGCATCAATAGTCCTTTTAAAGCCCCATAAACGACAAATCTCTTGGGGCTAGACATCAATTTTTATTGGACACCACGGCGACAACATTCAAGCGAGGCAATCCGGACTTCGATCGAACATGACTTGATCTTGGGTTGGCTTTACAAACACACAATGCTTAAAATGGTTCACCCACGAACTAAAAAAAATATTTTTCTTACATGTGTGCATATTCTTTCCCTTCTAATCCAAAAAAAAAAAAAAAGATTTTTCTTTTTCTTTCTCTCCTTCTATGTGCAAAAGTATGTGCTTTACTTTGCTTTGCTCCTAGCATTCCTCCCCAGAACTCCCCAGCATCCTTGAACTATGATGGTCTGATTCCTTCCAAGGGATACGTAGGCAGCCTTTTGGCACGACCAACCCACCATCCAGAATACCATCTCGCCGACACTCCATCAAAGGCAAAAGCAATTCATCACCATCAACATCATCATTCTCCATCCAAAGCATGGGCATTCTTCATCAAAAGCAACAACATCCTTCAGCAATCCATCCCCAATCAAGCGGCAATGGTAGGTGAAGGTATGAACATCATTCATCTCAAGCAATCTCTGCTTTCAAAAATCACTTCACACACAGAATCACTTTAATTCTCTCTCATACAAACTGCTTTCAAATCACATTTCACCACGAACACTATTTCTCTCTTCATGCATCTTCTTGCACAAACACATATACCTGCCAAGCACACACATAACAGGTACCACCACGAACTCAACAGCATCCGCTACTCAAGGCACTTCATCCCCAGCAGAAAATGGTCCACAGTCAACCATGCCCGCATCCCCACGACAAAGTCAACAGCAACTGCAGCTCTAGACATCAATCTGGTCCACGGTGATCCCGCAATCAGCAAACGGATCCCGCACCAGCAAACGGATCCCGCCATCAGCAAAAGGATCCCGCCATCAGTAAACGGATCCCGCATCAGCAAACGGATCCCGCATCAGCAAACGGATCCCGCATTCAGCAAACGGATCCCGCATTCAGCAAACGGATCCCGCATCAGCAAACGGATCCCGCATCAGCAAATGGATCCCGCATCAGCAAGCGGATCCTGCTTCAGCAAACGGATCACGCTTCAGCAAAACGGATCCCGCATCAGCAAACGGATCCCGCATCAGCAAACGGATCCCGCTTCAGCAAACGGATCCCGCATCAGCAAACGGATCCCGCTTCAGCAAACGGATCCCGCTTCAGCAAACAGATCCCACATCAGCAACGGATCCTGCTTCAGCAAACGGATCCCGTATCAGCAAACGGATCCCGCATCAGCAAACGGATCCCGCTTCAGCAAACGCATCCCGCTTCAGCAAACGCATCCCGCATCAGCAAACGGATCCCGCTTCAGTAAAACGGATCCCATTGTATCCTTTCTATATCAATAAAGCCGCTCAAACAGGGAGCGCACCCCTATCCTTCGCAAATTTCAAATTCATGTTTTATCGAGTCTTTGTTTTCTCTTGTCGATGTCCTCGGCGGTTGTCTTTCTTTTGTCGACGCGTTTTGCTTTGCAATCCACGTCGCCGAGGGGCTCTGTAGACACCCCGCCTTTGACCTCTCACCCCGATTGCATACATAGTATTTTTACTTTACTTGTTTTTGTTAATTTATGTTACTTCGGTTAAGTTCCTAACTGATTCCGTCAGTTTTGGACTAAATTGCATAACAGAGTTAACTTTCTAGTCCATTCTGTCAAAATCGCCATTTCAAAGTCGCGCGCCTCCGCACGACTATACGGGATGCTCGCACGTCTGGGTGTGTCAGTTACTGATTTCTGTCCAAGAATCTCTCACTTGCTCATTTTATATGATTTTACCTGGGAAACTGATCTTTGTGACTCTGTCTTGGCACCAAAAACATCCCCTTTCAACTATAAAAACCCCTCCAATCCACCATTGGAAGGGGGCCTCTTTTTCATCTCTTTTGGATCTCTTTTCATCTCTCGTAAACTTTTCTTACACACACACTATACACAAATTCTCCCTACAAGAGTTCTTCGTGACAAGACTCTACACAAATTGTTTTACAACAATTTCTCCACAACAAAACTCTTTTCAAGTCCAAGATCAAAGTCCCTTTTCTAAAGCTAACACTTTTCTATTCTCTTATTTTATTTGTGTCCTACTAGTATGCAATCTCCATAAAAAGGGATACAACCAAAAGGCCACTTTACTATTGAAGTTTGGCCAAGGTTACATCCCAATATTCCAACATTAAATTAATCCCATTTCATCTCTTAATGTAATTGTTTAGCAAATATTCAACATGTAACCATTAGACACTCAATCAATAAAATCATTTAGCTTTTATTTTCCCCTTATCTTTACTTTGTAGTTGTTAGCATATTTTATCAATCGAAGGACATGTAAATATAAGAACACCAAAAGTAGCAAGACCCACGTAAGCGGGGTGGAGTGGGTGTTTAAGTATTTCCCACTCCGTCACCTAACCCCCGAAACCCTCATCTCAAGAATCTTTGGTTTCGTAATCAATAAAAAAGACTATTTTCTTAGGTTTTCTCGCGTTCCT
Source organism: Campanula takesimana (assembly GCA_026119855.1). Classification (NCBI taxonomy): domain Eukaryota; kingdom Viridiplantae; phylum Streptophyta; class Magnoliopsida; order Asterales; family Campanulaceae; genus Campanula; species Campanula takesimana. The sequence continues at coordinate 582,838 of JAOWBW010000131.1, read as the reverse complement.
CTAAAACGTGGGTGGCGACTCTTAAAATCAAGTAGACATCCTAGGTAATTCACGCGCTCTAGCCAAGCCGTGGTTCCCCGGGGTATCTACAAGATGCCTTATAATTAATTATGATTCTAACAAATTCAAAGAGTTTATCATGTGCCGAGTTTGACGTCGAGGTATGCCCTTCTGCTAAGTATGTCCTTGTTGAAGCTCTGGTATTCTTTGAGAAATCACATAGTCAGTCCTTTTTTGTTTTGATGAGGGCGTAGAGCGGGGTATCCTACCTCCTTTAAGATGCACCTTTTTTTCTGCCTACACCGCCCTTGCGGGTTTTCAATCTAGCGGGCATATCTTTTGCATAGTTTTTTTTTTTTTTTTTTGAAATCATTCAGTCGACTCAAAAAAAAGGCAAAAGAATTGTTTGAAAACATGCGGGGGAATATTGAGGAGAGCGAGAGAGAGTGATGTTGGTGTTGGTGCCCTAGGCACGTTTGTTAAACGTTGTATGTGTTATCATTATATTCATATTAATGAAGATATATTTTGATTATTATTAATGCTCATGTTTGCTTTTAATAATCTCTATCCCTAGAGCTTGTTAAGCACTAGTATAAAGGCTAAATGATCATGGGATGATTATGTTAGATTTATGGGTACTTGTTTGGAACAAGGTACTGGACATGACCCGCTGTATGAGATTTATGTCATGGTCTATGTCGTAAATATATCTCATATTAGTTATGTTATTTGAATCCTTAGACATGAAGTTATTATAGTCTTCCACTTGATGAAGATTATGTTTGACATATTCAAACGCTACCTTTAACCAGGTAGTTATAAAGGGTATGATTGCCATAATCGGATTCACGTAGGGAAGAATAATAAGCTAATTGGATTTGTCCCTCTTCGGAGAGATGTCAAGCTTGGGCCCCTCGTAGGAATGATGTTGATGAAATGTTTGGCCAAACTTAAATGGATTGATTGGATCAATGTCATTTGGATTATCAACATATTCAAGATCGAGAAAAGTATTGAACAATACAAGTTGACTTGTTGACCATGACTTGTGTTCAATGACATCGTGGACAAAGGGATTATGACATGTTCTAAAGGAATGTGAACTTGTATCTAGTTACACTATTTGGGTAGGTATGACTGTTGGTCCCAAAGGGCAACAAGGGTATGGAAAATAGCTAGAGGGGGGGGGTGAATAGCTGTTTTAAATTTATTTTCGTACCGTTGAAAGTTCAATGGCAAATGCGCACTTAATCAAGTAAGCGTTATGAAATGCGCCTAAGTGAGCGAGTGAAATTCACAGCGGAATAGTTAAGTAAAGTAGGCGCAAATCATTAAAAGGGGCGCAACATACACTCTAAGTATTTTGGCTCAAAGTGGGTGAAATAAGACACTAAGCAAATGATATAACAAACACAACACAATTCAATCCAATCAATCTAAAATGAGTAAACAAGCAAATAGTGAGTAAAGATAATAACTTGAAAGTAAATGACAAAAATTAATACGCGTTATTTGGAGAGGTTCGATCGGGAAAATGATCTACGTCCTCTACCAAGATGGTTAGTCTTGGATTTCTAATGGAGATATTATATAATGAGAGAGTGTTATAAATTACAATCGTTTGAGCTTATACACTAACTCAAGATCTAATATTTTATGAAAGAACAAATCCTAGACAATAACCGGTGTATCTCTAAAAGAAAGATCTAAGTGATCAAACTTAAAGAGGTGCGTGTGTGATTTTAGATTCAAGGCTCTTTAGATCTTTGAGATTGAGAGCACAAGAAAACTAAAGTGTTTTTGCTTGAGGATCTGGGCTAAGGATTAAGGTATGAAGATGTTCTTGGGAATTCTGGAAAATCAAAGGCAATCTTCAAGTCTTCAACAAATGCTTGAGAGAGAAATTCTGAGATTCTTAGCAACTTCAAAACGTTTGAAGTTATGGGGTATTTATAGTAGAGCCCAAAAAACTAGCCGTTGAAAATCCCTTGTGGATAAGGTTAAAGGACAGATGTGCTGTCGCTCATTGAGTGGAGCATGTGTCCTTTTATAGCCGTTAGACACATAACACAAATATGACCGTTATGGATAGGTGTCCTTAGATGCGGGTGCATACGTGTTATTTAACCACCGTTGGATCATTGGTGTAGTTTGAATCTCTTCAAGTCTTCATGTCTTCTATAAATCACCGAGTGTTGAATTGTATCATTTAAGCGTGTTGAGCCATGTGGCGCGTGACACATGCACGCGTTGAGCTATTAGGGGCGCATGAGCGATGCTAGGCGCATACTCATACCAAAGGAGGCGCATGGCGCAAGAGAGGGGCGCATGGGTGCGTGGCTCAAACTGAAATTGTGATTTTCTTCAATCTTGATATTCTAGCCCTATTCCTAAGCCTATTCTATTACAATGGACTACCTAAAAAATGAAGTATAAATACTTCTTACATTTGGATCTAAAGTCCATAAAATAAAACTTAGGTGATGGATCAATCAAATCTAATCAATCCTATTACATTGAAACTGAGATATAAGTGGGCATAACCAACGATCTCCCCCTATTTGATTGATGCCATTACCTACTATATCAGGGACAAACATTATACTTAATAATAACATGTCCAAATGAATGAAATTGGTAAATCATGTCTCAAGTTAATGCACACACTTGTCCAAGATATAGATTTCTAAGCTATTCCAATAAAGATAAAGCATTATACATGGAAAGATAGAAACAACAGTTTAACACATTCAAGATGTATATGAGTTTTAGTTTTGAAGTGTGTTTAAACAAAATTCAAACTCAATGCATGAAAATATGAAACAGTTCAAATATGATGCATATGATTTTAAACAATAAATTCATTGTTCTACAAACATGTAGTTTGAATGAACAAGGTTTGATAAATGTGATGCTTTGTTCTCATTAAAACTCGAAATGTAAGAGTTCGTGATTACAAGTTTTCAATGGAACAAAAATCAAAAGGTGCTAAAACATTTAAGCACAAAAATCACTAACAAAAGATTTCTAAAAACATACAATCAAAAGAAAAGAACTAAGGGTTGGGAGGAGGTGCATCATCGTCTTCCTTTAATCCTTCTTCGATCTCCTTCACGGAGCGCTGAATCTGCTTTGACATTTGAAGATTACGGTTGACAACACCATGAGTGTCAGTGACACCATCTTTATTATTGCGCAGATGATCAACATTGATGCCCTGATACTCATCAATGGTGTGTTGAGTGATAGCTTGCTGTTGAGTGAGATTTTCTGCCACTATTTGAAAGTAAGCTTCAATAGCAGCTTGCGCGGTGACAATATCAGCAAAAGTTCTTTCTGTGCGCCTATCTGCACTAGAATGCGCATCATTAAAATGAGTAACAATCAACTCCTTCAAAACGTCAAACTTTGAAAGCAAGGAGCGAGAGTTAAAAGGCGCGGCGCTAGAGGAGGGCGCAAAAGAGGGCACAATATCCATGTGTGAGCTTGGAGCATTCTCGAGCTCATCCTTGATTTCCTTCAGCTTGTCCATCACATTCAATAACTTATCACTTTCACCAGTGACTAAGTCAAGCAACTTTTTAATGTCTGCAGCTACACTGGTCTCTAACTGCTTAATAGCGTCTATGAAAGCTTGACCATCAGTGAGCTTGATTCCTCCTGCAATTCTTTCATGAAGCTCAGCAAGTGTGTCTTTGAATAAATCATTCATTTGAGCTATTGCATCGCTCCATTGCTGAGGGGTTAGAAAATGTTTGTCTCTGATATCAGCGCCAATGCGCGTAATCTCCCCTTTAATGGCAGCAATCTCATTTGCCTGATTGGTTAACATTGAACTATGAAGCTCTAACTGAGACTCAATTCGAGCTTGGCCTTCATGAAGTTGTTGAAGCATAGAAATAACTACACCCAAATCAGCATTAGGAGGAGGAGGCGCGTCAGATTGGGGCACAGTAGGATCAGGGCGCCTGGTTGGTGAAGAAATAGGAGTTGTATTACAAGGAGGAGAAGGAAGGTATTCAGCACTTGAACCGGGATCTTCTGTAGTAAGTGGAGGCACAGGAGCCACACGCGCACGAGTAGATTTGCGCGTGATTAAAGGTTCTGGCTCCCCCTCAACTTGATCCTCACTTAAGTCTCCAAATAACTCAGTAGATATTTGATCTCTGAGTTTCTGTTGATCAGCAGTAAGTGAGACATAAGTTGGTTTAATGACTGGAGCAGGCGCAATAGAAACGTCCTTGATAGGTACAGTAGAAGTCTTCTTTGAAGTCTTTGAAGGAGGCGCACGAACAGAAAGAGGAGGAGGCGCAGTAGGGGCAAGGGCAAGTACATCAGTGCTAGACCCTGCGCCTTTGCGCCTTTGTAACTTGGCTAATTTAGCACCTTGCTTGATTTGATAGTCTTCATCTCGTTTTCTCTGCACTTCAACCAAACTGGCTGCCTGAGCGCGCTTGATAGCTTCCTGATCATCCTTTTCAGTTAGGGGGCGCTTAGGTGGTATGGCTTCTCTTTCAACCACATTTGCAATCCTTTTGCCTTTATCTTTTCCTACGCTCGTTCCAGCGCCAGGAGCAATTTCAGTTTCTTTGCCATCTACTGCGCGGTTTTCAGCACCATCATCTTTTCCTTCATTTGACTCAGTGGCTTCATCAACCAACTGAGCACCTTTAACCCTGGGCGCGCGCTTTACCATGCGCTTCCTGCGCCTCTTCAGCACCAAGCTGTCTTTACCAAAAACCGGTACATCATCAGTCTTGTAAGCAGGGTTTTCATTGAGGAATTGAGCAAGGGCAGGGTATGTTAGGAAAATTTTTGGTGAGGATTCTGCAATGAGTTTTAAACTTGGTCTTCCCTTCAGCCTTGTTCTTGTTGTATTTCGTTATCTGCTCCGACAAAGTCTGGAACAAAATCTGAGGCCAATTCAACGTAGCCTTTCCCATGATGGCAGCAGTATACTCCCACTGCTCCACAGTGAATCTGTTCACATTGCCGGTTTTGAACACGATCGAAGTATCTACAAGATGCGCTATATGAGCGAGCAGATCACCACCTTCCCTAATCTCAACATTTTTTATGTTATTCAGAAGGGTAGGAATTTTGAGATATGTATGCGCAACAATGTTCTGCGCGGCTACAGAGTAGGAGTTTGCTTGTCCTGCTACACTCTGAGGGCCAGTAGTGCTGAAACTCACTATGTTCTTGATTGTACCCGTAGAAATAGTTATATCGACATTTTGAACAGTGGCGCATATCCGGTAGCACACGTATCCATCAGCTGGCGTCTCAACTAGAGCAGCGGTTGAGAAAAATTAATCAACAAGGAGCGGATAATAGAATGGTTGATCCAGCGTGAATAATGGAGTGAGTCCAGCGGTGTGAAGGGTTGAGATGATTTCAGGCCCTATAGGATCTAGTGAGAGCACAGTAAGATCAATCGTCTCACCAGGTCTAAAATTTGCAATATCCTACAAAATAAATGATTTAAGTTAGAAATGAATTTAGGTGCATAGACACATAAAATAAGCAAAGTATAGACTAGGCGCATACGAAATTTGAGGCGCATAGAATAATTAGGCGCAGAGAGTCATAGGCGCATAAGAGAGCACAATGAGTCAAGGCGTATGATTATAGTAGGCGCATGAAATTTGGAAGGCGCATAGGAATACAAGAAGCATATTATGTTTCTATGAAAAATAATAAGGAAAAATTAAAAACATAGAAAAATTTGACTAAGTACGAATTGAGGCGCATAAGATATTTAGGCGCATAATGTTATTAGGCGCATAAAGGATTGAGGCGCATAACATTTGTAATGGCCAGAGGCGCATACACATGTTAGGCGTATGAATCACTTTGAGGCGCATAATATTAATAGGCGCATAATTAACTAGGCGCATGGATTCATATTTAGGCGCATATCTATGTAAATAATTTGAACTTAGCATAAAAACACACAAAATAACACAAACAAGTAAAAATAATTAACAAGAAGGACATATGAATCAAACATGCAACATTTTGAAAAATAAGTTTTGGAAATTTTGAAACTCAAATCATGCAAAAATAACGAAGAACACGAAGAACATGTCTTGAGTGCTCGAAGAACACCAAGAACACATAATTCATGAAACTTCACCAAATCAAGCACACAATATGTCAAAATGACCGCACGAAGACAAGGATCACGAAAATGTAAACCAAAACAAGTAAAAATCAACAACAAATCCAGAAAATGGATTTAAAGAACCGAAAATTTGAAAAGTCAAAAATCTAAGATTTTCAGATTCACAACATATAACGAATTGATCGTTGAAAAGTTTAGTTTAAAAGATTCTAAATCAAAAAACAAACAAAACCTAACAAACGATTTTGAAAACGGATAATCGAAGCAAGTTTTACCAAGAAAAGTGGGTTTTCGGTTTTCTAAAAAAGACGAGAACACAGAACCAGAAAAAAAATGCAAAAATTCAAAAAATAAAGAAGTTTAAGGTTGAGAAATTCATAGCATTTCGTCTTGGTTTGCTTTGGTTGATATTTTAGGACCCATATATGTATGTAAGAAGAAAAGGAGAGGAGATAGAGATAGAGAGAGAGAATGTGAGGCGGTTAAGGAGTCTGAGAGAGAGAGAGAGAGTAATGATGAGAAAAGAAAAAAAATATAGGAGGTGTAAGGGTTTATATAGGGTAGAGTTTCTATAAAGGGAAGGTGAATAGACTAGCATTTATGGTGATTGACTTGGAAAGGACAAGCCATTTATGAGGGATTTTAATGATGTGACGGCTATTTAATGTTGAATGACCCAAAGTGTATAGTTGTGATATTTTGGGTATAGAAAAACTGCTCCACTTTTCCTATAAGTGTATGAGCAATTTTGACTAAATTTTTGCATAAACCCCAAAAACATCTGTTTTGATGTAAGTTTGGGGTGCAAGAAATATATCCCGAGAAAATAAATTTTTTGAAAAACGAAAAACGAGGGAAAATTAATTGCACAAGTACCCTTGAATAATTAAGGAATGTCAAAAGACAAATATTTCTATAATAAATAAGAACAAACATACCTGGTACTTGTGAGTATTGAATACGTTCAATCATTGAAATAATAAATTTTGATAGCATTGATTGAGCCGCAATATTTAATGGGCGCTAGGGAGGCGCATTAATCATCTAGGCGCGCAGAATTATTTAGGTGCAATAGTCACTAGGCGCGCAATGAGTGAGTGGGGCGCGTAGGGTTTAGGCGCACCACAGTTTCCTTGAAACTTAAAAAAAAAATTAACTTTTGTACCTAGTATACTCATATCTCAACAAAACATAAAATCATTAGTAATAACAAAACTATATAGATTTAGTTGAGTTCAAGCATACCCATTTCACCTCTCAAAAAGATGAACCGTTTCGCGTCAAGTGCTTTCGTAAGAATGTCGGCGATTTGATAGTCGGTTCCCACGTGTTCTAACAGAATATTTCCTTTCTCCACGTGGTCTTTGAGGAAGTGATATTTGATGTCGATGTGCTTGATCTTTGAGTGCATGACGGGATTTTCAGAGACCGCAATGGTTGATGTATTGTCGCAGTAGATGGGACAATTTTCTTCGATGATATCATAGTCCACCAATTGCTGCTTCATCCATAGTATTTGACAGCAACAACATCCCGTAGCGATATATTCTGCTTCCGTTGTTGATACAGACACTGAAGCTTGTTTCTTACTCGCCCATGACACAAGTCGATATCCAAGGAAATGACAAGTGCCACTTGTGCTTTTCCTATCAATTGTGCACGCTGCATAATCCGCATCGGAATAACCTACAAGTTTAAAGTTCGAATCTTTGGTGTACCAAAGTCCAAGGTTAACAGTACCGGAGAGATATTTTATGATACGTTTCACAGCAATTAAGTGCGCTTCTTTAGGGTTAGATTGATAACGAGCGCAAACACAAACACTAAACATAATATCGGTCCTACTAGTATTAAGATAAAGGAGTGAGCCAATCATACCTCGATAGAGCATTTGATCAACATGTTTACCTTTTAAATCCTTGTCAAGTTTGTTGCCGGTAGCCATTGGAATGTCGTATGCTTTAGAATTTTCAAGTCCAAACTTCTTGATTAAATCCTTTGCGTATTTGGCTTGATTTATAAATATGCCTTCATTCATTTGCTTGATTTGAAGTCTGAGGAAGAATGTGAGTTCTCCCATCATGCTCATTTCAAACTTGCTCTTCATTAGTTTCTCAAAGCGCTTGCACAACAATTCATTAGTAGAAACAAATATAATATCATCAACATAAATTTGAACAAGTAATTTATGACCATTATGTTTGGCAATGAAAAGAGTTGTATCGATTTTACCGCGAGTGAAGCCTTTTTCAATGAGAAACTTTGATAGTGTATCATACCATGCTCTTGGTGCTTGCTTGAGCCCATACAAATCTTTCTGGAGTTTGTACACATGATTTGGAAACTGTGAATCTTCAAACTCAGGTGGTTGAGCTACGTAGACTTATTCTTGGAGTTCACCATTTAGAAACGCGCTCTTCACATCCATTTGATATAACTTAAAGTTCTTGTGAGCAGCGTAAGCTAGAAATAATCTGATAGCTTCAAGTCTTGCTACGGGCGTAAAAGTTTCATCGTAATTAATGCCTTCTTCTTGCCTATAACCTTTTGCAACCAACCTTGCTTTGTTTCTTGTGATGGTTCCATTCTTATCCATCTTGTTTCTGAACACCCATTTTATACCAATCACTCTTTGATCATGAGGTCTTGGAACTAGAGTCCAAACCTTACATCGTTCAAATTGATTGAGTTCTTCTTGCATCGCAACAACCCAATTTGGATCTTGGAGCGCTTCATCAGCCTTCTTTGGTTCAATTTGAGAGATAAAAGCAGTGTAAGCATCAAAGTTTGTAGCTCTCCTTGTACGAACACCAACATTTAGATCACCAATGATATTATTGATTGGGTGACCTCTAACTTCACAAATTTTAGGAGGTAAGTTAGGTTGGGTTGTAGTAACTTGAAGGTCTTCAATTGGTATATCTTCACCAGCTTCAAAATCATCAAAATTAGGGGGTTGAACTGGTTCAGAATTGAAACTTGGGTTAACACCAGATGCAGCAGTTGATATAGGCGTGTGAGAAGAATCAAGAGGTGCATCATTTGAGGGAGGCGCAGCTGATAATTCATTTGGTGCGCCCTATGAGGAATTAGGCGCAACTGATGCAAATGGATTTCCTTGAGTTGATGGATTCTGATCTTGTGTAGGCGCAACATGAATAGGAGCACCTATCTCATTTAACTCAACAGAATCATCAGAGTCATTTGGAGCCAAATGTGGCTCAAGGAGAGAATGTTCATCAAATGTAACATGTACAGATTCAACTATCACTAATGTAGATCTATTGAAAACGCGAAAAGCTTTAGAATCTTTGGCATACCCAACAAAAATACCTTCGTCGGCTTTAGCATCGAATTTACCTCTATGTTCGTTTCCGTTATAGAGGATATAACATTTGCAACCAAAGATCTTGAAGAAAACAATGATGGGAGTTCTACCACGCCATAGTTCATACGGAGTCTTGTTGTGAAGTTTGTTGATGAGGGAACGATTTTGAGTAAAACATGCTATGTTGATAGCTTCTTCCCAAAGGTACTTAGGCAATTTGGTTTCAGCTATCATCGTCTTTCCCGCTTCAATCAACGTCCTATTCTTTTTTTCCACAACACCATTTTGTTGAGGAACTCCAGCGGTAGAGAAGTTGTGATCTATCCCATGATCGTCGCAATATCGAGCAACACAGTTGTTCTTGAATTCTGTTCCATTATCGGATCGAACACTAACGATGTCATCTTCTTTTTGGGTTTAGAGCAGTCTGAATAAGGTGGTCAAAATGTCATAGCAATTGTCTTTTGTAGTCATCATTTCCACCCATGTATATCTTGAATAATCATCCACCACGACTAGAGTATACTTGTTTCTTCTAATACTTGCGGTGGTGACTGTTCCAAATAGATCAATGTGCAGCAGTTGCAAACATCTAGTAGTTGAAGGATTAGACTTGCTGGAGAAAGAATTTTTCGGTTATTTGTCAAGTTGACACGAAGCGCACTTCTTGTCATGATGATCAACAACCTTGGGAAGTCCTTTTACAAGATTATTCCTGCTGAGTTTAGATAGATACTTCAAGTTCAAGTGACTTAAGCGCTAGTGCCACAACCAACTATTTTCGCTCACACTTTTAGCTACAAAACAAAGATTAGTACTAGAGTTCATACTATGGAAATTAATAATGTAAATATTTGTCTTACGATATCCTGTGAGTAATGTAGCTCCAGTTTTGCCATTCTTGATAAGACATTGAGTTGAGGTGAAATGGCATTCTAATCCTTTATTGTAGAATTGAGATATGGATAATAAATTGTGCTTGAGCCCTTCGACGAGTGAGACTCTTTCAATGCACACTTTGTCTTTCTTGAGATTTCCATATGCTACAACTTGACCTTTGTTGTTATTACCGAATGTTACGGAGGGACCTCTTTCTTCATGAACATCTTCAAGTAAGGATTCATCTCCAGTCATGTGTCCTGAACACCCACTATCGAGAATCCATTCATACGTTTTAGCTTTTGAAGATCCAGTCATGAAGCAAAGAACCTGAAATATAAACATTTAAAGGAGGTCCCCTTTATTCCTTTTCGGGTCCTAGAGTTAGCAACTTTTGACGACCCACTCTTGCTTGACCTTAGGATTCTTACGTCCTTTGGCATTGGGAGTGAATCTCAAAAGGCATTCCACGGCCTTATGTCCCGAACAATCACAAATCGAACAATGATGAAAGCCACCAATCATGTGAGTTTTCACAAACTCTTTACTTTTCTTTGGGATATCATCGTTCTTTGGGTCAGATGAGCCAGCCTTAACAAAATCTTTCTTTTGAAATTTTGGAAAGCTTTTTCTTGGAGGGCGCATAGGGCTAGGAGGCGCACGGCGGTTAGGCGCGTGGCTCTTAGGCGCATAATGTGCACTCGGAGAAGGAGCACACCTTGTTTCAAGAATAGTTTTGCTGGAGGATGATTCATCTGTAGCTACTTCCTTCTCTTCAGCTTTCCCAAATTGTTTCATTGGGTAGACATAATGGAATGATTGTCTTTTGACTTTTTCCTGTCCTTTACCCATTGAATTAGGATGTTTTTCCTTGGGAATTTCAAAAGTTTGCTGATTTGTAAATTCACTATCTCTTTCAACACAGACATCACATTTAAAGTTGTCACTAGTTGACGAGAATCCCAAGCCACTTTTATCCCCAATGACTTTTTGGGACTCAAATATATTATCCATAGTGACACGAGAATAGGACAACTCATTTTTAATCTTTTTAAGATCAGTAATTTGAACAACCAATTCATCATTTTCAACTTTAAGAAGTGGGTTCTGTTCTGTTAGAAAAGTGTTTTTAACAGTAAGAGGAGTCATGCTCTTTATCTGCTCCTTAAGGAGGGTGAGTTCAGATTTAAGTAGAGATTTCTCGGTCTTAAGCTGGGAAATTTCATCACATGATAGTGCTAAAGCTTCCTTCATATCACTAAAACGACTGATTACCTTTTCAGCCTCTTTGAATAGCTTCTCTTGTTTTAAAATGTCCTCATCATGATTGATTGTAGAAATAGGTGCAATTTGAGGTCTAACATATTCACTTTTTCTGAGTTTGCTTCTAGCACTCAGATCACATCTAGAAAATAACAATCCACCATCGCTTTGAGCCGGAGTGAGAAATCCCTGTTCAATGAGGTCGCTGATGGTTGGTCCTTTCTTCCTTTTCACTTCTTGAAAACCTGCAGATTTCTTGATAGGTTTATTCAAGACATTCATATCAGGAACATCTTTGGAGTAGTCATCATCAGAATCATAAGTATCAACTTCATCATCATTTGCCACCAAACAAACGAGTCCATCATCGAAATCTTTATCGCTCTCATCAGAGTCTGTTTCAATCCAAGTGTTCTGCTCATTTGCTGGTGATTCTTCTTTAGCAACCATTCCCTTGTGACGAGTGAATTTGGGAGTGAACTTGGGAGTATGGCTGCTCTTCTTCTGCATATATTCAAATTTTGGAATTGGGCAGCTTGAAGCAAAGTGTCCTGGTTTCCTGCAATTAAAACAAACAAGATCTTCTTTTCTTTTAGAATCACTGCTCCTTGTGAACTTTGGAGGAGCTCTGCTGGTAGATCCTTGAAATTTGCTGGTTGAGCCGGGTCTTGAGAATTTTCTGAACTTTTGAAATTTCTTCACAAATAAAGCAAAGTCTTCATCATCCATGTCTAATAGCTCAGAGGTAGAAATTATGGGATCAGAACTTTTCTCTTCTTGAACCGGCGCAGGCGCATGCGCTTCTTCTCTATGCACCACCATTGCTATGGATTTTGACTTTCCTTCAGTTTCACTAATTCGTTGGAGTTTGAGCTCATAAACATTAAGATTTGCATAAAGGCTCCTTAAAGTCCATACATCTAAAGTTCCAGCGTCTTCAAGGGCGCTAGATTTGTGTAGGTATCTTGATCCAAAAGCAGCAAGGAAATTAGTGTTTAATTCCTTATTAGATAACTTTTTTCCAAGTGAAATACAGAGATTGATAATTTTACAATAGCGTTCATAAGTCTGTCTAAGAGTTTCACCGGGGAGTTGAGAGAAATTGTTGAATCTCTTTTGCACTTCATATCTCTTGTTCTCCTTGCAAACCGTGTCTCCTTCTATATGCTCTTCAATAGCATCCCATAACTCATTGGCGGTAGCACAATGCATGACTTGTTGTTTCATAGCCGTGCTTAGAGTGCTTAGAAAAATGTTTCTTGCTTTACCATCATTTGCAACTCTTCTTGTTTCTTCCTCAGTCCATTCTTCTCTTGGTTTCTTGATGGTTGGTTGAGCAGCATTGGTGCGCGGATTAGGATTCGCTTTCATTGGGATGTAAGGTCCATAAACCACGGTGTCATGAAGCCTTTCATCGATTGAGGTGAGATGAGTTAAGATTCTGAATTTCCACACGTCAAAGTGATCTTCATCAAAGACTGGAACATGTGTGTAGTTAGCAGTTGCCGAAGGTTTTGAGTTTGCCATATCGAATCGGCACCCAAACTGTTAAGCTTGAAAAACAAAAACGTTTTACAAAGGTATTTGCTCTGATACCACTTGTTGGTCCCAAAGGGCAACAAGGGTATGAAAATAGCTAGAGGGGGGATGAATAGCTGTTTTAAAAAAAATTTCATACCCTTGAAAGTTCAATGGCAAATGCGCACTTAATCAAGTAAGCGTTATGAAATGCGCCTAAGTGAGTGAGTGAAATGCACAGCGGAATAGTTAAGAAAAGTAGGCGCAAATGATTAAAAGGGGCGCAACACACACTCTAAGTATTTTGGCTCAAAGTGGGTGAAATAAGACACTAAGGCAAATGATATAACAAACACAACACAATTCAATCTAATCAATCTACAATGAGTAAACAAGCAAATAGTGAGTAAAGATAATAACTTGAAAGTAAATGACAAGAAATTAATACGCGCTATTTGGAGAGGTTCAGTCGGGAAAATGATCTACGTCCTCTACCAAGATAGTTAGTCTTGGATTTCTAATGGAGATTTTATATAATGAGAGAGTGTTACAAATTACAATCGTTTGAGCTTATACACTAACTGAAGATCTAAAATTCTATGAAAGAACAAATCCTAGATAATAACCGGTGTATCTCGAAAAGAAATTTTAAAGAGGTGCGTGTGTGATTTTAGATTCAAGGCTCTTTAGATCTTTGAGATTGAGAGCACAAGAAAACTAAAGTGTTTTTGCTTGAGGATCTGGGCTAAGGATGAAGGTATGAAGATGTTCTTGAGAATTCTGGAAAATTAAAGGCAATCTTCAAATCATCAACAAATGCTTGAGAGAGAAATTCTGAGATTCTTAGCAACTTCAAAACGTTTGAAGTTATGGGGTATTTATCGTAGAGCCCAAAAAACTAGCCGTTGGAAATCCCTTGTGAATAAGGTTAAAGGACAGATGTGCTGTCGCTCATTGAGTGGAGCACATGTCCTTTTATTGCCGTTAGACACATAACACAAATATGACCGTTATGGACAGGTGTCCTTAGATGCGGGTGCATACGTGTTATTTAACCACCGTTGGATCATTGGCGTAGTTTGAATCTCTTCAAGTCTTCATGTCTTCTATAAATCACTGAGTGTTGAATTGTATCATTGAAGCGCGTTGAAACAAGTGGCGCGTGACACATGCGCGTGTTGAGATATTAGGGGCGCATGAGCGATGCTAGGCGCATACACATATGCGCGCGCCAAAGCAGGCGCATGGCGCAAGAGAGGGGCGCATGGGCGCGTGGCTCAAACTGAAATTGTGGTTTTCTTCAATCTTGATATTCTATCCCTATTCCTAAGCCTATTCTATTACAATGGACTACCTAAAAAATGAAGTATAAATACTTCTTACATGTAGGTCTAAAGTCCATGAAATAAAACTTAGGTGATGGATCAATCAAATCTAATCAATCCTATTACATTGAAACTGAGATATAAGTGGGCATACCCAACAATGACGGTTTGCTAGAACCTAATCATATCTTATGGTTTCATGTTTGAACTCATTGCCAACTTAGTGTAATCCTAGAGGGTCACACACGAATAGAACGAATCCTAACGGAATGAATTAGAATTATGGAAAAAATGAGCTTTTCTGGTCTGACCGTGCCGATTATAAGACACGACCGTGCCAATAATCGGCAAAAGTAAAAAAAGGCTCGAACCAGTTGGCACGACCGTGCTGGTTATAACGAACGACCGTGCTAAGCACGGCCATGCCGATTATAAAGCACGACCGTACCAATAATCGGCTGAAGGACGGTATGCTCGAACCAATTGGCACGACCGTGCCAATTAAAGAGCACGACCGTGCCAGAGCTGCTAGGACAAAGAGTTTATTTCCTTAATTGGGTGACGGGATTTAGGAATCCTAGGTCCTTAGGGGTTAAGGACTAGGACCTATTTAAGCATCTTTTCACCAGCCATTAAGCTAATGAAACCAAGTAGTTTTTAGAGACAATATTCTTGATTAGAGATTTGGAGTCAAAGATCAAGAAATTCATAATTCCATATATTTATTATAATTGTGAAAGTGTGTTTCATAATTTTGGTCTAGCAACCAAGATCAAGTGTTCTTGATATTCGTTCATGGTGTGAATACCGCTAGAGGATGAAATTCATCATCTTCAAAGTTTGTGTTCTTGCTCTGTTCATGATCAAGCTTTCAAGCCTCCACCGAATTCAAGGTCGCAAAATCAAAGTCATTAAGGGTTAGTATTCTATTATTCATTATGCATGTATTTGACTTAATCATATGAATGGATCTATGGCTTTGGGTTTCATGAAAATTTTAAATGCTTAATTCTGCTGCGCATGTTACTAGGAAACCCAACAAGTGAGAGAGAGTGCTTGTATTTTGACTCTTTGGAAAACTTATGAGAGGTGTATGTACCAACGGAAGGAAGCCCCTGCTTGACAGAAAATAAGTGTTTGGCTCTTCCTAGATTGTAGAAAAGAAGACTTGTGAGACATTTGAAAATTGTTTTATTCAAGATTATCATTTGATTTCTCGAGAATGGACCTCGTTGATTGATTAATGTGTTCTTATTAATGGGTAAACTAGTAGTCTCACAATAATAAATGTTTTGATCAATTGTGAGTGAGTAAATCAGAAGTAGAAATATATGGGGGAAGAGAGAAGAGAAAAAGAATTGGCTCAAGTTGGGTTGTGTATATTTTGGACCGAACCCAGAGGTTGCCTACGTTATCCTCAAGCTGAGAAGCTCAGGTCCATGTAGCTTGAGGGAGAACCGGTCGCTAATGTAGCCGGGTTTGAGTTTAGGGGTGTGAGGTTCGTTTAATAGAGGTGAGTTATTCCTTGTCGAGGTGGGCTGCTCTGTTGTTGCTCATTTGAGATGGATTGCTCCATTGTAGCTCGTTGCGATGGATTGCTCCATTGTAGTTGTCGCAGTGGATTGCTCCATTGTAGTTGTCATGGGCTGCTGCTGCCGTGTTAATCTTCTTTGCAGGGAAAGAAAGAAAAATAGAACATTTGAATTGAAAAGAAAATAGGACTTCTACTTTTCCATGTGGATAGCCCCTTTTATTTTTCTAAAATTTTTTTTGTGCACACCCTTGTTTTTGCCTAGGCCGCCCTTTCGGGTTTTCAACCTAGCGGGCTTCTTTTTTGTACAATGCTCTAATTTTTGCCTAGGTTGCCTTTCGGGTTCGACCTAGCGAGATTTTCTTTTATATTTTTACATGAAACATTGGGCAAGACTAGCCCCTAGTTCAGTTCCACCTTTTCTATTTGTGGGGTAGCCTTATAGTTCGAGCGGCCTTTTGCTGGCCGCGGGCATCGTAGGCCCTTGATTTTCACCAGCAGAGCTCTATCGGATTGTCACGTGGCACCCATAAATTGGCATGAACAACTCTTGTGCATTTCTTTGATATTTGCTATGGAATACGAACAGCCCCGGTGCATCGGCATATAGTACTCATGATGGGAACAAACAATACCTTGAATTATGGTCGCATGGATTCCTATTTGATGATGAGCAACCGCCGTCCATTTCTTCGTCATGACCGTATGGAAAAAGGGGTCTAATGGTGAGATGGGAGGCGTATGAGGATAGTGTATGGGGGAAGTTATATAGAGAGAGTGTCGATGAAGAGTGTACACAGGGTGAGTGTATAGTTGGTATTATATGGAGAGAGTGTTCATGGAGGGTGTATACAGGGGGATTGTATATAGAGAGTGTATGGGGATAGAATGTAGAGAGAAGAGAAAGTGATTCGTTCATCCCAATTGATCAAAGCATTTGTTATCTTGAGATTAATTGTTTACTTAGTTATGTGAATGATTTGTGGGTCCATTTACCTTTTAATGAGTCTTCATTACTGAGTAAGATTAAGATTAATTCATTATATAAAGATATAGCAAAAAATATTTATGTAATCACAAGTGTTTTAATCATGGATTGGCACATGATTTAATTTTTAACAAGAAGGTTCAACACATATAGCATGGTAACATATTTATAGGCACATAATATAAACATGTAAAGCATCAGTTAATAATTTAATTAATCTCATTAATTGAAGTAAGATTTCATGTGATTGATCTATGGGGATAAATTATTTAACATGTAATTGAGAGCATATTTGTACGGTCAAAACTAAGCCAAAAGGCATCCACAATCTCGTACCAAATTTAGAAACTAGAAGAAACAACTATGTAAGGGCGAAACTAAGCCAAAAGGCATCCACAATCTCTAACATAAAGTAACTCGATTCTAAATTCTTTTGTCTCATCAATTTATCACTTTGTCCTTGAGATTTATTTTCAGGAAACACGGTTTCTAAAACCAGCCATCTGACAAACAAATTCAATCCAAAGTAATTTTGAAATTGACATTTAATTTCAAGAAACACGGTTTCCAAAACCAGCCATTTGACAATTAAATTCAACTCAAAATATTTACCATTGTGTTTCAATTTTAAACCCTAAAATTGCTTTCCTGATTCAATTAGGATTTAGTGTTCATGATGATCAAATCACCATGTTCATCAAAACCTTGAATAAACAATATATTCTTGAATATAGGATCATCAACAAATTAATCCAATTAACTTTTGATGATCACTAGGAACATAATAATCAAATTATTATTGCAATCTTGGATCCCATATAACATAATTAAACCGTGCGATTTATGATCTTCATATATCTCATATACATACATAAAATATAAATCACATAAACATCATGAATCTAAATTCAAATAGCATGCTAACACATATATTTTTAATAAAATTATCAACATATTATTATTAAAAATAATCATAATGAACGGGGCTCTGATACCACTGTTGGGTTTTGCACAATCATGCGCAGTGGAATAAAACCCAAAAGCCTAGATCCGTTGAAGATGATTAAATTAATACGGAGTTGAATTTAGAATATTACCTGTGATAGGTCATAAGCGGACTCTAGCAAGCCATTATGACTACCCAATTAGTATAACTTTGAAAGTCCAAAGTTACCTTATAGAACATATCACAATCTCTTTGTCACTCGATATCATATTGGACATAAGTCATGGTCCTCGTCAACTTATGTTGTCCAATGCTTTCTCGATCCCGAGTAGATTTATATGAGCAAATGACATTGAACACATCAATTCATTTGGGTACGGCCGTACACTATCATCAATCTCATTCATCGAGTGGCCAAGCAGATATCTCTATTGAGAGAGGGACAAATCCCATCTTGACTTATCGTTTGAGTACGTCAAACATAATGTTCATCATGTGGAAGACCATGATAATCTCAGTTCTAAGGATTAAAATGGTATGACTATTATGAAATTTAATTATGACATTTGACCATGACATAAATCTCATAACAGGTCTATCCAGTACCTTGTCCTCCAACAAATACCCACAAGTTTAATCCGCATCCTATGCACCATAATCATCATATGATTATCCATTAAACTCATGCTAGCCTTTTATAAGTGCTAGGGACATTGATTCTTATAATAAACATGCTAAAGATATAATAATCGGGTTTGTTATCTCTATAACAATGAAGCTATGATATAACACATAGGCCTTTCTCAAGGGCTTAGGGCATAATATCCAACAATCTCCCACTTTCACTAGGCCCAATCAATGTGTATCCAGTACCCATTGAGCTTAGTTATGATCTCCATCATTATTGCAAGGGAGCTTATGTTAAGATGATTATCCTTGTTATCATCATATGGTACTTTGCATATGTTTGACATCTTCCATCTTTGACGATTTCTCAAATAAGATGGAAACGTCCGAGTGTATGTTTAGATAAGACATAAGTGCCTTGGATTGTGCAATAACAATTATTGACACAATGAATGTACATTAAATTAGTGACACTAGAAACAATTTTTAGTTTACTAATTAGTCTTCTTATCCAAGTAATCTTCCAGTTGCATCTCATGCTACTAGATACTCTGTAGCGACCCGAAAACCCGCCTCTATTTTCTAGATAATAAAGATTTAATTATTTATTTATTTCTTATTTAATTGTTTAAATTATTATTTAATTAATAATTTATGTGTGCATTTTATGTTTCATAATAATTTATGCCTAGCATTTTATTTGAGTTATTTTTGCTAGTGTGGAAGTGTTGGGACTTGATTGTAGTAGAGAGTTTAATTGTAATGGTAAGTAGTAGGGGAGGGGCCCTAAGTGCAACATTCTAAAAATATAATCATCCTACTCCCTCCATTTCACCTCCCTCCCTCACGTTTTCTCCTCACACTCCATCCCATTCCCAGCACTCTCTCTCTCTCTCTCTCTCTCTCCTTGATTTGGGTAAGTTTTTCTTCTCTCCCTTCTCTCTTCAATCTAGCTATCTTCCCCTCATTATCTCTCATTTCTCATATTACGAAAAATGTTTAGATCGTCGGTAGGATCGTAGGGAGCTAAGAATATTCGAATTCCGTCAACTTTGAGAAAATCCGGGTAAGTTGCTTTTCCCCCATTATTATACTAAAATGTTCATTTCATGCTTGAATGGTTCTTTAGTTGATATGTATGATGTTGGGTTGAGTTTGGGAATTTATTTGGAATTTATTTTGATTTTTGGTCAAAAATGGTGATTGTTAAATGTTGGTTTAAATCATGGTTTGGGGTTGTTAAATGATGATATTTAGGTCCCCTCTAAGCTCATAAGTTGTCCTAGTTCATTTGTTAGGTTCACTTTGAGAGTTGAGATTGAGGATTTTGGTTTGGTATGAAAATGGTGGTAATTTGGTGTTCATGCCCGAATTGAAGAACCCAGAAGAAATCTGGGTTTTGGCTGAAATCCTTAGGGGGCGCGCGCACCCTCCCTTGTTCGACTTAGAAAACCTTCTGATGCTATAGGGCGTGCGCACCCTTTTCATGCGAGCGCACGCATCCTCCTCTGGCCTTGTGCATGAACCTTTTGATCCTCCAGGGCGCGCGCACACTTTTTGCGCGGGCGTGCGTCCCCTCCGCTGTACAAGTCCTGAGCTTCACCCTCTTGTACTCTTCGTAGACAATATTCGATAGTTCATAACTCCCTCATCCGGACTCCGTTTTAGGTGTATAAGTTATCGTTTTAAAGCTCTCCTTGAGCTCTTCGAGATGAGTGAGTATTTTTGGTGTAGTGCTTGAGTTAACTGGGTCCTTTGTGATTAAATGTGATATGGGAATTGTGTTATCATTGTTGATAATATTGGAACAATTTAATTGTGTATTGTTGGTTCATTTCACTTTCTTGGTGACTTCTTGGTATGGTTCCCTACTTTGGAATCACTAAGTTGTTTATCGTGCTAGTATTTTATTACTTAGCCTTTACTTGAAAGTCCAGCTGGTATTTGTGTGTGTTTCGGGCGATGCGAAACATTATGATGACACAAGCCAAGTCCATTATGATGTTGACCATTCTTTTGCCCCATTATTACCCTCCTCCAGATTGGCCTTGGATGTGAGATGAGCTAGCTCCTTTGTGAGTATTCTAGCTGTTTGGTTTGGGTTATGACTTCGTGTCATATTTCCTTGCTATTATTGGTTATTGGTTCCGGTACCGGGGGGTTAATTGTTGAAGCTGCGCAGCGACCTTTATTTGGTTCTTTCAGTTGGGAAACCTTGGCTAATATCCTTTGTTAATTGTTTATTTCCGCTGCTATCTGTTAAATGATAATGGCTATGTGTTATTTGAATTATTATTGTTTGTTGCATCATAGCATGTCATGTAGTTGCATTAGTAACTTACTGAGATTTTATCTCACCCCGTTTCCTTTCAATGTTGTTTTCCTTAACCCCCCCCCAAGAGGAAAGGATTAGGATTTGCAGATCGAGGAGGACCTCGAGAGGTTTGAGATATTTGGGCAGGTTATTATTGATCGGTTTGCATTATATAAATGTGTAACCTTCTTGGGGATAGTTGTACCACCAATGACGTCATTAAGATTTGTAATATTTTGTATTTTGGGTGTGAGTGTGGAGCTTACACTAGTTGTTTTATGATGTTGTTAAACTTGGATTTTCCAAACCTTGTGTTAAAATCTCTTGGGTATAAAATGAAATTTTTATCTTCAGTATTTTAGAGTTTATGGTTGTAAGTCGACGTCCAGCTTGTGAGTTCCCGGCCCGAGGGGTCGGGGTGCGACAGTTGGTATCAGAGCTATGGTTTAGCTCTATGTATAAGTATAGGTGGACTAGAATGACCTAGGAGGGTAGATGGGTTCGGAGTGAGTAACGATGAGTATTTTATGCAGGTATTTGTTTGTAATGGCTAGAAGAAGAGCTGGTGAAGGCATTAGTGGGACTCAGAATCTTAATGGTCTACGGGAAGAAAACCGCGCAGTGTTTCAGGGCAGGTTTGAAGCGGCCGTGAAAGCAATTCATGACCAAGGGCCGAGAGAGGAACATGTTGCACCTCCGCGATATGTGTTGGAGCAGTTTTTGAAGTTGGAACAAAGTGAGTACGACGGTGAGCCTGATTTGAAGAAGGCCGAGCTATGGATAGAATCGATGGAGAAAATCTACGATGTCTTTGGTTGCACTGATGAGGATAGGGTTCTGTTTGCAGCTTATAAGCTCGTGGGGGCTGCGGAACATTGGTGGAAGGCACTGAAGACCAGTTGGGATACGACTCTTGTACCATATCCTTGGGAGTGGTTCGTGAGGAAATTCAAGGATCATTTTATCTCTCTAGTGAATCAAAACCGGAAACAGATCGAGTTCCTCAGCTTGGAGCAAGGCATGATGTCAGTAGCACAGTACTCGGCTAAGTTCACAGAATTAGCCAGGTGTTGTGACTACCTTGTACAGACCGAGGAGCAGAAAGCGATGAGATTGATCAGGGGTTTGAAGACAGCTATTAAGACTCAACTTTTAGCCCAAAGAATTCAACCTTTTCAGGATGCGGTGGACCGTGCATATTTGATAGAGCAAGACATCGGGGGACACAAGAGGAAGAATGAGATTGTTAACCCGGGAAAACAAGGAGGGCAAATCAGGGCTCAACCACATCGATATTCGGATAACAGAGGTAATTCTGGAGTGAAAACTCGATTCAGAAGGTAACTTCAAGGGCAACCAACAGTAGGAAATCAAGGTTCTAATAAGGGGACACAAAATGGGAAGATCTGCAGCTATTGTCAGAGGGAAGGACACTCAGAAGACAAGTGTTGGAAAAAGCAAGGAAAATGTGTTAATTGTGGTCGGTTTGGGCACTTTGCAAGAGATTGTCCTAGAAGCAGATATCAACCATCCGGGAGTGACGCTGGTATTGCATTGGGTCAGAAGAGAGATGCTTCGGGAAACCCTAAAGGTTCAGGGTAGGGTATTTGTGATCAACCAGCACTCGTCAGGTATTGAGCAATATCAGGAGGTATTATTTTGCGTCGAGAGAGCGAGCGCGTGCATTTTAGGATCATCGCATTCTCATGTTTAAGTGCATTTAGTTGCATTTATTTCTCCTGAGTCTTTGACTTATGTGTTGTCAGTGTCTACTCCTATGGAGGAGTGTAGGATATCTGATGGAGTCTTATGTTCTCATGTTGTGCTTAAAGGTAGATATAACTTACCTGCTAAATTTGTCATATTGCTATTATAAGATTTTGATGTTATTTTGAGAAGGGAAATGTCATGCTTTAGTCAATTGTTATAGGAAAATTGTTACATCCTCTCTTCCCTTTTTGCCTAAAATTGTTTTGAGACCGTTCCTCTGTGTAGAGTTAAGCAAATCTTTTCTTATTTGGAATCTGGCTATTTCGCTTCGATGGGTGACAATGGATGTCTATACCAAGTTGTTGGATGTATTTATCATTTTTAAGATTTCTATTTTTCTTCTGAACAATACCTAGTATTTGGGAAAAGCTTGGGTTACATTGTGTTGTTATGGTACAAGGTTGTAGTACTGATAATTAGATCAATATCCATATTGTATCGATTGGGTTGTAAGAATTGAGGATTCAATTGAGGATTTCTTGGTAGGAGATTTTTGTATACTTCTAGCACATCTACGTGATTGCATCAGAATTGGTTGTTATGAGGGAATACATGATTTGTATGAGTGATGAGTAGATTGTGGAAGTTAAAATCATTAATGGTGGTAAGCGCGTTAAGTTCGAGAGGACTAAGCACATTTTGGGAGAGTAATAATTTCCCGATCTATATTAAAGGCATTTTGAATTTTGAGTTTTGGTTAAATGGTTGTTCTATGGTTCTAAATCCTTCTCGGTGGCGTTCCTCGATTTGGATTAAGAGTATGCGAAGAAAATTGGGTATCAATACTTGGGCATATTAAAGAATACTATGATTTGGTATTGGGTCAGTTAGAATGTGGCTAGCCAATTGGTTTGTTATGATGGTAGTACTATTGAGCCTAAGTATCATTGAGATTATAAATGTATACATGAAAGACTAAGGTGGGTTAGCCATTGAAGATGTAGGATTTTCTAAATTTCCTTGGAGTGTGTAAGCGGATCATCAATTTAAAGAGAGAGTTAGAGGAAAGCCTTGGAGATAAAATGTGGATTGTTTTACGGATCACTGAGTATTTGTAATTGTTTTAGGCTTTCAAAGAGTTGGAGTAATGTGATGATAAAATTATAGCGTGGATTTAAGTAAACATTTGGTATAAAAATTTTGAGCTTACGTTGTACCTCTAGTTTAAGGTGCCATCTAAGGTGAAAGCACTATAATGGAAATCCTTGGAGATATAGCCACTTTGGTGAATACTATGGGGATGAAAAATTTCTTAGCTTGTCATATTTTAAGAAGCTGATTAAGCTCGGGATGGTTTAATGTTTGGAATTTCTGGGAAGTAATACTGAGTATACGGCTTACAAATGGAAGTATTTTGACAGTGTAATTAAGGTTATGAATAAGGCAAACTTGTAGTATCTCGAGAATTATGTTTAGGAGAAATTGGGGTTCTTCGATTTTGAGGATGGATTTTAATTAGTAGTGGAGATAATGATTGAAGGAAGTTAAGTGCGAGAGGTTGTTATGTTGTAAACATTATTTAAGGTTACCATATGATGGTTTAGAATGGACAATTGAGAGTTCGGGAAGTGGCAGAACTATCGTATCCGTGGCTAATTGATCCTTCGGGTAAGTATTTCTAAAATTTGGGTTAATAAATAGAGCTATCTATGACTAAGGATTGATTGCAATTTTAGTGATATCGCCTTCAAATTATAGTTTGTTGTTATGGGACCAAGTTTAGAAATGATGATAATGGGTTACCAATGTTGGATGATTATGTTCTTCGAAAGGATAAAAAAAATGAGTTAGTGCAAGTGGGTTAAGAAATACCAAGACTACGATTGTATTATGTTTTATTACCGAAGGAAGATAAATTTAGTAGTGGAGTTGATTCCAAATACAATTGGGATAATGAAAAATAAAACTTATGGATGTTGGTGATTTAACGGTTAATTGAATCATGGAGACTAAGTCTGAATTATCTAATAGGTTCTTGATTGGGATTTTGAGTGTTAGATGAGAATTGATATTTTGTAGCCTCGATATGACTATGTGTTATGGTTTTGATAAGTGAATTCGCGGGCGAATTCTTTTTAAGGAGGGTAGATTGTAACGACCCGAAAACCCGCCTCTATTTTCTAGATAATAAAGATTTAATTATTTATTTATTTCTTATTTAATTGTTTAAATTATTATTTAATTAATAATTTATGTGTGCATTTTATGTTTCATAATAATTTATGCCTAGCATTTTATTTGAGTTATTTGTGCTAGTGTGGAAGTGTTGGGACTTGATTGTAGTAGAGAGTTTAATTGTAATGGTAAGTAGTAGGGGAGGGGCCCTAAGTGCAACATTCTAAAAACATAATCATCCTACTCCCTCCATTTCACCTCCCTCCCTCACCTTTTCTCCTCACACTCCATCCCATTCCCAGCACTCTCTCTCTCTCTCTCTCTCTCTCCTTGATTTGGGTAAGTTTTTCTTCTCTCCCTTCTCTCTTAAATCTAGCTATCTTCCCCTCATTATCTCTCATTTCTCATATTACGAAAAATTTTTAGATCGTCGGTAGCTAAGAATATTCGAATTCCGTCAACTTTGAGAAAATCCGGGTAAGTTGCTTTTCCCCCATTATTATACTAAAATGTTCATTTCATGCTTGAATGGTGATTTAGTTGATATGTATGATGTTGGGTTGAGTTTGGGAATTTATTTGGAATTTATTTTGATTTTTGGTCAAAAATGGTGATTGTTAAATGTTGGTTTAAATCTTGGTTTGGGGTTGTTAAATTATGATATTTAGGTCCCCTATAAGCTCATAAGTTGTCCTAGTTCATTTGTTAGGTTCACTTTGAGAGTTGAGATTGAGGATTTTGGTTTGGTATGAAAATGGTGGTAATTTGGTGTTCATACCCGAATTGAAGAACCCAGAAGAAATCTGGGTTTTGGCCGAAATCCCTAGGGGGCGCGCGCACCCTTTAGGTGCGAGCGCGCGCACCCTCCCTTGTTCGACTTAGAAAATCTTCTGATGCTATAGGGCGTGCGCACCCTTTTCATGCGAGCGCGCGCACCCTCCTCTGGCCTTGTGCATGAACTTTCTGATCCTCCAGGGCGCGCGCACCCTTTCTGCGCGGGCGTGCGCCCCCTCCACTGTACAAGTCCTGAGCTTCACCCTCTTGTACTCTTCGTAGACAATCTTCGATAGTTCATAACTCCCTCATCCGGACTCCGTTTTAGGTGTATAACTTATCGTTTTAAAGCTCTCCTTGAGCTCTTCGAGATGAGTGAGTAGTTTTGGTTCAGTGCTTGAGATAACTGGGTCCTTTGTGATTAAATGTGATATGGGAATTGTGTTATCATTGTTGAGAATATTGGAACACTTTAATTGTGTGTTGTTGGTTCATTTCACTTTCTTGGTGACTTCTTGGTATGGTTCCCTACTTTGGAATCACTAAGTTGTTTATCGTGCTAGTATTTTATTACTTAGACTTTACTTGAAAGTCCAGCTGGTATTTGTGTGTGTTTCGGGCGATGCGAAACATTATGATGGCACAAGCCAAGTCCATTATGATGTTGACCATTGTTTTGCCCCATTATTACCCTCCTCCAGATTGACCTTGGATGTGAGATGAGCTAGCTCCTTTGTAAGCATTCTAGCTGTTTGGTTTGGGTTATGACTTCGTGTCATATTTCCTTACTATTATTGGTTATTGGTTCCGGTACCGGGGGGTTTTCTCTTCAGCTTTTATGCGGCTATGAAGATGTTGATTGGGTTGATTGTTGAAGCTGCGCAGCGACCTTTATTTGGTTCTTTCAGTTGGGAACCTTGGCTAATATCCTTTGTTAATTGTTTATTTCCGCTGCTATCTGTTAAATGACAATGGCTATGTGTTATGTGAATTATTATTGTTTGTTGCATCATAGCATGTCATGTAGTTGCATTAGTAACTTACTGAGATTTTATCTCACCCCGTTTCCTTTCAATGTTGTTTTCCTTAACCCCCCCCCCCCAAGGAGGAAAGGATTAGGATTTGCGGATCGAGGAGGACGTCGAGAGGTTTGAGATATTTGGGCAGGTTATTATTGATCGGTTTGCATTATATAAATGTGTAACCTTCTTGGGGATAGTTGTACCACCAATGACGTCATTAAGAGTTGTAATATTTTGTATTTTGGGTGTGAGTGTGAAGCTTATACTAGTTGTTTTATGATGTTGTTAAACTTGGATTTTCCAAACCTTGTGTTAAAATCTCTTGGGTATAAAATGAAATTTTTATCTTCAGTATTTTAGAGTTTATGGTTGTAAGTCGACGTCCAGCTCGCGAGTTCCCGGCCCGAGGGGTCGGGGTGCGACATACTTAACCTTTTGTAGAATAGTAATGGTATATTTAAAACTCTTCTAACACCATTATTAGACATAAATGTGTATTTATATTGCAATATTTATCTTTGTTGGTTTGTAAGAATGCATCTATGTAACTGTTACAAGATCATCTTTCATTCCATCAAAGATCAAGAATGCATCCTTTAGTTCCTTTTCAAGTACATAAGTATGTTTCTTAACTAGTGACTTTCACTAGGATCCGCTTGGTATTATTTCATCATACTCCAAGTATATGAGACATACAGTCTTAGTACATTAACATGGCTTACATGATAGATCCAATTGCCGAAGCATATGGAATCCTAACCATATGCTCTTGTTCATTAGTCTTCCAATAAGACTAAATCTTGTCAAGAGTGCTGCCATTAGACGTTTGCAAGTAACCTCTCCAAGAGTTTTGCATTGTGAACTTTTGACTATCATGTCTATATTAGTACTTTGACTTTAACCAATCAACCTTTTAGATTTATCTCCATAAATCTAAATTCCAAGGATATAAGCGGCTTAAACCAAGTCTTTCATTATGAAACTCTTTCAAAATGAATTTTATGTCAACCACATATATTAGACTAGGAATAATGTTACGCTCCCACTAAATTTATTGTAATCACAAGTTTCATCTTTGATGCATTCAAACTCTTTGAATACTACATCAAAATTAAAATTTCACTCCAAGTAGTTTGCTTCAATCCATCTCATAGATTTCTGCAACTTGCATATTTTATTAGAATTTTATGGATCAAAACTTTTAGGTTGTATCAAACACATCCTAAAGTATGTTCCTGTTAAGGAATGCTATTTTGAAATCCATTTGTCATATTTCATATTCAAAATACGAGGTCGTGACAATTAGAATTCTAATATCCTTAAGCATGACTATAGCGACAAAGTTTCATCATAATCGATATTATGAATTAACTCTACTCAATTAGTCGTGCTTCAATAATATGCACCTTGCGATCCATGTCCGTTTTCTCCAAGAAAACTGATTTTCTACCTTATGGTTTTTAAGCCTTTGGGTAGAACAATCAAGTTCCAAACTTGATTATCAAACATGAATTGCATTTTAGATTTCATGACTCCAAGTCATTGATCTAAAATCCGGAGCGGACTTTGCATCCTGATAAGTGATAGGTCAACCATTCGCAATGATATCTACCGTATTACTCCCTTGTTATAGATAGTATCCTATCATATATGCAAATATCTTGTGTATACTTGAACGAATTCCACAACTCCTTGTGAAACTTTATTCAACTTCCATCTTAGGTTCTATGTCATTTTCTGGGTCTCGAACTCTTTGAGATACATTTTACTCCCACTAGTTCTTTAGATATAAACGATTTATCTAGAAATGCTATTTAGAATAGCAAACGATTTGTACTCCAAATGGTGTAAAATTAATATCATTAAGATATCCCATGAAAATACATTAACTAGATTTAGGTGTGATTTTGTCCAAGACAATACTTTTCACAAAAGTGTCACATCATAAATCTTTATGAAAGACAAACTCAGTTTTTCTTTCATTCCATATCTAATATGGTATCTTTCGAACCTCCTTAGATGAAACTCAAATTAGTGTAAGCGCAGCTGTTTCCAGCACATAATCCAGAAGGTTAATTAAAGATCAATTTGATTTATTATGAGGCGAAAAAATGTAGTTTGCAGACAGTCTGCAGATTTCTATAAACAGGGGCCGTACGGCTCATTACTAGGCGTACGCCTAAATTGCAGCCGTACGGTTGTTATTTTCAGATTCTGTTTTTCTTATTCTGCAAACTTTCTGCGGAATTCTCATAAAGTCCATGGTTCAAATATTCATTACTTTGATCAGATCAGAGTACACTAATACTTTTTCCATAAGATACCGAAATCCCTTTCCAAGCATTGTTACTTTAATGGACAAACTGTATGTTGGTGTTGGTGCCCTAGGCACGTTTGTTAAACGATTGTATAAGTTATCATTTTATTCATGATGATAAAGAGATAATAAGATTATTATTGTTGCTCATGTTTGCCTATAATAATCTCTATCCCTAGAGCTTGTTAAGCACTAGTATAAAGGCTAAATGATCATGGGATGATCATGTTAGATTTATGGGTACTTGTTTGGAACAATGTACTGGACATGACCCGCAGTATGAGATTTATGTCATGGTCGATGTCATATATAAATCTCATATTAGTTATGTCATTTGAATCCTTAGACATGAAGTTATTATAGTCTTCCACTTGATGAAGATTATGTTTGACATATTCAAACATTACCCTTAACCAGGTAGCTATAAAGGGTATGATTGGAATAATCAGATTCACGTAGGGAAGAATAATAATCTAAATGGATTTGTCCCTCTTCGGAGAGATGTCAAGTTTGGGCCCCTCGTAGGAATGATGTTGATGAAATGTTTAGCCAAACTCAAATGGATTGATTGGATCAATGTGTAGACACCCCGCCTTGGACCGCTCACCCCGATTGCATACTTGATTATGTGTTTCTCCCTCTTTTAAGTGTTTTCTGTTAGTTTCTGTTACTTTGGTTAAGTTCCAGACAGAGTCCGTGTAACGACCCCAAAAACCCGTCCCTATTTATTTTATATTTTTGGGGATTTTTATTTGACTTATGTGTGCATTTTATGTGTTGCATCATATTTTATGATTTGCACATCTTACTTGATTAAATGTGCTATTTACTTAGTTAGTAGTAATAATGGTTAAAGGAGTTAAATGATTAAGTTGAAACATTAGGGTCCTTTGTGAAAATATAAGTTTAGGGGTTTAAGTGTTAAGAATGAAAGTTGAATGACCAAAACATACTTTTGGGGTAAAAATCTCTTATAAGTTTATCCATCCTTCTCTCCCTCTGTGTTTGCATCTTCTCAGCAACATTCTCGTTCTTTCTTAGGGTGGAGAAAAAGGTAAGTTCAACCTATTTTGATTTATATCTTTTTATTTACTTACCCGTTTTATAAACTAATTATATAAAAATGATCAGGGCGTTGAGTAGGTCATTTCTACCCGAACAAAACATATTTTTGCGATACTTTTTCCGGAAATAGGTAAGTTACTAATTCCTCTTAAATAGTAAAATGGTCATATATTTGCTATATGTGTGATATGTGGTGAAATTATTGTGAAAAGAATTTATTTGTGATACTTGTTTATTTGGGACAAAGGAAGTATAATTGTACTGGGTAAGTGACTTGGTTTGTATGCAAGGATGTATATGGAGTATGTTTATATCCTAAGAATATTAGTATAAGTGTTTGAAAGTATACTCCTACTTGTGGGACGGTAAAATATTAACTTGAGTTAAATGTTAAATAAGTATATTATAAAAATTATACTATTATTCATGGGACGGGGAAATGAATGAAAGTATCCCTAAATGAGTATATTAGTATATTAGAAAAATTATACTTATACTTTTGGGACGGTAAAATATTTAAATGGAATAAAAGGAAATTATTCTATTATTTGTGGGACGGTAAAAAGAATGAAATAAACTTGAAAGTAAAGTTTTGGGCATGTATTGCACTACTGGGTATTGTTAGTATTGTTAAAATACTAGTGAGAGTATACTCTTACGTTTTGGACGGTGGAATAGAGGAAGTATAATTTATTCAAGTTGTGGCCTGCGAGATGTGTCGGGCGGCTGCCCAAATAGGGCGTGTGGCCGCACACTTATCTGAAAGATTTTTGTCTTTGGACAGAGTGTTTTGGGCGGCCGCACAGTCTGGTGTGGGCGACCGCCCAGGGTTGCTGAAAAGTTGAGTTGTTCCATTTCAAGTGATTTAAAGTTCAATCTTGGTTTAGGTCTTAGGTGATATCCTAGAGTACTTAGAGGGTTGTTGTGGAACACTCTAGTGTTTGAAATTGGTTCCTTTGTGAACAAATGTGTTATGGAATGTGAATAAGGAGTAATTGGATATAGTTGAACATCTTTTGATGTGGTTTGGATTGGTTCATCTTTGTGATGTGTTTGGCTTGGTTCCCTACTTTGGAATCATTGTCCTTGGCTGTTGTTTAAGCAAGTATTCATTACTATGCTAGTGTTAAAGTTCAGCTGGTCTTGTGTTGTGGAGTCGGGATAGTAGTAGGGATTATAATGGAACACGAGCCAAGTTCATTGTAAGGCTTCTACCATTGGTTTCCCATTTTTAACCTCCAGTCCAGATTGGCCTTGGATGGGATGAACTAACTCCCTCGAGTGAGCATTTGGGTTATGACTTTGTGTCATATTTCCTTCTCTGGTTAATTTGGTTCTATTGGTTAAGGTTTGGTTTTCAGGATCCCGGCTTCAGCTCTTTGATGCTGCTCAGTTGATACCTCTCAGATGGTTATATGTTTGATTCGAGAACCTTGGCTCAGTATCCATGTATAAATGAATAATTTAGACTTATGTGCTGCCTGATGAGTTGGTCTTTCTTTCCAACCGGTATGGGACGGTTGGCGATAGGGAGCCTCTCATGTTATGTGTTATATTGTAGATACCCCGATCTCGCACCCCTTATCAAACCCCTTTTAATTGGTCTAAACCCTAAAATTGACCTAAGCCCTCGATTTGGCTATGCGGGAGTGCCGTAAGCTTTATCGGTGCATCAAATGGATAAACGGACTTAAAATTCATGATCAGAGCGAAAAAACGAGTAAACATGCATAAACTTCAATTTTTGAGGTGCGGGGCCCGAAACGGGGCCCGCACCCTTAGAACTGCTCGTTATTATCCATTCTGTGCATTAAAAATATATTATTGTCATTCCTTGCTCATTAACATATTTCAGATAGATGTACGTGACCACAAGATTATTTCAAGCAACTTCCATGTTGGGACCGCGGACAACCGGGACACCGTTGTGCGCACACTCGGACAAAACTTGGACTGTTGCGGAACCAATACCGGAGCAGGAATTGTGATCATCTACGTTGAAAATTCAAGGCATAAATGATGATGACCAACCACCATCCAGCTAATGGCAGCAAGTAGATGGCCAATCAAGTAGGCCATGGTCCAATCAGAGCGCGACACGTGGCAAAACCAGATCCCCCTGGCAGCCAGTCCAAGCCGTACGGCTGGTTTGGGAGGTTCAGACAGCAGTTTGTTCTTCAGCAACTTGGCCACAAAAGTCTTGATTTTGATCATTCCCAGCTGCAAATGGACGGGGTAGCCACCCCCTAAACTGACTCCTAAGCCTAGCAAGGGTGGCCTAAGGTCATTTCCCACCTCCCTCCTCCATATACTTACCTCCCTCATCCATTTTATCATAAGGAGAGAACACACAACACTTCATACAATTCATCCATTCTCTCTCAACTCTCTTGTGAGTGAAAGATCCTTCAAACCTCATTCCCTAAGCCACCACTACACCACCACACAACCACCTTAAACACACACCAAAAACAAGCAAGAAAACCCACTCAAACTCCCATTCAAACACAAGGCAAACACCTTAAAAGAAAAGCAACAAAAAAGTCTTCCCTTGGAAGCAAAGGAAGCACAAATCATCCCTTTTTATATGTAAGTTCTTGCAATGTAACCATTTAGTTAGTTTGCTTGAGGTCTAGCCACATGTTGAGCTAGACCTCCATATGTACAAACATTGTGTTCAATCTATGTTCTCCCCTATGTTTCTCTCATGTTGACCATCATGAAATCTGAGCTATAAGCATCAATGAATGTTGTTTGATGTTTTTAACATGTATATCTATGTATGTTCAAAGTTTCATGTTCATATCATGTCATTTGGGTGTGTTTTCATGATTCTTTTCATGCCTTGTATGGATTTCCAGTAATCTGTAAGCTGTACCTTTCTGTCTTGTTGCTCTATTCTTGCATAGAAAACGTGGATTTTGTTCTTAGACCACAAAATATATTTTGTCTCAGACAAACAGATGAAAATGAGAATGTAAATATCATATTTTTCCTGTGAGTAGAAGCTGCTCTTTCCATTTATTTTTTATACTCTTAATCTGCAGATTTGTGTTTGTTCATCTCTGACATGAAAAATTCAGAGATGTTTTTCATGACTTAAACTTTCTTGATGGCTTTGAAAATTTCCAGATCTAAACTTTGATATGTTAGAAACAACTTTCATGTTTAGTGTTTCCCATGATTTACCCGTTTTCATGATGCACGAAGTGGATGTTTTGTGGAAGTATGAATATCTGTCAGATTAGGCTGTTGAAAGTATGATCTTGCATGCCTTATTTGGACACCATAACATGCCCCTAAAATCAGAGTAAAAATCATGGTCGATACTTGATGTGTTAGGAACTTTTATTGACCTTGTATTTACAGATTGAGCAAGTGTAAGAACAGGTACAAGAAGAAGGGATGGACAGCAGTCCCTAAAATACTTGGGGACGGAGTTTGGACATTTATTTGATGTGGGATTTGTTTCCCTTTTTGTTCACCATTGTAAACATTAATCCCCACCCCTCTTTGTGTTTCCTTTACTGGATGTGAATGCTAAATCATTTTCAAAACCAAGTGAGAGTCCACCCAAACCGATTCTCATTTGTGAATTAAAAGCAAACATACCTAGAATAGGAAGACTCCTATGTATATTAAATCACCATTTTGTTAGGGCATAAATCAAGGTAAAAGGCATAAAATGAATCTACGTGGAATACATGCTAGAGACCATCACGGGCGAGGAGAGTGCCTAACCCCTTCTCTTCTCGTAACTTAGCCCCCGAACCCACTTTCTCTAAAAAAAGGTTTTATCTTCGTTTTTCCTAAAATAAAATGAGGTGGCAACTCTTGACTGTTTTGATTCCATCAAGAGGAAACCATTGTGTGGGAACCGAGCGCATTTCAAAAAGCGCATTAGCACGAGGCATCACCTGAATCGCCCTCGCGGGACGATCATTTCGGTGCGGTTTGTCTTCGAGCACGGGCTCCCACATTGGCGACTCCGCTGGGGAAATTTTCAAGTGGGCTAGACTCTAATCTTTGTGTGTGCCATGCTTTTTGTACCTTATCTTGTTTGTATATATTTATGCCCTAACTGTCGCGACCCCGAACCCGCGGGTCCGGAATACGCGATCTGGACGTCGACTTAAGACCAAAACTTTAAAAGATAGAAGTTAAAAATTCCATTTGATACCAAAAGGTGACGATCCAAAGTTTTACAAAACCAAGTTTGATAACAACCGATTACAACTATCATAAACTTCCACAAGTTTATGCCCAACAAAATACGAATATACAATTCTTAATGACGTCATTGATTGGTAAAACTATCCCCAAAAGGTTATACATTTAAATAATGCAAACCAAACAAACAACCTGCCCAAAATCTCAATCCTCTCGACGTCCTCCTCGATCCGCGAATCCTAATCCTTTTTCCTCCTGGAGGGGGGGGGTTAAGGAAAACAATTTGAAACAAGAAACGGGGTGAGAATAAATCTCAGTAAGATACTAATGCAACTACATGACATGCTAATATGCAATGACCAATAGCAATTAACATAAGACAGATAGCAGCGGAATAATGAGTGACATGCTGTCAAACAGTAATATCCAATAATCAATCATATAAATAAACATATAACAACAAATGAGAGGATCCCTATCGCCAACCGTCCCATACCGGTTGGAAATAACGACCAGCTCATCAAGCAACAAATAAAGCTGAAATAAACACTCATAAGTGGATACATAGCCAAGGTTTCACCCAACTGGAAGAACCAAATAAAGGTCGCTGCGCAGCTTCAATAACCAACATTCATCATTTTCATAATAGCATGAAAGCTGAAGAGGAATCCCCGGTCAGAAGCGACCAATCAACCCATCAATCAAACAATCCATCTTCATAGTAGCATAAAAGCTGAAGAGAAACCCGGTACCGGAACCAATAACAATGATAAAGTGCCACAAGGGGCGGGAGCCATGCCACAAAGTCATGCTCCAAAACGATTAGCTAGAATACCCACAACGGAGCTAGCTCATCCCAACCAAGGCCAATCTGGATGAGGACAGAAGGACCAATGGGCGATGCTATACTGGACTTGGCTTGTGCCATTATAGCATTATCCATTGCCTGACTCGATACACAAATAACCAGCTGGACTTTCAATTAAATGCTAGGTAATAAATACTAGCTCGATAAACAACCAAAGATTCCAAAGTAGGGAACCATACCAATTAATCATCATAAAGATGTAACGGGTACTCATGAAGAGTTTAACAACAACGATAACAAGAGTTTCTCATGAAGAGCACAACAACGATAAACGGAATTTCTCATAAAGAGCACAACATCATTGATCATTAAAACAAGATGATTCTAAGACAAGGCACGTATCAAATACATCTTAAATATGATACTCACAAGTTACTCATAAAGAGCACAACCCAAACGGTCGCTCACAAATAACACAATGACTATTACCAGAGTGATCATAAACATTTACTCAAAAGATATACTAGGACTATGAACTCAACCATCTCGTCACACTTGGAATTCCAAATAAGAGCTCCGAATGAATACAACTTAAGGTTAATCAAACCGTAGGTACCCAATTGCCAATTCACTTTTATCTCCGTGCTTAACGAACCCATTCTAAACACCCCAAACTAATCCAAAAGGTTACACTTATTAGAACATGATCACGAACACATCATAAGATGCCCAAACCTATACTAAATGATCATCACAAAGGTAAGTCAAACCAACAATATCTCAATAAGATGTTCCAAATCCCAATTAACACTTAATTAAATTCAAACACAAACTTGATCACAAAGGACCCAATTCTATCACTAGAGCGTACTACAATGTTCACTAAGGTCAACTAGAAGGACACCCAAGATTTGGACCAAAACTCATTCCTCAATCACAACTTAACCACAAATGTAAAATTTCAGAGATCTGTGCGGCCGCCCAAAATGTACCGTGCGGTCGCCCAAAATCCCTCAGAACAAGAACAAAAGCTTTCAGAAAGGTGCGCGGTCGCCCAGGAGTTTTTGTGCGGCCGCCCAATCTTCCGAATTGCCAGAAATCGGGAAGAACAACATGGGTTCTTCCATTTTTATACCCAAAACACATTTCCACCCAAAATCCAACATTCCAACTAGCATACTAATGTACCAAAACAACTTATAAGTCAAAAAGGACTCCTAAAACAACATTTAACAACCAAAATCAAGAATCAAACCCAACATTCAAGTTTTCACCATTTTTTATCAAAACCCAAAATAAATTCCAAACAAATTCAAAACCCAACCAAACTTCAAATGTAACACATCAATCATCATATAAACGTGGTATGAACATTTTAGCATTGAAATGGGGGAAAAGTAACTTACTTGAATTTTCTCAAAGTTGATGGATTTCGATTCTTTTAGACTCTACGCGATCCTAGCGACGATCTAAACAATGTTCACGTTTTAAGAAATGAATAATAATGGGAGGAAGAAGGAGTAAATGAAGAGAGAAGGAATGAAAGAAAGAAAAACTTACCCAAGGATGAGAGAGAGAGAGTTGTCTGGGAGAGGAGAATGAAAGAGTGAGGGAGAAGGTGAGGGAGGTGAGGGGAGTAGGGAGGAATAATTCGAAATGTTACACTTAGGCCCCCTCTCTCACACTACACACAAATACTACACTCCCTACTAACAATTAAGACCCAACATTCACACTAGCACAAACGACTCAATTAAAATGCTAGGCATAAATATTATAACAATTAAATATTTAAATAAATAATAATTTAAATAAATAATTAAGCAAATAAATAAATAATAATTATTTATTACTAATAAAATAGAGCCTAGATTTCGGGTCGTGACACTAACCTTTGTTTTGTAGGGACATTTTATTTACCTTGTTTGTGTGTACATATGCGTGGTGAATGTTCCCTTTAATTGAAAAAAAAAAAAATGAAAAAATTAAAAAAAAAAAAAAAAAACAAGAAAGATTTTCTTTTTTCTTTCTTGATTTAAAAAAAAAATCATTTTCATAAAATAGATACCTCACACACATGACGTTTTGAAAATAACGTCTCTTAGAACCGTACAAACCCGAGAAGGTAATCCGAGGGTATAAGGGAGCTCATCGACTTCATTCTAGGGCCCGCGGTGTACATTCTCACCCCAAAGCGCGCCTTCTTGTCGTTGCGATGGGTGTAAGCCAATCTATCCCATTGCCAAGCCACGATGTCCATGTTTTCAAAAATGACACGTCCTAGACTTCATGCCGGTTTTTGTCTAGCCATTTCTCTTCAATCCTATGAGTTCCCAAAAGAAAGGTTATAATCGACCTCAATTGTGGATATCATGTGGAATTCTTGGATTGACTTGAAATTGCCAAGACCCTCCCTTAGACCGTAACCGAATGGTGGATCCCCGAAAGAGTATAGGCCCTTCGCTAGGGGCTTGGACGGC
Organism: Campanula takesimana; assembly: GCA_026119855.1. NCBI lineage: Eukaryota > Viridiplantae > Streptophyta > Magnoliopsida > Asterales > Campanulaceae > Campanula > Campanula takesimana. The sequence goes on along the minus strand of JAOWBW010000131.1, from coordinate 545,468 downwards.
CAATAGTACAGGTGAAAAACGTTGTCCTATACTTTGGAGACGGTATCCACTATTCCAGGATTTCATGCGAAACGTGTCAAAACGAAGGTGCTTGTCCGGCATTCATAGGTTTGTGCATTACTTGCGCTTCAAATTTTGAAAAAAAACAAAATAAAATTTTTTAGCTTCTTTTGTACATAACGCTTCATTTCCTAGAAAATCTAAAATAGGTTTTCTTTTTCATCCATCTTGTAGAGGAAGAATTCTTCTTGTCCTCTAGCACGACATTCAAGGTCCGTTTCAAGCATCAATTTGATCAAAGCTCTACTCCGGTCTTCACCATCAATCATGGACAACAAAGGACATACATCATCAAACTCAACTGAGGGCTCGTCCGACTTTGAGCCAGGTTATGCAATGGATCAATGGTTAGGGAAGCAAATGACAGCCCAGACAGAGTACATGAAGAGTATCTTCCAAGGGCATCAAGAGGAAATGATAGGCTGTGTGACAGCCCTCTTGCAGAATGAAGGCCACATGGGACTCAAGGACTCCCATTCACTTGTTGTTCCAAAAGCCATGGAATCCCGTGTTCAATCACAAGAAATAGTCACCTTTCCCAAAGATGAAGCCTCTCACCAAGTACCATACACTTGTCCAAACCCCACTCAAGACACCATCCCAACTTTTACCTCTTTCCTTGAGATGGCCCAACACGTTGATACCAAAACCCACTCCTCGTACCTTGGCTTTGGGAAGTCCTCAATGGAAAATGCAAAGTGTATGACCGAGTTTGAACATGATACAAAGTCTTGGTTCTCATGGTCTCGCAACCAAAACTTAACTTTCAAGAATACTCCCCAGATTCTGGCATTTGCTCCAAGGAGGGATAAGTTTAGTTTGAGGAGGTTTAGCCGCCATGATAGGGATTTTGATGAGCTTGATTCTCCAATGATAACGGTTTTCCATTACCTCATGAACAAAGGCTTTCTAAAACCGATGGAAGGATACAAGCCACCGAACAACCTACCCAAGTGATGGGAGTCTACTGCCTACTGCCAGTATCATCAATCAAATGGCCATGACACCAACAATTGTTTCTCTCTTTGGAAAGCCATCCAAAGCCTCATCGATGAAGAGGTCATAGAGAAGCCCACATCAGCAGCAAATCAGGTGTTTGATAACTTCGGTGCCCCCATGTCTAAAATCTTGCGTGTTTTGGTTGCTCATGGACTTTTGAAACCAATGGAGAAATATCGATCACCCCAGCCATTGCCTAAAGGTTGGGATGCCCTGGAGTACTGCAAATACCACCAATATCTGGGACATGATACAGATTCGTGCTGGTCTCTTAAGAATGCAATTCAGAACCTCATCGATAACGAGGCGGTTGGTAAAACCTCAGACCTGATTTTGATATGGGAATGTTTTTTCCTTGGGGATCATTGACTCCTGAGACCACTGCTTTTCACTCTGACGGCGTAGGTAATAAACGGACAGACTTTTGGTTTGCTAGCTTGCAAGGCTGCAACACTTTTGCTCACTTTTGGAGATTTCTAGCTTCCAGTGCCTAGATCTCTTTTTGCTTGTGACTGGGCTCACCGCCCCTACTCCTAATCCTGTCCCTTTTGCGTATCGCTTAGTAATATGCTCACACATCTTCTTTGTCTTCTAAGTCTAAGAGTGTGTTGTCTTCGTGCTTTTATTTTATTGCTTGTCCTGTAAAATAGTCGTTTCAGTGAATGAATTTGCGTTATTATCAAATGCCTTTTGAATCATAAAGCTTAAAATGAATCTCACTTAATTAAAAGCAATTAATGAGATCTGAACAAATTTTAAACTGTGATTAATTGAGATGGGAACTAGGGCCGAAGGCAATCAACGAAGCTCACGAAGGCAATCGACAAAGTCACCCGACGAACAAAGATTTCAGGGTGCAATCAAGGGCATGATCAGAGAAGCCAATCAAATAGAAAAGGGTGAAGATATCACGCAACTACAAGTATCGGCGATTTTCTTTTAATGTATGATGCATTGTAAATTTTCGCATTTTGTAAATTTGTATCTTGTAAAATTGTTATGTTTCAGAAGCAATGATGTTTCTTCTTGAGTGAAAAAAAAAAAAAAAAAAAAAAGAAGAAGAAGAAACATCAGTTATTTATTCTTGCATATATTTCATTCGCTTTATTGTTAAATTCAATTATTTCAGAAAGGATATCCCGACACTTCAATTTCATGTGTGTGCCTTCAACAACGGCAGTTGACAATTCATACTGATGTCTGCACCGCTCGTTGCACAAAGACAAGACATGGACCGAAGTTCTAACAATCTCATGTGACATCATCAATTTCAAGGAGCACCACGCATGCGAGGCCAATCTGCACTAAAGAAGATCTCGATCTTTCAGCTTTGGGCAAAGTACCATCAACGACGACAACTGGTGACTTATGTTGGAGACCAACGTGCTCTACCACCTCCTTACACTGAGGGGGCCCAAGAACCAAAAAAAATCGTGCAGCCTCCAATGGTGTGATCAATATCAAGAAGAAGAGACAACGACGAAGGCCTCTCACCAAATGAGGTCAAACAGCGGCGCGAATCACAACGTTTGCCCAACGATGTTCTCATGTCAATTTGTCGTGGTCTAATTTAAGTCCAAATGATTTGTCCATAATTATTGATTTAAAGGCATTTAAAAGATAACGTAAGTTTAAGTCTTGAGTCTTTGATGTGTGAGCATGCATATGTTTCCCGAGTCTAGGGGCTTCCCCCTACTCTCGTCCTTCCATCATCTAATTTCTACGCAAACACAATGTCGGAGATCCCACTGGGATTTCCCTTTGCTTTCAAAAAATACTGGCCTCGTGCCTTCCCCTGCCAAATCCTTCAAGTTGTCACAGCAAAAGAGACAAAGGAATGCTATTATTTATATCTCAGAATCTCAAATGCCTGCAAGAGATGTCGAATTAATGAACACCAAACTGGGGCTGCATGTCAGAGTTTTGGGTTTTGTTTCAAGAGCAATGATTTGGCTTCATGACAATATGATTTGTTGAGAATGGTTTGCTCTGGGTAACATGGAAATTCAGATGGCAAAACGCCAGGGTACAAGAAAACTTTCATTGACGGTTGATCTCTTGAAGGGACTCAAAAATGCAAAGATTAACTTTTGAGAATCATCATCAGTTTCAGTAACTCTCAAGATTGAGAACATCAAGGATATGGTACAACTCTCATAGATAGTTAGGTCCCTTATGTGTGGATCATCAGAACGCAGCGCCATCTCAAATTGGTAGTATGGCCCGCAAAGCTCAAAGCTCGTTTCTTCGGCAACATCAGGATTGTGTCCCGCCGAACAACTCTCAAAGATAGTTGATTCCTCAAAGGAGTATTGAATGTCAGAAAACGTGAATTATGATCAGCCGCGAAGCATCGAATGATTGAACAACTCTCAAAGACAGTTGCCTCCCTACCGATTGGGTATCGCATGTCAGGAATTGTGAATTGCCTCCGACAGAGAAGCATCGAATGACTGAACAACTCTCAAAGACAGTTGACTCCCTACCGATTGGGTATCGCATGTCAGAAATTGTGAATTGCCTCCGACAGACAAGCATCGAATGATTGAACAACTCTCAAAGATAGTTGACTCCCTACCGATTGGGTATCGCATGTTAGGAATTGTGAATTGCCTCCGACAGAGAAGCATCGAATGATTGAACAACTCTCAAAGATAGTTGAATCCCTACCGATTGGGTATCGCATGTCAGAAATTGTGAATTGCCTCCGACAGAGAAGCATCGAATGATTGAACAACTCTCAAAGACAGTTGAGTCCCTACCGATTGGGTATCGCATGTCAGGAATTGTGAATTGCCTCAGACAGAGAAGCATCGAATGATTGAACAACTCTCAAAGACAGTTGACTCCCTACCGATTGGGTATCGCATGTCAGGAATTGTGAATTGCCTCAGACAAAGAAGCATCGAATGATTGAACAACTCTCAAAGACAGTTGACTCCCTACCGATTGGGTATTGCATGTCAGAAATTGTGAATTGCCTCCAACAGCGAGACCTCGAACATTTGAATAACTCTCAATGACAGTTAGAGCCCCCAAAGGTTGAAATGCCAAAACATGAAGTTGTCTCGAAACGATAATTTGAATCAACATGAAATTCATTCTTCAAGTGCAACAAGAGCTTCATACACTATATTTGGGGGCTTATCCTATAACATGACTGGGGCTTCCGTAGCCAACATCTGAGTTTGATCTTTAAGAGACACTGGGGCTTCACCAACGAGAATGTTGGGGGTCGATGTCAAGAAGAACAAATGGGGTTTCTTCAGCCGACGACTGGGGCTGACCCAACCATAGCATCCGGAGATATACCGTTGAGTAGTCTTGATCAAATGGGTGTTCGGAATTGACCTTTTGAGTGTTCGCGCTAGGCTTTCGGCTTTGCTTCACCATGCACATCTCCATATTCCTCATTTTCGCAAAAATGCAAAAGTAACAATAAAGTGCACAATCCATTTCATTCATGATTCTCCCTCTATTCATTCATAAAATTTCAGTCATTAATTGATAAAAAGCAAAGTTTGAAATGCGAGCAACGCACATGTGTCAAATAAAAGAAAAATCAAGTGAAAAAAAATTCATCCTGCAAGAAAAGTGAAATTTTGCTTTCATCCATCAAAGGCAAATGGTTGCAAAATGAAAAGAGAATGTATTCTTGTCTCAATGTTTCTCTGAATCTCTCGATCTTAAAGATTTCAATCCATGTATGTGTTCTAAAACTTTTGTTGCACATGAATGACACTCTCGAGCACATTAATGTCAAGATATATGTTGCTTTCTCTTGGAAATCTCTTGCAGGTACACATCGTACACCCTGCCACATCGTGGTCCTCAGAAGAAGGTTCTTCATCAACATCAGGATATATTCTGTTTGCTCTTAAAAATCTCTTGTAGGTACACATCATCCATTCTGCCACATCATGGTCCTCACAAGAAGGATCCTCGACGAAGTCGACGCTCATGTTTATGCGTAGGGAATGAAATTTCCTAATGACCTTTTGAAGATAATCAGTTCGATTTGCTAAAGTTGAACTACGCCGGTCTGATTTTCGAAAGAGATACGTAGGCAGCTTGAATCTTCAGGCACGACCGCATACCTGCAAAAAAATCTTATGCAGGTACGAAGTTGGAACCACACAACGAATCACATCTTGGTTTCACAAAGAGGTTGCTCATTGCAAGCAATTGAAATCCCACAACAGGGGCAAAGCCACAGAGGCAAGCATTGGAACGGCTTGAAGCCCCGCATGCTTAATCCATCAAAAAAAAAAAATCACTGAGGTTTGCAGTTATCATTTCATGTCATCTCATCATGGTTAAACATGCCCTAACATCTCCATGTCATAGTCATTCCATCATGCCACAATCTCCATGCTCAACATCATGCCATAGTCATTGTCATGCTATGGTCATGGCCATGCCATAATCACTGTTACATCCATGATCATTATCATGCCTCAATCATTGCCATGTCATCTCATGATTTGATGTCATTCACTGCACACACTAAGTCAAAATATTAGTGTCTCGAATTCAAAATGAAAATAAACTTGTGCTTAAGGAGAATCGCTCAAATTTTACATGTGCAAATCATATTTGCCACTGCATGCAAAGCTAACTTGCAGGTTCCAACATACAAAGTTGATCTTTTCATACCTCCTGATATACGTGAGACTTCGGTCAAGGATGAAAGATTCCAGCCCGACATCCATTGCAAAGAGGTGTAGCAACTCCAGAAGCGGAGAAACTTGATTGTGAAATAATCGAAAACCCTTTTAGGGTAAAAAGGGATCTAAAGTGAGGTTGCGGCACTCAAAACAGTGCCGATGGATCACGCAAAGCGATGGTTCACTGCGAGATGAAACACAAAAATCTCATCACACAGCAACTGAAAGGACAAGGAATTGGGACATAGCTCAGAATGCAGCGTATCCTTTGTTGAATGTTTTCTAAATTGTCATCTGTTATTGGTCTTCTCTTGATGTTGAGTCGTACCTCCCTTTGAAAAGCGCGAAGCGCTCGACCTTTGATTGAATTGGTCCCCTTGATCTGATTGGCGCGAAGCGTCTGACCTTTGATTGGTCATTGATTTTCATCCTGGTAGTCTTCTGATTTTAAGACGTACCCCTTTACTCGGATTGTACCTCGCGTCAATCCTCGAGTCATGTTGAACTTAAACCTTCTCTCAAATGTTGAGTCGGTTCCCCCCAGAACTACGACTCGACTTGATTCCCATGGAGGGATACGTAGGCAGTTCACCATTGATACCGTTGAGCTCAGTCGCCCGTTTTTGCAGTTTGTTGGTCAAATACCAATCCCCCAAAGTCAGATGCGACTCATTTTGATGTTGAATTAGGTCATCTCCTGGATTCTGAGATGTACCCCCCGCTCCGATTGTACCTTGCGTCAATCCGTGAGTAGTGTTGTTCCACCTTGGTCTTCTCGCCTGCCCGAGTTGTACCTCCCCCGAACTACGTTTTGACTTGATTCCCATGGAGGGATACGTAGGCAGTTCACCCCGGTGAACTCAGTCGCCCGTTCTCATAAATGTTTTCTCATGTCAATTTCCTCCCCATCAAAGAGACAACGCATCTCAATGCAACCCCCCTGCATTTTAAATTTCAATAAACCTGAACTACGATTGGTCTAATTCTCGAAAGAGATACGTAGGTAAACCGAAAACCCGGTACCGACCATTGTTTGTGTCGCGACCCCGGACCCCGCGGCCCGAGATCGCGAGCTGGACGTCGACTTAGAACCAAAACGTAGAAATACCGAAGTTAAAAATTTCGTTTAATACCAAAAGGTGATAACACAAGGTTTTACAAATCCAAGTTTAAATCAACAAAGTACATCTAACATAAGCTCCACAGCTTATACCCAAAAGAATAAAATATACAATTCTTAATGACGTCAATAATGGTAAAACTATCCCCAAAAGGTTATACATTTAAATAATGTAAACCGATCCATAACAACCTGCCCCAAAATCTCAAACCTCTCGACGTCCTCCTCGATCCGCGAATCCTAATCCTTTTCCTCCTGGGGGGGGTTAAGGAAAAACAATTTGAAACAAGAAACGGGGTGAGAATAAATCTCAGTAAGTTACTAATGCAACTACATGCCATGCTATTATACAATAACCAATAGCAATTAACATATGACAGATAGCAGCGGAATAATAAGTGACATGCTGTCAAACAGTAACATCCAATAATCAATCATATAAATAAACATATAACAACAAATGAGAGGCTCCCTATCGCCAACCGTCCCATACCGGTTGGAAATAACGACCAGCTCATCATGCAACACATAAAGCTGAAATAAACACTCATAAGTGGATACATAGCCAAGGTTTTCCAAACCGGAACATCCAAATAAAGGATTGGTGCGCAGCTTCAATAATCAACAATCAACATCTTCATAGCAGCATGAAGGCTCGAAGAGAAAACCCCGGTACCGGAACCAATAACCATAAAAGTGTCACAAAGGACAAGGACCATGACACAAAGTCATGCCCGTTAGCCAGATACATTCACAAAGGAACGCTGACTTAACCTTTCCAAGGCCAATCTGGAGAAGGGGTAAAGAAGGGGGCAAAACAATGGTCAACATTATAATGGACTTGGCTTTGCCATTATAATCCTTCCTATCGCCCGATGCAACAAATATGCCAGCTGGGCTTCCAAATAAATGCTAAGTAATAATAATTTAGCATGAATGAACAACTTAAGGTTCCAAAGTAGGGAACCAATCCAATTAAATCACCATAAAGATGCAAACGGTTACTCATGAAGAGTTCAACAACAACGAACACAAGAAGTTTCTCATAAAAGAGCACAACAACGATAAACGGAATTTCTCATAAAGAGCACAACAACATTGATCATTAAAACAAGATGATTCCAAGACAAGGCACGTACCAAATACCTCCTAAATATGATACCCACAAGTTAATCATAAAGAGCACAACCCAAATGGTCGCTCACAATTAGCACAATTACTATTACCAAAATGACCCTAGACATTTACTCATAAAGATATACTAGAACCATGAACTCAACCATCTCTTACACCTAGAATTCCAAGTAAGAAATCCGAATGAATACACCTTAAGGTTAATCAAACCGTAGGTACCCAATTGCCAATTCACGCTTTACCTCCGTTCATAACGAACCCATTCTAAACACCCCAAACGAATCCAAAAGGTTACACTTATTAGGACATGATCACGACTGGACTAAACCCTACACTTTGGTGTTCAGTAACCACCCTCTAGGTACTATAGGACATCGCCTAAAACCTAGACCAAGACTCACTCGAAAATCAATTGGATTGGAACAATCACGAACGCATCATAAGATGCCCAAACTTATACCAGATGATCTTCACAAAGATAAGTCAAACCAACGATACCTCAATAAGACGTTCCAAATCCCAATTAACACTTAATTAATTTCAAACACAAACTTGATCACAAGGGACCCAATTCTATCACTAGAGTGCACTACAATGTTCACTAAGGTCAACTAGGAGGACACCCAAGATTTGGATCAAAACGCATTCTTCAATTACAAAATGTTAACAATTGTAAACTTCCAGAGGACTGTGCGGCCGCCCAACAGGGACTGTGCGGTCACCCAATAAGACCCTCAAACACGACCAAAAGCTCTCAGAAAGTTGTGCGGTCGCCCAGACATTTTTGGGCGGTCGCACAAAGCTCTGGTCTGCCGGAAATCGGGAAGAACAACATGGGTTCTTCCATTTTCAAACCCAAAACACATTCAACCAAAATCAAACCTTCCAACTCACATACTAATGTACCAAAACAACTAATAAGTCTAAAAAGACTCATACAACAACTTTTAACAACCAAAATCAAGAATCAAACCCAACATTCAAGATTTCACCATTTTTTATCAAAACCCAAAATAAATTCTCAACAAATTCCAAACCCAACCAAACTTCAAATACAACACATCAAACATTATCTAAACATGATATGGACATTTTAGCATTAAAATGGGGGAAAAGCAACTTACCCGGATTTTCTCAAAGTTGCCGGAACTCGAATATTTTTGGCTTCCTACGATCCTATCGACGATCTAAACAAGATTCATGTTTTAAGAAATGAGAATTAATGAGAGGAAGATAGCTAAAATGAAGAGAGAAGGAAGAGAGAAAAACTTACCTTTTCTATGGAAGAGAGAGAGAGAAGTGACTGGGAATGGGAGAGAGTGAGGGAGAAGATGAGTAGAATGAGTAGTTAAAACCTTTTTCATAAACTTACACTTAGGCCCCTTCTTCCACACTACACACAAATACTTGCACTCCCTACTAATTATTAAGACCCAACACTTCTACACTAGCACAAATGACCCAAATAAAATGCTAGGCACAATTTATTATGACACATAAAGTGCACACATAAATATTTAAATAAATAATAATTTAAATAAATAAATAAGCAAATAAATAAATAACAATTATTTATTACTAATAAAATAGAGCCTAGTTTTCGGGTCGTGACAGTTTGTCACTAGTTTGATTGCTTGTTTAAGTTAGAACTACGGAGGCTTGATTCTCGAAAGAGATACGTAGGAAGTCCTACTTTGGACCCAGCCGTTACACCCTAGACGAGATCTTTTGTCTCTTAGTAAATCGTAGAATCCCCTTTACATTACAAGGAGATTCGACGAGGGGCTCTGTAGATACCCCGATCTCGCACCCCTTATCAAACCCCTTTTAATTGGTCCAAACCCTAAAATTGACCTAAGCCCTCGATTTGGCTATGCGGGAGTGCCGTAAGCTTTATCGGTGCATCAAATGGATAAACGGACTTCAAATTCATGATCAGAGCGAAAAAATGAGTAAACATGCATAAACTTCAATTTTTGAGGTGCGGGGCCCGAAACGGGGCCCGCATCCTTAGAACTGCTCGTTATTATCCATTCTGTGCATTAAAAATATATTATTGTCATTCCTTTCTCATTAACATATTTCAGATAGATGTACGTGACCACAATATTATTTCAAGCAACTTCCATGTTGGGACCGCGGACAACCGGGACACCGTTGTGCGCACACTCGGACAAAACTTGGACTGTTGCGGAACCAATACCGGAGCAGGAATTGTGATCATCTACGTTGAAAATTCAAGGCATAAATGATGATGACCAACCACCATCCAGCTAATGGAAGCAAGTAGATGGCCAATCAAGTAGGCCATGGTCCAATCAGAGCGCGACACGTGGCAAAACCAGATCCCCCTGGCAGCCAGTCCAAGCCGTACGGCTGGTTTGGGAGGTTCAGACAGCAGTTTGTTCTTCAGCAACTTGGCCACAAAAGTCTTGATTTTGATCATTCCCAGCTGCAAATGGACGAGGTAGCCACCCCCTGAACTAACTCCTAAGCCTAGCAAGGGTGGCCTAAGGTCATTTCCCACCTCCCTCCTCCATATACTTACCTCCCTCATCCATTTTATCATAAGGAGAGAACACACAACACTTCATACAATTCATCCATTCCTTCTCAACTCTCTTATGAGTGAGATATCCTTCAAACCTCAATCCCTAAGCCACCACTACACCACCACACAACCACCTTAAACACACACCAAAAACAAGCAAGCAAACCCACTCAAACTCCCATTCAAACACAAGGCAAACACCTTAATAGAAAAGCAACAAAAAAGTCTTCCCTTGGAAGCAAAGGAAGCACAAATCATCCCTTTTTATATGTAAGTTCTTGCAATGTAACCATTTAGTTAGTTTGCTTGAGGTCTAGCCACATGTTGAGCTAGACCTCTATATGTACAAACATTGTATTCAATCTATGTTCTCCCCTATGTTTCTCTCATGTTGACCATCATGAAATCTGAGCTATAAGCATCAATGAATGTTGTTTGATGTTTTTAACATGTATATCTATGTATGTTCAAAGTTTCATGTTCATATCGTGTCATTTGGGTTAGTTTTCATGATTGTTTTCATGCCTTGTATGGATTTCCAGTAATCTGTAAGCTGTACCTTTCTGTCTTGTTGCTCTATTTGTCGGGACCCCGGACCCCGCGGGCCCGAGACCGCGAGCTGGACGTCGACTTAAAACCAAAACTGAGAAATATCGGAGTTAAAAATTTCCTTTGATACCAAAAGGTGATGATCCAAAGTTTTACAAATCCAAGTTTGACAAAAAACCAAATACAACTATCATAAACTTCCACAAGTTTATGCCCAACAAAATACAAATATACAATTCTTAATGACGTCCTTTTTTGGTACAACTATCCCAAAAAGGTTACACATTGATATAATGTAAACCAACCTATAACAACCTTCCCCAAAAGAATGTATCCACACTCGACGTCATCTTTCTCGTGATCAGCGAGACTAATACTTAGCACCTGGGGGGGGTTAAGGAAAAACAAAGATAAAAGAAAGGGGGGGTGAGATAACTCTCAATAAGTTACTAATGCAACTACATGACATGCTAATGCAATATACAATAATAAATCAGAGATATCACATAGCAGTTATCACATAACAGATAGCAGCGGAAATAAACACATAACAAAGGATATAGCCAAGGTTTTCCAAACCGGTACATCCAAATAAAGGATCGCTGCGCAGCTTCAATAATCAACCAATCAACATCTTCATAATAGCATGAAAGCCGAAGAGAAATCCCCGGTACCGGAACCAATAACCATAAAAGTGTCACAAAGGACAAGAGCCATGACACAAAGTCAACAAATATGCCAGCTGGGCTTCTAATTAAATGCTAAGTAATAATATTTTAGCATGAATAAACAACTTAAGGTTCCAAAGTAGGGAACCATACCAAGAAGTCACCAAGAAAGTGAAATGAACCAACAACACACAATTAAAGTGTTCCAATAATCTCAATTAACACTTAATCAATTTCCATCACAAACTTCATCACAAAGGACTCAATTCTACCACTAGAGTGTACTACAATGTTCACTAAGGTCAACTAGAAGGACACCCAAGATTTGGATCAAAACGCATTCTTCAACCACACAAAATAACAAATGAAAACTTTCAGAGGTTCTGTGCGGCCGCCCCAATGGGACTGTGCGGTCGCCCAAACAAACCCTCAAACAAGAACAAAAGCTTTCAGATAGATGTGCAGTCGCCCAGACATTTTTGGGCGGTCGCCCAATCTTCTGAACTGCTGAAATTCGGGAAGGAAGAAATGGGTTCTTCCATTTTCATACCAAAACACATTTCAACCAAAATCAAACACTCTTAACTATCATACTAAGGTACTAGAGCAACTTATGGGTCTAAGAGAACTCATATAACAACTTTTAACAACCAAAATCAAGAATCAAACCCAACATTCATAAATCACCATTTTTGACCAAAAACCCAAATAAATTCCCAATAAATTGCAACCTCATTCAAACTTCAAATATAACAACAAAAGCATTATGTGAACATGATATGAACATTTTAACATCAAAATGGGGGAAAAGTAACTTACTTGGATTTTCTCAAAGTTGATGGATTTCAAATATTTTTGATTCTACGCGATCCTATCGACGATCTAAACACATTTCACGTTTTAAGAAATGAGAGATTATGAGAGGAAGAGGAAGAAAATGAAGAGAGAAGGAGAGAGAATGAGAAAACTTACCAAATGGAGGAGAGAGAAAAGGAGTTGCTGGGAGGGAGAAGTGAGTGAAGGGGAAGAGAAGGAGTAGGGAGGGAGTAGGGGAAAATGATTTAAAGAATTTACACTTAGGCCCCCTCCTCTACACTACACACAGATACTCCCCACTAACAAATAAGACACAACATTTCTACACTAGCACAAATGACCCAATTAAAATGCTAGGCGTAATTATTATAACACATAAATATTTAAATAATTAATAATTTAAATAAATAGATAGGCAAATAATTAAACAATAACCATTTATTACAAATAAAATAGAGCCTATATTCCGGGTCGTGACACTATTCTTGCATAGAAAACGTGGATTTTGGTCTTATACCACAAAATATATTTTGTCCCAGACAAACAGAGGAAAATTAGCATATAAATATCATATTTTTCCCGTGAGTAGAAGCTGCTCTTTCCATTTATTGTTTAGACTCTTAATCTACAGATTTGTGTTTGTTCATCTCTGACATGAAAAAGTCAGAGAAGTTTTTCATGACTTAAACTTTCTTGATGGCTTTGAAAATTTCCAGATCTAAACTTTGATATGTTAGGAACAACTTTCATGTTTAGTGTTTCCCATGGTTTACCCGTTTTCATGATGCACGAAGTGGATGTTTTGTGGAAGTATGAATATCTGTCAGATTAGGCTGTTGAAAGTATGATCTTGCATGCCTTATTTGGACACCATAACATGCCCCTAAAATCAGAGTAAAAATCATGGTCTATACTTGATGTGTTAGGAACTTTTATTGACCTTGTCTTTCCAGATTGAGCAAGTGTAAGAACAGGTACAAGAAGAAGGGATGGACAGCAGTCCCTAAAATACTTGGGGACGGAGTTTGGACATTTATTTGATGTGGGATTTGTTTCCCTTTTAGTTCACCATTGTAAACATTAATCTCCACCCCTCTTTGTGTTTCTTTTACTGGATGTGAATGGTAAATCATTTTCAAAACCAAGTGAGAGTCCACCCAAACCGACTCTCATTTGTGAATTAAAAGCAAACATACCTAGAATAGGAAGACTCCTATGTATATTAAATCACCATTTTGTTAGGGAATAAATCAAGGTAAAAGGCATAAAATGAATCTACGTGGCATGCATGCTAGAGACCATCACGGGCGAGGAGAGTGCCTAACCCCTTCTCTTCTCGTAACTTAGCCCCCGAACCCACTTTCTCTAAAAAAGGTTTTATCTTCGTTTTTCCTAAAATAAAATGAGGTGGCGACTCTTGACTGTTTTGATTCCATCGAGAGGAAACCATTGTGTGGGAACCGAGCGCATTTCCAAAAGCGCATTAGCACGAGGCATCACCCGAATCGCCCTCGCGGGACGATCATTTCGGTGCGGTTTGTCATCGAGCGCGGGCTCCCACATATATGCTATATGATTATTTGTTGATATTGTTTCTTTATGTCGCGATCCCGAACCCCGCGGGCCCGAGTGCGCGAGCTGGACGTCGACTTACTAATCAAAATACCAAAATATCGGAGATAAAAATTTCATTTCATATCAAAAGATGATAACACAAGGTTTTGGAAAACAATTTAACAACAACAATGTACTAGTGTAAGCCCCATAAGCTCACACTACAAAATAATAAAATATACAAATCTTAGTGACGTCAAAGTGTGGTACAACTATCCCCAAAAGAGTTACACATTTATATAATGTAAACCCACCAATACACACTTGCCCCAAAAGCTCAACCCTCGCGACGTCCTCATGATCAGCGAGTCTAATTCCTTGGTCCTGGGGGGGGGGGGGGGTTTAAGGAAAAACAAAGATAAAAAGAAAGGGGGTGAGATAAATCTCAATAAGCTACTAATGCAACTATATGACATGCTATGATGCAATAATCAATAATAAATCACATAACACATAGCAATTATCATATATCAGATAGCAGCGGAAATAAGCAATTAACAAAGGATATTAGCCAAGGTTTTCCAACTGATAGAACCAAATAAAGGTCGCTGCGCAGCTTCAATAATCAACAAATCATCATCTTCATAATAGCATGAAAGCTGAAGAGAAATCCCCGGTTCCGGAACCAATAACCAAGTAACATGCCACAAAGGGCAGGAGCCATGCTACAAAGTCATGCTCCAAAACGCCTAGCTAGAATACTCACAAAAGGAGCTAGCTCATCCCATCCAAGGCTAATCTGGATGAGGAAAAAGGACCAATGGGCGATGCTATACTGGACTTGGCTTGAGCCATTATAGCATTATCCATTGCCTGACTCGATACACAATTAACCAGCTGGACTTTCAAATAAAAGCTAAGTAATAAATATTAGCTTAAATAAACAACTCATGATTCCGAAGTAGGGAACCAATCCAAATAAATTACCACAAAGGCAAACCAATTCAAACAACACATCAAAGTTGATCCACATTCCCAAAACGGTATTTAAATAAATTTCATAACATTTTTATTCACGAAAGAATCAATCCCAATTAATAAACTGTTCCACGATGTTAACTTAGGTTAATTAGAAGAATAAAACCATTAGTCTTAAACCAAGCAAAAAGGCAGAATTCTGGAACAGGGGGCGGGCGCCTGGCATGGGGCGGGCGGGCGCTCATTTGACCAGAAGGTCTGGCCGCTGGAAAAGGTAGGGTAGGCGGGCGCCTGGTCCAACCCGGGCGGGCGCCTGGTCCAACCCGGGCGGGCGCCTGGTCTGGTTTCGGACCGGGAAAACAGAGATGGGTTCCTAAAGAATTCTCACCATTTTCACAAATCCTCAAAATCAAACACAACAAACAAGATCCCCAAGGTACCCAAACAATATCTAACCAAAAAGGGGACCTTAACAACACCATTTATCAACCAAAACCAAGAAACAAACCCAACATTCATATCAATCACCATTTTTAACCAAAAACCCAAATAAATTCCAAACAAATTCCAAACTCAATCAAACTTCAAATATAACACATCAAGGATTATATAAACATGATATGAACATTTTAGCATGAAAATGGGGGAAAAGCAACTTACTTGAATTTTCTCAAAGTTGCCGGAACTCGAATATTTTTAGCCCTCTACGATCCTAACGACGATCTAAACAAGTTTCATGTTTTAAGAAATGATAAATAACAAGAGGAAGATGGTTAGATTGAAGAGAGAAGAGAGAAAGAAACCTTACCCTTTTTCCATGGAGAGAGAGAGAATGCTGGGAGAGATGAGGGAGTAGGGTGATGGAAGAGGTGAGGGAGAAGAGAAGGAGCAGGGAGGGAGTAGTTAAAATCTTTTTTCAAAAACTTACACTTAGGCCCCTCCTCAACTACTAACACAACCCAATTTCCCCACTAACTACTAAGACCCAAAATTCTACACTAGCACAAAAGACCAATTAAAATGCTAGGCACTAATTAGTAAGAGATATAAAATGCGCACATAAATATTTAAATCAAATAAATAAATAAATAATTAATTATTCATCAATAAAATAGAGACGGGTTTTCGGGTCGTGACATTCACTCCCCCTTAAAGAAAATTCGACCCGAATTTTAACGAGACTTACCCGAATTAAAAAGCCACGGATATTTCCTCTCGATCTCATCTCGGAGCTCCCATGTCGATTCTTCAACATTATGATTCCTCCAAAGAACTCGAACCAACGCAATGCTTTTGTTTCTCAATTCTTGGACTTTGGCATCTAAAATCCGAACCGGTCGTTCCTCATAAGTCATATCGGGCTCTATATCCTCCGGTACCCTCGGTAACACGTGAGATGGATCATGAACATACTTCCGAAGCATAGAAACGTGGAACACGTTGTACAACCGGTCTAAAGATGTCGGTAGCGCAAGTCGATACGCTAGAAGTCCAACCTTTCCCAAAATCTCAAACGGACCTATAAACCTCGGAGCCAATTTGCCTTTCTTCCCGAACCTTCGAATACCCACCTTCGGAGATACTTTCAAGAACACAAAATCATCGGTCTGAAAACAAAGATCTCGCCTTTGGTTATCTGCATAGCTCTTATGTCGACTCTGGGCTGTTTTCAATCGATCCCGGATAACTCTAACTTTCTCAACTGAATCCTGAAGCAAATCAATACCCCCGATCTTCGCTTCACCGACCTCATCCCAATAAATAGGCGATCTACATTTCCTCCCATACAAAACCTCATACGGTGCCATACCAATGCTCGACTGATAGCTATTATTGTAGGCAAACTCTGCAAGCGGTTGGTGTGAATCCCACGAATCCAGAAAGTCGACTGTGCAAGCCCGTAACATATCCTCGAGAATCTGAATGGTCCTCTCAGACTGACCGTCAGTCTGAGGATGAAATGATGTGCTAAACCTCAAGTCGGTACCCAAAGCCTTCTGTAACGACTGCCAAAATCGGGATGTAAATCTGGGGTCTCTGTCCGACACAATACTAACCGGAACACCATGTAATCTGACAATCTCATGAATATACAAATTCGTAAGTTTCTCCATCGAATATCTGATGTCAATAGGCAAGAAATGGGCACCCTTGGTAAATCTATCCACTATTACCCAAACACTGTCATACTTCCTACGGGTACGAGGTAGTCCCGTAACGAAATCCATAGTCACATGCTCCCATTTCCATTCCGGAATCTCTAACGGCTGAAGTAGTCCCGCGGGTCTCTGATGCTCGGCTTTGACCTGCTGACAAGTTAAACACTTCGAAACATACTCCGCTATTTCCCTTTTCATATTATTCCACCAAAAATGTTGCTTCAGATTCTGGTACATCTTTGTACTACCTGGATGAATAGTATATCTCGATTTGTGACTTTCATCTAATACTTGTCTCTTTATCCCACCAACATCGGGTACACACAAACGATCACGGAAAGTCAAAACTCCACTCGAACTCAAAGAAAAATCCTCGAAGTTCTTCTCCTTCAATTTACCCATTATCTTCACCAACTCGGGATCTTCTTTCTGAGCTTCCTTTATCCTCTGAATTAGGGTCGGAGATACCCTAATATTCGCAAAAATAGCCCCATGTCTCGATTCACGAGGAGACAAATCCCGAACATCCTCAAGCATTTTCCACTCACGGACCATCATCGAAGCCACATAAGACTTCCTACTACTCGCGTCGGCGACCACATTCGCCTTTCCCGGGTGATAGGAAATTGTACAATCATAATCCTTCAACAATTCCATCCATCGGCGTTGACTATTATTCAACTCTTTCTGGGAGAAAAGGTATTTCAAACTCTGATCGGTAAAAATTTCAAACTTCGCCCCATAAAGGTAGTGCTTCCATTTGTGCAACGCAAAGACTATCGCAGCCAACTCCATATCATGAGTAGGATAATTCTATTCACTCGGGCTCAACTTCCTCGAAGCATACGCAATCACTTTCCCATTCTGCATCAAAACACAACCCAAACCTTCTTTCGAAGCATCACTGTAAATTACTAAATCGTCATTTCCATTCGGTAACGCAAGAATAGGAGCCGTAGTTAATCTCTTCTTTAATTCATCAAAGCTACTTTGACATTTTTCACTCCACACAAACGGGACATTCTTCCGGGTCAACTGAGTCATCGGAGTAGCAATCCTCGAAAACCCCTCAATAAATCTTCGGTAATACCCGGCCAAACCCATAAAGCTACGAATCTCGGTCACTGACTCGGGTCTCTTCCAATCCACTATAGCTTCAATCTTTGAAGGATCCACAGAAATACCGTCTTTCGAAATAACATGACCCAGAAAAGAAACTTTCTCGAGCCAAAATTCGCATTTACTAAACTTCGCAAATAATTTCTCTCTCGCAAGAACGGATAAAACTGTCCTCAAGTGTTGCTCGTGCTCCTCTCGAGATTTAGAATAGACAAGGATGTCATCGATGAATACCACCACGAACGAGTCAAGATACGAATGGAAAACCCGGTTCATCAAATCCATAAACACTGCAGGCGCGTTGGTCAACCCAAACGGCATAACCAAGAACTCATAATGACCATACCGAGTGCGAAAAGCCGTCTTCGGTATATCCTCCGATCGAATCTTCAACTGATGGTACCCACTCCTCAAATCAAGTTTAGAAAACACGACTGAGCCTTGAAGCTGATCAAACAAATCATCAATGTGAGGTAGAGGATACTTGTTCTTCACTGTAACCTGATTCAACTTCCGGTAATCGATACACAATCTCAAAGAACCATCTTTCTTCCGCACAAACAAAACCGGTGCTCCCCACGGGGAAACACTAGGACGGATAAACCCTCGATCAAGCAACTCTTG
This sequence comes from Campanula takesimana, assembly GCA_026119855.1. Taxonomy (NCBI): domain Eukaryota; kingdom Viridiplantae; phylum Streptophyta; class Magnoliopsida; order Asterales; family Campanulaceae; genus Campanula; species Campanula takesimana. The sequence continues at coordinate 526,470 of JAOWBW010000131.1, read as the reverse complement.
CAACTGAACCTTTAGTTCCTTCAACTCTGCGGGAGCCAACCTATACGGTGCCTTTGAAATCGGAGCCGTACCCGGCAAAAGATCTATACAAAACTCTATCTCACGATCGGGAGGCATATTATACTCAGAAGAGAAAACATCGGGAAATTCCCTAACTACCCGAACACTCTCCAAACTAGGGGATTCTTTCCTAGTATCAAGCACACTAGCCAAGTACCCCTCACAACCACGGTGCAATAATTTTCTCGCTTTCACATAATAAATGACACGAACATTCCTACCCAAAGGCATAGCCTCAAAAACAAATTTAGGCACATTGGGAATAGAAAAAGTAACAACTTTCCTACGACAATCAACAGAGGCATGGAACTTGCTCAACCAATCCATACCCAAAATAACATCAAAGTCTTGAATAGGAAGGACTACCAAGTCCGCACACAAGACACGACCACATATAAGCACATCACAAGCACGAAAAACTTTATCGGTCACCAAACATTCTCCTATAGGGGTCGACACCTCTAGCACATAAGGCAAAGACTCAAATGCAGCATTTAGCAAGGAAGCAAATTGCACAGATATGTAAGAATGAGATGATCCTGGATCTACTAACGCTCGTGCACTCACACTAGATATAGAAATAATACCTCCAATAACTGTGGGATCAGCTGTGGCTTGTTGTTGATTCATTGCAAACACTTTCCCTTGGACCTTGGGCTTTCCCGTAGCATCCTTTTTCTGACCCTGTGGAGCCCCAGCTCCTACCCCAGTCGGATGACCTCTGAATCTCGGGCAATCCTTCACAAAATGTGTCACGACCCGAAATCTAGGCTCTATTTTATTAGTAATCTAATGATTTTTATTTAATTATTTGCTTAGTTATTTATTTAAATTATTATTTATTTAAATAATTATGTGTGCAATTTATGTTTCATAATTTATGCCTAGCATTTTATTCGAGTTATTTGGGCTAGTGTGGTTTTGTTGGATCTTAATTGATAGTTGGGAGTGTAGTATTTGTGTGTAGTGTGAGAGAGGGGGCCTAAGTGTAAATCTTTGAAATTATTTCCCTACTCCCTCCCTACTCCCCTCACCTCCCTCACCATCTCCCTTACTCTCTCCATCCCATCTCCAGCCATTTCTCTCTCTCTCTCCAAGTATTGCGTAAGTTTTCTTCCTCTTCCTTCTCTCCTCATTTTCTTCCTCTTCCTCTCATCTTCTCTCATTTCTTAAAACGTGAAACATGTTTAGATCGTCGATAGGATCGTAGGAAGCCAAAAAGAATCGAAATCCATCAACTTTGAGAATTTGCAAGTAAGTTACTTTTCCCCCATTTTGATGCTAAAATGTTCATATCATGTTTAGATAATGTTTGATGTGTTATATTTGAAGTTTGGTTGGGTTTTGAATTTATTGAGAATTTATTTTGGGTTTTGATCAAAAATGGTGAAATCTTGAATGTTGGGTTTGATTCTTGATTTTGGTTGTTAAATGTTGTTGTATGAGTCTTTTTAGACTTATTAGTTATTTTGGTACATTAGTATGTGAGTTGGAAGGTTGGATTTTGGGTTGAATGTGTTTTGGGTTTGAAAATGGAAGAACCCATGTTGTTCTTCCCGATTTCTGGAAATTCAGAGTATTGGGCGGCCGCACAAAATTTCCTGGGCGACCGCGCATCTTTCTGAAAGCTTTTGTTCTTGTTTTGAGGCTTTTTGAGCGACCGCACAACCCACTTTGGGCGGCCGCACAGAACCCCTGAAACTTTACATTTTGTTAAATTGTGTGAATGAAGAATGCGTTGTGATCCAAATCTTGGGTGTCCTTCTAGTCGACCTTAGTGAACATTGTAGTACACCTTAGTGTTAGAATTGGGTCCTTGTTATCAAATTTGTGTTTGAAATTCATTAATTGTTAATTGGGATTTTGGAACACCTTAATTGGGTATTGTGATTCATTTCATCTTCTTGGTGATTATTTGGCTTGATTCCCTACTTTGGAATCCCTTGTTGTTTATCGTGCTAGTATTTTATTACTTAGCCTTTACGTGAAAGTCCAGCTGGTATTTTGTGTGTGTTTGGGCGATGCGAAACATTATGATGGCACGGCCAAGTCCATTGTGATGTTGACCATTGTTTTGCCCCATTATTACCCTCCTCCAGATTGGCCTTGGATGTGAGAAGAGCTAGCTCCTTTGTGTGCATTTAGCTTTACTTGGAGCATGACTTTGTGGCATGTCTCCCGTCCCTTGTGGCACTTCTTTGGTTATTGGTTCCGGTACCGGGGTTTTCTCTTCGGCTTTCATGCTATGATGAAGATGATGGTTGTTGATTATTGAAGCTGCGCAGCGATCCTTTATTTGGATGTTTCGGTTTGGAAAACCTTGGCTATATCCTTTGTTATGTGTTTATTTCCGCTGCTATCTGTTATGTGATAAATGCTATGTGCTATGTGATATTTATTATTGCTTATTGCTTATTGCATCATAGCATGTCATGTAGTTGCATTAGTAACTTATTGAGATTTATCACACCCCCTTTTCTTTTATCTTTGTTTTTCCTTAACCCCCCCAGGTGCTAAGGAATAGTCTCGCTGATCACGAGAAAGAGGACGTCGAGTGTGGATACATTCTTTTGGGGAAGGTTTTTATAGGTTGGTTTACATTATGTAAATGTGTAACCATTTTGGATAGTTGTACCAAGTAATGACGTCATTAAGAATTGTATATTTGTATTTTGTTGGGCATAAACTTGTGGAAGTTTATGATAGTTGTAGTTGGTTTTTATCAAACTTCGATTTGTAAAACTTTGGATCATTACCTTGTGGTATCAAATGGAATTTTTAACTTCGGTATTTCATAGTTTTGGTTTTAGAGTCGACGTCCAGATCGCGGTCTCGGGCCCGCGGGGTCCGGGGTCGCGATAAAATGCCCCAATTTCCCACAGTTAATACATTTCCCCTGTTTCTTCCAACACCGGTCCTCAGAATGACCTTCCTTTTGGAAATAGGAACAAAGTCTCCTATTTTGGTTTCCTTGGTTCCCGGAAGTAGTACCCGGGTTCCTTGGGATTGGTTGCCCTCGGGACTGAGATTGTCCCCCAAAGTTACCTCGGTTATCAATCCTTGGTTGTGACTTGCTCTGCGCTCCTTGCTTACTCGGGTTGGCTACCTCGGTCTTCCTCTTATGTTTCCTAATATCTTGCTCGATCAAGTATGCACGGTCTACTGCATCTTGGAATGTCACAATCCTCTGGGCTATAAGCTGAGTCCAAATAGAAGTCTTCAAACCCCGAATGAATCTCATGGCTTTCTGCTCCTCAGTCCTCACAAGATAGTCACAATACCGGGTTAATTATGTGAACTTAGCTGAGTACTGAGCTATAGACAACAAACCTTGCTCCAAGTTGAGAAGCTCGATCTCCTTTCGGTTCTGATCCACTACCGGAATGAAATGCTCTTTGAACTTCCATACAAACAACTCCCATGCATACACTGTGTGAGTGTCATCCCAACTTGCTTTAACTCCTTTCCACCAATGCTCGGCGGCACCCACAAGCTTATAAGCCGCAAACCGGACCCTATCCTCGTCCGTGCACCCAAACACATCATAGATTTTCTCCATAGACTCAACCCATAGTTCGGCCTTCTTCACATCGGGCTCACCATCGAACTCTTCCGGTTTCAGTTTCAAGAATTGCTCCAAACCATATCGGGTTGGTGGTGCTTGCTCTACTCTCGGTCCTTGGTCATGAATTGCCTTCATGGCCGCCTCAAACATGCCTTGGAACATAGCACGGTTCTCTTCCCGAAGATCATTCTGATTCTGAGTCCCACTAGTACCTTCACCCGTTCTTCTTCTAGCCATTGAGAACAATTACCTGCATAAAACATCAACCGTTACTCACTCCGAACACAACTACCCACCTAGGTCATACTAGTCCACCTAGACTTATACTTAGAGCTAAACCATAGCTCTGATACCTACTGTCGCGACCCCGAACCCCGCGGGCCCGAGTGCGCGAGCTGGACGTCGACTTACTAATCAAAATACCAAAATATCGGAGATAAAAATTTCATTTCATATCAAAAGATGATAACACAAGGTTTTGGAAAACAATTTAACAACAACAATGTACTAGTGTAAGCCCCATAAGCTCACACTACAAAATAATAAAATATACAAATCTTAGTGACGTCAAAGTGTGGTACAACTATCCCCAAAAGAGTTACACATTTATATAATGTAAACCCACCAATACACACTTGCCCCAAAAGCTCAACCCTCGTGACGTCCTCGTGATCAGCGAGTCTAATTCCTTGGTCCTGGGGGGGGGTTTAAGGAAAAACAAAGATAAAAAGAAAGGGGGTGAGATAAATCTCAATAAGCTACTAATGCAACTACATGACATGCTATAATGCAATAATCAATAATAAATCACATAACACATAGCAATTATCATATATCAGATAGCAGCGGAAATAAACAATTAACAAAGGATATTAACCAAGGTTTTCCAACTGATAGAACCAAATAAAGGTCGCTGCGCAGCTTCAATAATCAACAAATCATCATCTTCATAATAGCATGAAAGCTGAAGAGAAATCCCCGGTTCCGGAACCAATAACCAAGTAACATGCCACAAAGGGCAGGAGCAATGCCACAAAGTCATGCTCCAAAACGCCTAACTAGAATACTCACAAAAGGAGCTAGCTCATCCCATCCAAGGCCAATCTGGATGAGGAAAGAAAGACCAATGGGCGATGCTATACTGGACTTGGCTTGAGCTATTATAGCATTATCCATTGCCTGACTCGATACACAATTAACCAGCTGGACTTTCAAATAAAAGCTAAGTAATAAATATTAGCTTAAATAAATAACTCATGATTCCGAAGTAGGGAACCAATCCAAATAAATTACCACAAAGGCAAACCAATTCAAACAACACATCAAAGTTGATCCACATTCCCAAAACGGTACTTAAATAAATTTCATAACATTTTTATTCAAGAAAGAATCAATCCTAATTAATAAAGTTTCCACGAAGTTAACTTAGGTTAATTAGAAGAATAAAACCTAAACTAGGTAAGCCATTAGTCTTAAACCAAGCAAAAAGGCAGAATTCTGGAACAGGGGCCGGGCGCCTGGCATGGGGCGGGCGGGCGCTCATTTGACCAGAAGGTCTGGCCGCTGGAAAAGGTAGGGTAGGCGGGCGCTGGTCCAACCCGGGCGGGCGCCTGGTCTGGTTTCAGGCCGGGAAAACAGAGCTGGGTTCCTAAAGAATTCTCACCATTTTCACAAATCTTCAAAATCAAACACAACCAACAAGATCCCCAAGGTACCCAACCAAAACCAAGAATCAAACCCAACATTCATATCAATCACCATTTTTAACCAAAAACCCAAATAAATTCCAAACAAATTCCAAACTCAATCAAACTTCAAATATAACACATCAAGCATTATATAAACATGATATGAACATTTTAGCATGAAAATGGGGGAAAAGCAACTTACTTGAATTTTCTCAAAGTTGCCGGAACTCGAATATTTTTAGCCCTCTACTATCCTAACGACGATCTAAACAAGTTTCATGTTTTAAGAAATGAGAAATAACAAGAGGAAGATGGTTAGATTGAAGAGAGAAGAGAGAAAGAAACCTTACCCTTTTTCCATGGAGAGAGAGAGAATGCTGGGAGAGATGAGGGAGTAGTGTCACGCCCCGGAAATCTTAAAAATCCATAAATATAAAATTTACATAATATACATCTCCAAAATGTAATATACCAAACCGGGCGCGTGAATTCAACTATAAACCAATACCGTCAAACAACACCTCAACGAGATTATAACTCGGAGACTAGAAACAATTGCGGAAGCAAGAACAACTTATTAACAAAAATACCCAAAGTACAACCGTATATACTAACACTGAACGACTACGAACCCACAATAAAATACATAAAGGCTCCGAAGAGCAACTATCCCAATTACGATCAACCTGCTCAGAAGATTCCCGCTACAATGGGCCTCACAACGCTACCACTTGTTTTCCTGGGGGGGGTTAAGGAAATACAATTTGAAACAAGAAACGGGGTGAGATAAAATCTCAGTAAGTTACTAAATGCATCTACATGGAATAATATCATGCAAATCAACGATAACTGAACAAGTAAATCACGTAACAACAAATGAGAAAGCTCCCTATCGCCAACTGTCCCATACCAGTTGGAAATAACGACTAACTCATCATGCAGCACATAAGACTGAAATAAACACGTAACAAAGGATACTTAGCCAAGGTTTCACCCAACTGAAGAACCAAATATAGGTCGCTGCGCAGCTTCAATAATCAACAATCAACATCTTCATAGCAGCATGAAAGCTCGAAGAGAAAACCCCGGTACCGGAACCAATAACCATAAAAGTGTCACAAAGGACAAGGACCATGACACAAAGTCATGCCCGCTAGCTAGATACATTCACAGAGGAACGCTAACTTGACTTTTCCAAGGCCAATCTGGAAAAGGGTAAAGAAGGGGGCAAAACAATGGTCAACATTATAATGGACTTGGCTTTGCCATTATAATCTCACCCATCGCCCGATGCAACAAATATGCCAGCTGGGCTTCCAAATAAATGCTAAGTAATAAATACTAGCTTAATTAAACAGTTTAGGGTTCCAAAGTAGGGAACCATGCCAAATAATCACCATAAAGATGCAACGGTTACTCATGAAGAGTTTAACAACAACAATAACAAGAGTTTCTCATGAAGAGCACAACAACGATAAACGGAATTTCTCATAAAGAGCACAACAACGATAAACGGAATTGCTCATAAGGAGCTCAACAACAATGATTATTAGAATACGATAATTCCATAAAGAGTAACCATACCAGACACATTCCAAAGATGATACCCACAAGTTACTCATAAGGAACACAACCCAAACGGTCGCTCACAAATAGTACAACGACTATAACTCAAAATTATCCTAAGCGTTTACTCATAAAGATGTACTAGGAATATGAACTCAACCATCTCATCACACCTGGAATTCCAAAGTAGGAAATCATAAGGAAAACCTTAAGGTTAATCAAACCGTGGTACCCAATTGCCAATTTACGCTTTACCTCCGTTCATAACGAACCAATTCTAAACACCCCAAACGGATCCAAAAGGTTACACTTATTAGAACATGATCACGACAGGACTAAACCCTACACTTTGGTGTTCAATAACAACCCTCTAGGTACTATAGGACATCGCCTAAAACCTAGACCAAGTCTTACTCGAAAATAAATTCGATTGGAACAATCACGAACACATCATAAGATGCCCAAACATTCCCAAACAATACTTGATCAAATTAAATAACACCATTGTTCACAAGGAACCAATTTCAATTACCAAAGTGTTCCACGGTGCCCAACTAAGTCAACTAGAATAGTACTACGGAACCTAGACCTAGACTACACCTTGATCTTAAACCTCAACAATGATACAACCATTATGATCTGGAACCATTCGGCCAATAGAACCATTCCGTATTACTCGAAAAGATCTTTCCAACGATAGTTTACACGCCTAAAACGGAGTCCGGACGAAGAAGTTATGGCCTCCGGAAGATTGAGCGTAAAACGGACAGTTTTTATAAAGTGTTCGGTCGGACAATGTGAAAAATCCCTGTTTTAGCTCCGAATTTCACTCCTTTCGTTCTAAATCTTAGGAGTATCTATATATACTTCTATCCTAACATTTAAAGACAAGAAAACTCAATTCATGCGTCTCTAAAACCCAAACTAAAAATACAACCTAGTTTTAAACAAACACAAATGTGATTTCCAGAAAAAGGGGGCGGGCGGGCGGGCGCTCATTTAGGCAGAAACTAAGGGTTAGGAAAAGGGTAAGTGGGCGGGCGCCTGGCTCGAACCGGGCGGGCGCCTGGTCTGCTTTCAGGCCGGGAAACCAGAGCTGGGTTTTCACCATTTTCGAACCAAAATCAAATTTCTCACAAATCAACATTCCCTACTTGATCCCCAAAGTACCCAAACAACATCTAACTTAAAGGGGACCTAAATAACACCAATTATCAACCAAAACCAAGATTAAATCCAAACATTCATAACAATCACCATTATTAACCAAAAACCCAAATAAATTTCAAATAATTTCTAACTCAACCAAGAAGCCATGGATATCAACAAGAACATCAATAGAGTTAAATATGAGCATTTTTAACATAAATGGGGGAAAAGTAACTTACTTGAATTTTCTCAAAGTTGCCGGAACTCGAATATTTTTAGCCCTCTACGATCCTAACGACGATCCAATGGATAGAGAGAGAGGGAGAGATTGCTGGGAGAGAGGGAAAAGTGAGGTGAGAAATGAGGGAGGAGAGGGGGGGGGATGGAGGGAGTAAGTAGGAATATTTAAGAATTTACACATAGACCCCCTCACCTACACACTAACTCAATCATCTTATATTCCCCACTAACATTTAAGACTCAACACTTCTACACTAGCACAAATGGCCCAAATAAAATGCTAGGCAAAAATTATTAAGAAACACAAAATGCACACATATTTATTTAAATAAATAAATAATTTAAATAAATAAATAATTAAATATTTATTACTACAAAAATAGAGGCGGGTTTTCGGGTCGTGACAATCTACCCTCCTTAAAAGAATTCGCCCACGAATTCACTCATCAAAATCACAATGCGCGGTCATAATGAGGCGACAAAATATTAACTCGCATAAAGCACTCGTAACCCCAAATCAAGTACCTATTAAAGATTTCAGACATCAATTCCATGACTCAAATAAACCCACACATATTGAACACATACATATCTCAAGCATATTCATATCAACATCCTAGAGTTAACTTCCTCTTTCATCCCGAATTTCACATTTTCAAGACTATCACTTGTTCACCAATTCTGAGACATAGCTGATTTGATCCTAATTAGCATCACGCTCACCATCAACCCTTAAATCATCAACATTCATAAGTTTTACTTTTCGGGTTCACCCGTACGCATTGACGATCTAGACATCATCCCAAGTAATCATACTACTACCCGAACAAATAAGAGAAGGAATAGGGCTAACGATTATTGTCACCCAATGACTTAATGATATACTCAAAAATTTACCGCCATCAACTATCCGATCAAATGAGATTCCACTACCACACTCACTTTCCTTATAAGATAAAACATAATATAGTCATAACCTTTGAATTTCTCAACTACTAGCATTACCTCATACTTAGTTTTCTAAGGAAATATATCCATCAACTTTTGATAGTCCGATATCATAACGTTTCAACTTGGTCCCAAAATAAAATATAATATAACCCGCTAAGGTAAAACCACTAGAATCACAACCAATTCCAAGTCACAGATAACTCCACTTATCAAGCGTTAATCCTCAAAATATATGCAAATACTTTATCGCCCAAAATCGCAGAATCCGGATTACTCCTAAACACAATTCTCGAGATACTACAAACTCGTCTTATTCACAACCTTAATTATACCGCAAAGATACTTCCATTAGAAAATCGCATACTTAATATTACTTCCCAGAAATTCAAAATATTAAACAATTTCGAGCTTACACAACTTCTTAAACTATGAAAAGCTAAAGAAATTTCTCATCCTTCAATTGTTCACCGCGTGACTATATCTCTAAGGATTACCATTAAAGTAGCAACTGTAACGATCCGAACTTTTCACAATCTTTATTTTCATTAACATCTATATATTACAACTTACAACTCTAAAAGATATTACAAATGATCACTAATAATCCAAAATATTAAATAAACTGCTCCGTCCCAATACAGAATCATAGTATCCTTTAATATGCCAAAGTATCTATACTCAACTTCCTTTACAAATCCTTAATCCAAACGAGAACGCCACTAAGAAAAGATTCAGAACCAAGTGACAACTGTTTAACTAAAACCCGAAAATGCCTTTAATATTGCTCGAGAATTTCTTACTTTCTCAAAATATGTCTAGACCTTTAAACTTAACGTGCTTACCATCATTGATGATTATAACTCCCACCATATACTCATAGCTCATTTTGCTTTACTCAACTCCAGTCATGTACTAAAATGATTCCAAAAGTATCATAACTCAACTTCTTATTATGACCCATAATAAATTAAGTATTTCCTCATACTAAACAATTCCGATGCACTCACTTAGATGTACTAAAAGTAAAGAAGAACTCCTATCAAGAAATTTACAAATTGAATCTTTAACTCTTTTAACCCAACCGATACTATATGCTCACTGATTCACCCATCCGAATTGTAGCTTATATTAACTCATTATATAACCCAAGTTCTCTATCGGTCAAGCGACATATTGCACCCAGTATAAATCATACCCAAGAATTCAAAGTTAATATTGCCAACAGAGTAAGCTAAATTCCCAGCACAACCTTATAATAAAGATTTTCTGACTTTCAAGATAGAACCTGAACATTATATATATACTTAGTATGATCCTAAACAAATTCAAACATATTAATATAGAAATATTCACCACCCATCGATGGCACACAAGAAATTCGTAACACACGAAAAGCTAAACCATACCACTTAACTCATCAATATCTCGCATAGGTGACATAACCAAATCATCCCATATATATACTAGTAACAATCACGTAGTTCCGTATTCGAGCATACACCTCAACATAAATCCATGAATGATAACAATCAGGCGAACATAGCACAAAACGTTGTCCACTTTACGAAATAGATATGCCCGAGCCATCAGATTGCACTCTCGATTCCCAAACCAACTAACCCCAAGGGAACCATTACTATTAACACCAATCTATACTTGATATACCACAAGAGAAGAAACACTCGGCGTCAATATCATGACTTATAACTCAACCAACTTCTACCTTAACCTCATTCTTTCAAGAAAACTTAGTTTCTAAACCACTCAAAATCATAACACCCAAGTATTGAAACCTACTCAATATCAGAGTTCTTATTCTCTTTCAATATCTAAAACCATTGCTCTGATACCAACTGTCACGCCCCGGAAATCTTAAAAATCCATAAATATAAATTTTACATAATATACATCTCCAAAATGTAATATACCAAACCGGGAGCGTGAAATCAACTATAAACCAATACCGTCAAACAACACCTCAACGAGATTATAACTCGGAGACTAAAAACAATTGCGGAAGCAAGAACAACTTATTAACAAAAATACCCAAAGTACAACCGTATATACTAACACTGAACGACTACGAACCCACAATAAAATACATAAAGGCTCCGAATAGCAACTATCCCAATTACGATCAACCTGCTCAGAAGATTCCCGCTACAATGGGCCTCACAACGCTACCACTTGCTTTCCTGGGGGGGGGGGTTAAGGAAAAACAATTTGAAACAAGAAACGGGGTGAGATAAAATCTTAGTAAGTTACTAAATGCATCTACATGGCATAATATCATGCAAATCAACGATAACTGAACAAGTAAATCACGTAACAACAAATGAGAAAGCTCCCTATCGCCAACTGTCCCATACCAGTTGGAAATAACGACTAACTCATCATGCAGCACATAAGACTGAAATAAACACGTAACAAAGGATACTTAGCCAAGGTTTCACCCAACTGAAGAACCAAATAAAGGTCGCTGCGCAGCTTCAATAATCAACAATCAACATCTTCATAGCAGCATGAAAGCTCGAAGAGAAAACCCCGGTACCGGAACCAATAACCATAAAAGTGTCACAAAGGACAAGGACCATGATACAAAGTCATGCCCGCTAGCTAGATACATTCACAGAGGAACGTTAACTTGACTTTTCCAAGGCCAATCTGGAAAAGGGTAAAGAAGGGGGCAAAACAATGGTCAACATTATAATGGACTTGGCTTTGCCATTATAATCTCTCACATCGCCCGATGCAACAAATATGCCAGCTGGGCTTCCAAATAAATGCTAAGTAATAAATACTAGCTTAATTAAACAGTTTAGGGTTCCAAAGTAGGGAACCATGCCAAATAATCACCATAAAGATGCAACGGTTACTCATGAAGAGTTTAACAACAACAATAACAAGAGTTTCTCATGAAGAGCACAACAACGATAAACGGAATTTCTCATAAAGAGCACAACAACGATAAACGGAATTGCTCATAAGGAGCTCAACAACAATGATTATTAGAATACGATAATTCCATAAAGAGTAACCATACCAGACACATTCCAAAGATGATACCCACAAGTTACTCATAAGGAACACAACCCAAACGGTCGCTCACAAATAGTACAACGACTATAACTCAAAATTATCCTAAGCGTTTACTCATAAAGATGTACTAGGACTATGAACTCAACCATCTCATCACACCTGGAATTCCAAATTAGGAAATCAGAAGGAAAACCTTAAGGTTAATCAAACCGTGGTACCCAATTGCCAATTTACGCTTTACCTCCGTTCATAACGAACCAATTCTAAACACCCCAAACGGATCCAAAAGGTTACACTTATTAGAACATGATCACGACAGGACTAAACCCTACACTTTGGTGTTCAATAACAACCCTTTAGGTACTATAGGACATCGCCTAAAACCTAGACCAAGTCTTACTCGAAAATAAATTCGATTGGAACAATCATGAACACATCATAAGATGCCCAAACATTCCCAAACAATACTTGATCAAATTATATAACACCATTGTTCACAAGAAACCAATTTCAATTACCAAAGTGTTCCACGGTGCCCAACTAAGTCAACTAGAATAGTACTACGGAACCTAGACCGAGACTACACCTTGATCTTAAACCTCAACAATGATACAACCATTATGATCTGGAACCATTCGGCCAATAGAACCATTCCGTATTACTCGAAAAGATCTTTCCAACGATAGTTTACACGCCTAAAACGGAGTCCGGACGAAGAAGTTATGGCCTCCGGAAGATTGAGCGTAAAACGGACAGTTTTTATAAAGTGTTCGGTCGGACAATGTGAAAAATCCCTGTTTTAGCTCCGAATTTCACTCCTTTCGTTCTAAATCTTAGGAGTATCTATATATACTTCTATCCTAACATTTAAAGACAAGAAAACTCAATTCATGCGTCTCTAAAACCCAAACTAAAAATACAACCTAGTTTTAAACAAACACAAATGTGATTTCCAGAAAAAGGGGGCGGGCGGGCGCTTGCCAAGGGGCGGGCGGGCGCTCATTTAGGCAGAAACTAAGGGTTAGGAAAAGGGTAAGTGGGCGGGCGCCTGGCTCGGACCGGGCGGGCGCCTGGTCTGCTTTCAGGCTGGGAAACCAGAGCTGGGTTTTCACCATTTTCGAACCAAAATCAAATTTCTCACAAATCAACATTCCCTACTTGATCCCCAAAGTACCCAAACAACATCTAACTTAAAGGGGACCTAAATAACACCAATTATCAACCAAAACCAAGATTAAATCCAAACATTCATAACAATCACCATTATTAACCAAAAACCCAAATAAATTTCAAATAATTTCTAACTCAACCAAGAAGCCATGGATATCAAAAAGAACATCAATAGAGTTAAATATGAGCATTTTTAACATAAATGGGGGAAAAGTAACTTACTTGAATTTTCTCAAAGTTGCCGGAACTCGAATATTTTTAGCCCTCTACGATCCTAACGACGATCCAATGGATAGAGAGAGAGAGGGAGAGATTGCTGGGAGAGAGGGAAAAGTGAGGTGAGAAATGAGGGAGGAGAGGGGGGGATGGAGGGAGTAAGTAGGAATATTTAGGAATTTACACATAGACCCCCTCCCCTACACACAAACTCAATCATCTTATATTCCCCACTAATATTTAAGACTCAACACTTCTACACTAGGACAAATGGCCCAAATAAAATGCTAGGCAAAAATTATTAAGAAACACAAAATGCACACATAATTATTTAAATAAATAAATAATTTAAATAAATAAATAATTAAATATTTATTACTACGAAAATAGAGGCGGGTTTTCGGGTCGTGACAATCTACCCTCCTTAAAAGAATTCGCCCACGAATTCACTCATCAAAATCACAATGCGCGGTCATAATGAGGCGACAAAATATTAACTCGCATAAAGCACTCGTAACCCCAAATCAAGTACCTATTAAAGATTTCAGACATCAATTCCATGACTCAAATAAACCCACACATATTGAACACATACATATCTCAAGCATATTCATATCAACATCCTAGAGTTAACTTCCTCTTTCATCCCGAATTTCACATTCTCAAGACTATCACTTGTTCACCAATTCTGAGACATAGCTGATTTGATCCTAATTAGCATCACGCTCACCATCAACCCTTAAATCATCAACATTCATAAGTTTTACTTTTCGGGTTCACCCGTACGCATTGACGATCTAGACATCATCCCAAGTAATCATACTACTACCCGAACAAATAAGAGAAGGAATAGGGCTAACGATTATTGTCACCCAATGACTTAATGATATACTCAAAAATTTACCGCCATCAACTATCCGATCAAATGAGATTCCACTACCACACTCACTTTCCTTATAAGCTAAAACATAATACAGTCATAACCTTTGAATTTCTCAACTACTAGCATTACCTCATACTTAGTTTTCTAAGGAAATATATCCATCAACTTTTGATAGTCCGATATTATAACGTTTTAACTTGGTCCCAAAATAAAATATAATATAACCCGCTAAGGTAAAACCACTAGAATCACAACCAATTCCAAGTCACAGATAACTCCACTTATCAAGCGTTAATCCTCAAAATATATGCAAATACTTTATCGCCCAAAATCGCAGAATCCGGATTACTCCTAAACACAATTCTCGAGATACTACAAACTCGTCTTATTCACAACCTTAATTATACCGCAAAGATACTTCCATTAGAAAATCGTATACTTAATATTACTTCCCAGAAATTCAAAATATTAAACAATTTCGAGCTTACACAACTTCTTAAACTATGAAAAGCTAAAGAAATTTCTCATCCTTCAATTGTTCACCGCGTGACTATATCTCTAAGGATTACCATTAAAGTAGCAACTGTAACGATCCGAACTTTTCACAATCTTTATTTTCATAAACATCTATATATTACAACTTACAACTCTAAAAGATATTACAAATGATCACTAATAATCCGAAATATTAAATAAACTGCTCCGTCCCAATACAGAATCATAGTATCCTTTAATATGCCAAAGTATCTATACTCAACTTCCTTTACAAATCCTTAATCCAAACGAGAACGCCACTAAGAAAAGATTCAGAACCAAGTGACAACTGTTTAACTAAAACCCGAAAATGCCTTTAATATTGCTCGAGAATTTCTTACTTTCTCAAAATATGTCTAGACCTTTAAACTTAACGTGCTTACCATCATTGATGATTATAACTCCCACCATATACTCATAGCTCATTTTGCTTTAACTCAACTCCAGTCATGTACTAAAATGATTCCAAAAGTATCATAACTCAACTTCTTATTATGACCCATAATAAATTAAGTATTTCCTCATACTAAACAATTCCGATGCACTCACTTAGATGTACTAAAATTAAAGAAGAACTCCTATCAAGAAATTTACAAATTGAATCTTTAACTCTTTTAACCCAACCGATACTATATGCTCACTGATTCACCCATCCGAATTGTAGCTTATATTAACTCATCATATAACCCAAGTTCTCTATCGGTCAAGCGACATATTGCACCCAGTATAAATCATACCCAAGAATTCAAAGTTAATATTGCCAATAGAGTAAGCTAAATTCCCAGCACAACCTTATAATAAAGATTTTTTGACTTTCAAGATAGAACCTGAACATTATATATATACTTAGTATGATCCTAAACAAAGTCAAACATATTAATATAGAAATATTCACCACCCATCGATGGCACACAAGAAATTCGTAACACACGAAAAGCTAAACCATACGACTTAACTCATCAATATCTCGCATAGGTGACATAACCAAATCATCCCATATATATACTAGTAACAATCACGTAGTTCCGTATTCGAGCATACACCTCAACATAAATCCATGAATGATAACAATCAGGCGAACATAGCACAAAACGTTGTCCACTTTACGAAATAGATATGCCCGAGCCATCAGATTGCACTCTCGATTCCCAAACCAACTAACCCCAAGGGAACCATTACTATTAACACCAATCTATACTTGATATACCACAAGAGAAGAAACACTCGGCGTCAATATCACGACTTATAACTCAACCAACTTCTACCTTAACCTCATTCTTTCAAGAAAACTTAGTTTCTAAACCACTCAAAATCATAACACCCAAGTATTGAAACCTACTCAATATCAGAGTTCTTATTCTCTTTCAATATCTAAAACCATTGCTCTGATACCAACTGTCACGCCCCGGAAATCTTAAAAATCCATAAATATAAAATTTACATAATATACATCTCCAAAATGTAATATACCAAACCGGGCGCGTGAATTCAACTATAAACCAATACCGTCAAACAACACCTCAACGAGATTATAACTCGGAGACTAGAAACAATTGTGGAAGCAAGAGCAACTTATTAACAAAAATACCCAAAGTACAACCGTATATACTAACACTGAACGACTACGAACCCACAATAAAATACATAAAGGCTCCGAAGAGCAACTATCCCAATTACGATCAACCTGCTCAGAAGATTCCCGCTACAATGGGCCTCACAACGCTACCACTTGCTTTCCTGGGGGGGGGGGGTTAAGGAAAAACAATTTGAAACAAGAAACGGGGTGAGATAAAATCTCAGTAAGTTACTAAATGCATCTACATGGCATAATATCATGCAAATCAACGATAACTGAACAAGTAAATCACATAACAACAAATGAGAAAGCTCCCTATCGCCAACTATCCCATACCAGTTGGAAATAACGACTAACTCATCATGCAGCACATAAGACTGAAATAAACACGTAACAAAGGATACTTAGCCAAGGTTTCACCCAACTGAAGAACCAAATAAAGGTCGCTGCGCAGCTTCAATAATCAACAATCAACATCTTCATAGCAGCATGAAAGCTCGAAGAGAAAACCCCGGTACCGGAACCAATAACCATAAAAGTGTCACAAAGGACAAGGACCATGACACAAAGTCATGCCCGCTAGCTAGATACATTCACAGAGGAACGCTAACTTGACTTTTCCAAGGCCAATCTGGAAAAGGGTAAAGAAGGGGGCAAAACAATGGTCAACATTATAATGGACTTGGCTTTGCCATTATAATCTCTCACATCGCCCGATGCAACAAATATGCCAGCTGGGCTTCCAAATAAATGCTAAGTAATAAATACTAGCTTAATTAAACAGTTTAGGGTTCCAAAGTAGGGAACCATGCCAAATAATCACCATAAAGATGCAACGGTTACTCATGAAGAGTTTAACAACAACAATAACAAGAGTTTCTCATGAAGAGCACAACAACGATAAACGGAATTTCTCATAAAGAGCACAACAACGATAAACGGAATTGCTCATAAGGAGCTCAACAACAATGATTATTAGAATACGATAATTCCATAAAGAGTAACCATACCAGACACATTCCAAAGATGATACCCACAAGTTACTCATAAGGAACACAACCCAAACGGTCGCTCACAAATAGTACAACGACTATAACTCAAAATTATCCTAAGCGTTTACTCATAAAGATGTACTAGGACTATGAACTCAACCATCTCATCACACCTGGAATTCCAAAGTAGGAAATCAGAAGGAAAACCTTAAGGTTAATCAAACCGTGGTACCCAATTGCCAATTTACGCTTTACCTCCGTTCATAACGAACCAATTCTAAACACCCCAAACGGATCCAAAAGGTTACACTTATTAGAACATGATCATGACAGGACTAAACCCTACACTTTGGTGTTCAATAACAACCCTCTAGGTACTATAGGACATCGCCTAAAACCTAGACCAAGTCTTACTCGAAAATAAATTCGATTGGAACAATCACGAACACATCATAAGATGCCCAAACATTCCCAAACAATACTTGATCAAATTATATAACACCATTGTTCACAAGGAACCAATTTCAATTACCAAAGTGTTCCACAGTGCCCAACTAAGTCAACTAGAATAGTACTACGGAACCTAGACCGAGACTACACCTTGATCTTAAACCTCAACAATGATACAACCATTCTGATCTGGAACCATTAGGCCAATAGAACCATTACGTAGTACTCGAAAATAGCTTTCCAACGATAGTTTACACGCCTAAAACGGAGTCCGGACGAAGAAGTTATGGCCTCCGGAAGATTGAGCGTAAAACGGACAGTTTTTATAAAGTGTTCGGTCGGACAATGTGAAAAATCCCTGTTTTAGCTCCGAATTTCACTCATTTCGTTCTAAATCTTAGGAGTATCTATATATACTTCTATCCTAACATTTAAAGACAAGAAAACTCAATTCATGCGTCTCTAAAACCCAAACTAAAAATACAACCTAGTTTTAAACAAACACAAATGTGATTTCCAGAAAAAGGGGGCGGGCGGGCGCTTGCCAAGGGGCGGGCGGGCGCTCATTTAGGCAGAAACTAAGGGTTAGGAAAAGGGTAAGTGGGCGGGCGCCTGGCTCGGACCGGGCGGGCGCCTGGTCTGCTTTCAGGCTGGGAAACCAGAGCTGGGTTTTCACCATTTTCGAACCAAAATCAAATTTCTCACAAATCAACATTCCCTACTTGATCCCCAAAGTACCCAAACAACATCTAACTTAAAGGGGACCTAAATAACACCAATTATCAACCAAAACCAAGATTAAATCCAAACATTCATAACAATCACCATTATTAACCAAAAACCCAAATAAATTCCAAATAATTTCTAACTCAACCAAGAAGCCATGGATATCAACAAGAACATCAATAGAGTTAAATATGAGCATTTTTAACATAAATGGGGGAAAAGTAACTTACTTGAATTTTCTCAAAGTTGCCGGAACTCGAATATTTTTAGCCCTCTACGATCCTAACGACGGTCCAATGGATAGAGAGAGAGGGAGAGATTGCTGGGAGAGAGGGAAAAGTGAGGTGAGAAATGAGGGAGGAGAGGGGGGGATGGAGGGAGTAAGTAGGAATATTTAAGAATTTACACATAGACGCCCTCCCCTACACACTAACTCAATCATCTTATATTCCCCACTAACATTTAAGACTCAACACTTCTACATTAGCACAAATGGCCCAAATAAAATGCTGGGCAAAAATTATTAAGAAACACAAAATGCACACATAATTATTTAAATAAATAAATAATTTAAATAAATAAATAAGAAATAAATAAATAATTAAATATTTATTACTACGAAAATAGATGCGGGTTTTCGGGTCGTGACAAGTAGGGTGATGGAAGAGGTGAGGGAGAAGAGAAGGAGTAGGGAGGGAGTAGTTAAAATTTTTTTTCAAAAACTTACACTTAGGCCCCTCCTCAACTACTAACACAACCCAATTTCTGCACTAACTACTAAGACCCAAAACTCTACACTAGCACAAAAGACCAATTAAAATGCTAGGCACTAATTAGTAAGAGATATAAAATGCGCACATAAATATTTAAATCAAATAAATAAATAAATAAATAATTATTCATCAATAAAATAGAGACGGGTTTTCGGGTCGTGACACTTTATGATTATCATATCAGCATGTAACGTAGTTGCATTTTAGTAGCTTACTGAGATTCATTCTCACCCCTTATTTGTTTACTGTTTTAGATAAAGGCGAGTCTAGGGAATAGGATAATTGCAAGGGAGGACGTCGTGGTGGTAAGAGTTTGGGATATGGGTTTTGTCAAGGTTACATTACTTAGATGTATAACCTTTTGGTTAGAGTTTTCTTGACTTTATCATCTTGTAACACCTATATTTTGGATAATGTCATTGTTTGTACATTTGTATAAAAGTTTGTAAGCCTTTGGGCTAAATACTTTCGTTTGTGAAAGTTGTTTGAAAAGTTTGTTTGAAAGTTAGTGGTAGTCTTTGAACTTCAAGTGTGGATTTTGTTAAACTTTATGAAAGTATATTTCGAAAATTTTTCCTAAAATGTTTTATGACGTCTTCCGATCGTGTCCCGAGCGTGGGGCCAAGTAGGACCACGGGTACGGGGCGCGACAGTTGGTATCAGAGCCTGGTTTCGATCCAGGGACCTGTGGGTTATGGGCCCACCACGCTTCCGCTGTGACACTCTGATCAGTCTGTGCATTTTGCTTCTCGATTTCATGTGTCTCCTGAGTCTCTACCTTAGGTGTTAGAGGTGTCTATCCTAAGGGGGAGTGTTTGGTGATTGATAGAGTGTTGCGCACTTGTGATGTGCAAATTTGTGAGCATGTTTTACTTGCTGGTTTAGTTATTTTTCCATAGCAAGATTTTGATATAATTGTGGTGGAGTTTTATATGCTAGTGTGCTTTAATTAAGCATGGTAGATATATGTGTTTAGCATTCATGCTATTTATGCATTAAATTCTGGAATTTTTTTTATCACAAGGTTATGCCTGGTATTAGGTTTATGGGGTTGGCAGCAGAGTGTCTATAGCTAAACTAGAGAATGTACTCTTTCTTTGTGAGATCTCAGATATATTCTTTATTGAGTAGTACAGGTTACTTGATGAGAACCCTGGGTTATCTTGAGTTGTTTGAGTACAATGCTACAGTGCTAATATCCAGTTTAATATACCTATAACATCGGTTGAGATAAAGGAGTAGAAGATTCAGCTTGAGATATTTCTTGACAAGGGATTCATCACGTTTAGTATATCTACGTGGGATGCATCAGTATTGTTTATTATGAAAAGGTATGGTACTTTGCGATTGTATATTGAATACTAAGAGCTCAACCAGATGACTATAACGAATCATCACTTGTTATTTTATATAGGGGATATATTTGATCAACTTCAGAGATCAGTGGTTTATTCAGTGGTTGACTTGAAGTGATTATCATCAGTTGAAATTTTGAGTTGAGTATATTTTTAAAACGGTTTTTCATACCAGGTATGGGCATCATAAATTATGGTCATAGTGTTTGAATTAAAAACTACTTCAGTGGTATTGTTGGATATGCTGAGTTGTATCTGTAGCCGTAATTTGATTGGTTTGTGAGAGGCAACAGTTGTGAAATCAAGGCATTATGTTTTCTTGTTAGAGGATATATTATTTTGAGAAAGTTTCAATTCAGGCATGGTTATTGATTCTTTAAATATGGAAGCAACAGTAATTGGAAAAATCCTACTTCAATAGCAGAGGTATGTAACTTGTTGAGATTGGTATATGGTTAGAGATTCATTGATGGATTTCTAAGGTAGCTACACAGTTAACTATATGACACAGAAAGATACACTTTCTCGATGGATTGGTAAGAGTGAAACGTGTTTTTAATTGTTGAAACGAGAGTTGATGACAACTTTAGTATTGATATTGCTTAATGGATTTGACTAGTATTACAGTTATCTAGAGGATATGATCAGTGTTACTATTTTCTAGTGGATATGTCGAGTTTTACCATTATAGTGGATCTAATCAACTCATTGTTAATGGTGATGCCTCGAAGAGTGATTGAGATGTTTATCCATTCAGAATTGTATGGCAGTTATGTATGCTTCGAGAAGATTGATTCCTTATAAACAAAATTATCCTACCCATAACTTGAGATTTATTGAGATTATACATCCATGGCATTAGTGAATGACCTTTATAAAGCCATATTGAAGTGTTTACCAACCATGAGAGTTGAAGTAATCATTTTCTTCAGGAGAGCTACACTTGAGACAATGCAAGTAGAGTATTATGTTATATCATTCAGGAAAGACAAATATATTAGAGGATTCCTTGACTTATAGTTCATGTTTGATAACACTAAATGGGGAATGTTAGAGGAATTGACATCTTGGAGTCCTTATGAGTCGAGACATGTGATGATTTTGCGATTGTGAAAGCTTTAAGTTTCTACTCTATTGAATGATTTTAACTATAGAAAATTACTAGTGGAATGAACGATGATAGACAACACGATTTTGTTCATTGCTAGTGATGGAACTTTAACTTTTGTAGCAGAGTATGTAGTCGATACTTAGTGGAACCAACATGTATAACGGAATTCAACTACATGTACTTGAAGAGATACACAAGACCAATTTAATTATGAATCTGAGTAAATGTAAAGTATTGAGTTAATTTGAAGAGTTACATTTGATTTGTTTGACACGCGAAATTCTATGCATTCAACTAAGTCCTTGAGCTGCGAATAATCTGGAAGTAAAATGTCAGTGATCAGTTGATTTATGACAAGCCTTTGGGATTTAGTACGGGTTTTCATCCTCAGACAGATGGTCAGTCAGAAAGAACCATTCAGATTCTCGAGAATATGCTGAGAACTTGTTCAGTTGATTCTTAGAATTCGTGGGATATACCTTTACTTCTTGTGAGGTTTGCTTAATATATCAGTTCTTTTGAGATTTTGGTAAGAGTTAGAGATCGGGCTTGTATTCCTTCTCTTGACAAGGTTTATAATGTGTTCCATGTTTCGATGCTTCGAAAGTATGTGTGATCCATCTCATGTGTTATCTGAGATTCCCGAGAATATTGAGCCGAGTATGTCCTATGAGGAGCATCTAGTTCATGTGATTGATTCTAGAATTCGAGAATTGAGAACTAAAAGTATTCCTCTTGTTAGAGTTGTGTGGAGGAACCATAATGTGGAAGAATCAACTTGGGAGCTTCGGGATGAAATGGAAAGAAAGTATCCTTGGTTGTTTGATTCGTTTGGTAAGTTATCCTAAAATTCGGGATGAATTTTTTTTAAGGGGGAGTGATTGTAACGACCCCAAAAACCCGTCGCTATTTATTTTATATTTTTAGGGATTTTTATTTGACTTATGTGTGCATTTTATGTGTTGCATCATATTTTATGATTTGCACATCTTACTTGATTAAATGTGCTATTTACTTAGTTAGTAGTAATAATGGTTAAAGGAGTTAAATGATTAAGTTGAAACATTAGGGTCCTTTGTGAAAATATAAGTTTAGGGGTTTAAGTGTTAAGAATGAAAGTTGAGTGACCAAAACTTACTTTTGGGGTAAAAATCTCTTATAAGTTTATCCATCCTTCTCTCCCTCTGTGTTTGCATCTTCTCAGCAACATTCTCGTTCTTTCTTAGGGTGGAGAAAAAGGTAAGTTCAACCTATTTTGATTTATATCTTTTTATTTACTTACCCATTTTAAAAACTAATTATATAAAAATGATCAGGGCGTTGAGTAGGTCATTTCTACCCGAACAAAACATATTTCTGCGATACTTTTTCCGGAAATAGGTAAGTTACTAATTCCCCTTAAATAGTAAAATGGTCATATATTTGCTATATGTGTGATATGTGGTGAAATTATTGTGAAAAGAATTTATTTGTGATACTTGTTTATTTGGGACAAAGGAAGTATAATTATACTGGGTAAGTGACTTGGTTTGTATGCAAGGATGTATATGGAGTATGTTTATATCTTGAGAATATTAGTATAAGTGTTTGAAAGTATACTCCTACTTGTGGGACGGTAAAATATTAACTTGAGTTAAATGTTAAATAAGTATATTATAAAAATTATACTATTATTCATGGGACGGGGAAATGAATGAAAGTATCCCTAAATGAGTATATTAGTATATTAGAAAAATTATACTTATACTTTTGGGACGGTAAAATATTTAAATGGAATAAAAGAAAATTATTCTATTATTTGTGGGACGGTAAAAAGAATGAAATAAACTTGAAAGTAAGTTTTGGGCATGTATTGCACTACTGGGTATTGTTAGTATTGTTAAAATACTAGTGAAAGTATACTCTTACGTTTGGGACGGTAGAAGAGAGGAAGTATAATTTATTCAAGTTTTGGCCTGCGAGATGTGTCGGGCGGCCGCCCAAATAGGGCGTGCGGCCGCACACTTATCTGGAAGATTTTTGTCTTGAGACAGAGTGTTTTGGGCGGCCGCACAGTCTGGTGTGGGCGACCGCCCAGGGTTGCTGAAAAGTTGAGTTGTTCCATTTCAAGTGATTTAAAGTTCAATCTTGGTTTAGGTCTTAGGTGATATTCTAGAGTACCTAGAGGGTTGTTGTGGAACACTCTAGTGTTTGAAATTGGTTCCTTTGTGAACAAATGTGTTATGGAATGTGAATAAGGAGTAATTGGATATAGTTGAACATCTTTTGATGTGGTTTGGATTGGTTCATCTTTGTGATGTGTTTGGCTTGGTTCCCTACTTTGGAATCATTGTCCTTGGCTGTTGTTTAAGAAAGTATTCATTACTATGCTAGTGTTAAAGTTCAGCTGGTCTTGTGTTGTGGAGTCGGGACAGTGATTGGGATTATAATGGCACACGAGCCAAGTTCATTGTAAGGCTTCTACCATTGGTTTCCCATTTTTAACCCCCAGTCCAGATTGGCCTTGGATGGGATGAACTAGCTCCCTCGAGTGAGCATTTGGGTTATGACTTTGTGTCATATTTCCTTCTCTGGTTACTTTGGTTCTATTGGTTATGGTTTGGTTTTCGGGATCCCGGCTTCAGCTCTTTGATGCTGCTCAGTTGATACCTCTCAGATGGTTATATGTTTGATTCGAGAACCTTGGCTCAGTATCCATGTATGAGTGAATAATTTAGACTTATGTGCTGCCTGATGAGTTGGTCGTTATTTCCAACCGGTATGGGACGGTTGGCGATAGGGAGCCTCTCATGTTATGTGCTATATGCTATATGATTATTTGTTGATATTTTTTCTTTATGATTATCATATCAGCATGTAATGTAGTTGCATTTTAGAGCTTACTGAGATTCATTCTCACGCCTTATTTGTTTACTGTTTTAGATAAAGGCGAGTCCAGGGAATAGGATAATTGCACGGGAGGACGTCGCGGTGGTAAGAGTTTGGGATATGAGTTTTGTCAAGGTTACATTACTTAGATGTATAACCTTTTGGTTAGAGTTTCCTTGACTTTATCATCTTGTAACACCTATATTTTGGATAATGTCAGTGTTTGTACATTTGTATAAAAGTTTGTAAGCCTTCGGGCTAAATACTTTCGTTTGTGAAAGTTGTTTGAAAAGTTTGTTTGAAAGTTAGTGGAAGTCTTTGAACTTCAAGTGTGGATTTTGTTAAACTTTATGAAAGTAAATTTTGAAAAAATTTCCTAAAATGTTTTATGACGTCTTCCGATCGTGTCCCGAGCGTGGGGCCAAGTAGGACCACGGGTCTGGGGCGCGACACTCCGTTAAGTCCCGGGACTAAACTGAATAACAGTTCTAACTTTCTAGTCCATTCTGTCAAAAATTGCTTTTCAGAGTTGCGCGCCTCCGTCTCTTGAGGCCAGACGCGCGCGCCTTCCGCCGCCTAGGTGGGATGCGCGCGCTTCTGGGGTGTGTCAGTTATAGATTCTGCCCAAGAATCTCTCCCTTGCTCATTATACATGATTTTTCCCAGGAAAGATTTCTTGGAGACTCCGTTTGGCTCCAAAAACTCCCCTCTTTCAACTATAAAAACCCCTCCAATCCATCATTGGAAGGGGGACTTTTGAGACCTTTTTCCTCACTTCTTTTCTAGACTTTTCCTTGGGACTTCTTCAACTAAGTATTCAACCTCTTCTTCAAGGCTTTTCAAGAGGTTCTCTTTGAAGGATACTATAGGTAAATGTCTTAAACTTTCTTCTTCTTCTTCTCCAATCAAATGTGCAATCACCCCAAAACCATTTGGGGCATGACACCAATGGTCCTTTCATTACATTGAATTGGCCCAGGAGTCATCTCCCTACATTTTAAACTTTTAAACCCCTTTTTATCATTATTCAAATAGGAAGAACACATTTATCTTTAAAAGTGAATTATGAACAAACAAGACCGACTTTGCTCGGGCGAAATGGGTGTTTAAGTACTTCCCATTTCGTAACCTAACCCCCGAACCACTCATCCCAAAGAATCTCTGTTTTTGTAAATCAAACTTAGGCTCATAAACATTAGGTTTTCTTACGTTCCTCAAAAACGTGGGTGGCGACTCTAAAACACAATTAGACATCCTAGGTAATTCACGTGCTCTAGCCAAGCCGTGGCTCCCCGGGGTATCTACAGTGGCGACTCTGCTGGGGACTGCTTGAGGGTTAAACTTGTGTTTCTGTTCATAATTCACTTTTCTGGGCATTCTGGAAATTGATATGGGAAGCGCGCGCCTCGGACCTTCATGGTCCAAAGCGCGCGCGTCCCACGTCAAATTCCAGAATCGCCCGCCTTCCATGTGTTCTTCCTATTCTTCCTATTATTTTATGCTAACAAACATTGCAGGAGTTTCATCACACAATCAGGACTAGGGCAATCCCCTGTGTCCATAAGTTTCTGACAATCTGACAGGTTAGCCCAGAAGCGGGCGCCTCCCAGATACGATGCGCAAGGCGCGCGCTTCCCACAACACCAGCCCGAGGCGCGCGCTTTTGGGCCAATTTCCAGGACAAGAACAGGATTCAGTGACTGAACAGAACAGTGGGGTGTGGGCACAGTTGCCTGCATCAGAACAAAATTGAACCCTTGGACTGTTTAAAAAAAATAAAAAATTTTGTCACGTGATAGACCTCACACTACATGCACATTACTCCTATCAATTGCTCACTATCGAGTCGCACAAGTCCAACCCCAAACCCGTCGAGGCCCGTCCTAGAAAGTTTCAAGCTCCACTCGACCTTGGCTCTTTCGAAGCGGTAAACCTCAGCTCGTGGCGTAGTTCATGACTACATGCCGGGGGTGACCTTTAAGCCTCTCTTTAGCCGAGCACAAACCACACAATTCTAGTTAGGGTCTAACACTCCGTGACCAAGTCAGTTTCCATGTACCGAGATTTCCCTAAACTAATGTTTTCAAATCATACATGCCAACTTGTTGAAACGGACGCAATAAAAATCCGTCCCCAAAAGTGGTTATTTTGAACGAAAATAAAAAATCCGTCCCCGCATGTATGCTTTACTACATTAATTTAATTTAATCCCGACACATGTAGGATTCACAAACGTGATGGAATCCGATGAGTATATGGGACCGCGAGATGCTCTATATACTAGTGTGACGATTCCATTATCTTTTTAGAAACCCCAAAAGGGACCCGTTCCCTCCGACTTATAAAATAATTAAAAAAAAAGAGTCTTTTTCTTATGTGGTTCGAGTCGTGTGCCCAACTGTGTGTTCTCAACCTCTTCATGGACCGAAAGTGTGAACCGAGATTGACAAGGGCTACTTCTCCAATTATAGGTCCGATTGGTACTCTCCGCATCTACAGGAATTCATCCAACCGGCTTGTTCGTGAACCAATCACTCCAACAGCTTCTGCATCATCAATGGCCGGCGACTCCAGCACCAACAATGCCATGACTCTCGAGCAACTTTCTGCCATGGTCCAAACTCTTCAACAACAAGTCACCACTCTCCACAATGAGGCTCAAACCAAAGAAGCCTTGTGGCAAGCTCATGCCGACAGTCAAAGGGAGGCCCACGAGGCCGAGGTTGACCAATTGAAAGCCAAGCTCCTCAAGCTCTCCAAGAACAAGGGGTTAATGGCAATGAGGAATCCGAGTGGACAGAGGGTTTGTTTGAAAGCCCATATGTCAGTGCCCGTACCAAAAAAGTGGGGGGACCAAGCACCAACAACAACGACCCTAAAATGGTCGATTCCATCATGGCCTACATTGATCAGAAATTTGACGGCCTCAACATGGGAAAAGGCTCCAACACAAGCCTTTATCAGTCATCCATCCTCATGAGCACGATGGCCACTCTCCCCGACAAATTCAAGATGCCCGACATTAGCAAGTTTAAGGGCAACTCATGCCCGATGGCTCACATCGAGACTTACATGTGGGCTATGGTTCTGAAGAAGGTCTCCCCAAAATTATGGCTCAATGCTTTCCTCTCACCCTCGAGGGGGCGGCAAAGGATTGGTATGGAACTCTCCCGCTCACTGTCCGTCTTGATTGGGATGCCGCTATGCTTGCCTTCAAAAATCAATATCAAGGCAACACTACTCACCGGCCCACAAGGAAAGAGCTCGAGAACACCACCCAAAGAGACAACGAGTCGTTCATTGACTTCACAAGGAGATGGAATGACAAGCTCTCTGAAATTGTTGAGAGGCCAAACACAAAAGAGCAAATGGACATCTTTCTCAAGTGTCTCAAGATTGATCTCCGCACCCACCTAAGTGGGGCTTGCTACTTCGACTTCTCCTAAATGTATGAGGCGGGGGTACGCATGGATGACCTGCTCAAGGAGATTAAGAAAGCCACTCCTACCTATCGTTACAAGGCCGCCTCTAATTCAAACAAAGAGGCTTCTGTCAATGCCGTTACTACCGACAAGGGGAATTACAAGAAGGTCTACAACGCAAGCGGTTCCAAAACGACCGCGTCTACACTCCTCTCAATGGCATGACCATCACCGAGGCCTACGAAGCTCTAAAGGCCAAGGGACAAATCACTCCTCTTCAAGGGTACAAGCAACCACAACCGCTCTGTCCCAATCATGCCCACCACAAATGGTGTGACTACCATCAATGCACCGGCCACCTCACCGAGGATTGCTTCTCCATCCGCAACACCATCCAAGACCTCATAGACAAGAAGGAATTCATAATCCCTAATGAGGGTGGTCTCAATGTAATAGAGGTAGGAGAGCTTGAAGGAACCACTCATTTGATCCCAATTGTGAATGAGGGCTCCAATGATATGAATAAACTTGATAATTCTTGTTATGTTGTGAATTATGATGAGATTATGAGGGAAGTCTTAGAGAATAGGAAGAAGAAGCTATACGGGACTGTGAACGTGCTCACTCGCAGTGGCCGAGTAACAACGAGCACAATCCCTCCCAATACCGCAACAACCAACACCTCTTCTCAAAGATCGCAAGCACGCGACGTACCTGAAGATCCTTTGTTAACACAACTCAAGAAGACGCAAGCCAACATATCCATCTGGGACCTCATTTCATCATCAAAGAAACACCGAGACCTCGTCATCAAGAACTTGGATGACACATCAGTCTCTCCCGACATGACTCCCGAGGACCTCACAGCAATTATAGGTCATATTCACTTCGGCAATGTCATCACTTTTGCCGATATGGACCTCCCGCCATTTGGGTCCGAACACAATGAAGTCATCTACCTCAAAGTAAAGGCAAGGGGGAGACCCATCTCAAGAGTTCTGGTAGACGGTAGTTCTGCACTCAACTTAATGCCTAGCCGGGTCATGGGCATACTGGCTCAAAAGCTCCGATTTACAACCCTCCGCACAAGTCATTAGAGGGTACGACAGCACTGCCCGTACAATCATGGGAATGTTAGAAGTTGATATCGAATTTGGAAGCATGATCATGTCCGTCCCATTCTAAGTAATTGATGTCCCTGCTTCATTCAACTTGCTTTTGGGCCGACCATGGATCCACAGTTCCAATTCGGTCCCTTCCACTCTCCATCAATGTGTCAAGATCAGAAATTGGGATGAGATAGTCAGCGTCATGGCCGAGAATGTCACCATCCACAGAAATGGGGGACAACCCGTTCACCAAGTTCAACACGGGATAGAAGATGCCACTCTCTCCGGCGTCAACACCATCGACAAAGAAGGGGGAAACAGACAATGGACCCTCGGCAATCCTAAAATCCTCCGCATGATGAGGAACATGAATCACTTTCCTGGTCTAGGCCTAAGGAAGCATCAACAAGGGATATTGCACCCCGTAGAAGTTCCTTTTGTCAAGAACAAGTTTGGTTTGGGAACGAGCCTACCGAAGATGACTTAAAGTACGAGCAAGCAGTCAAGAGTCAAAAGACCCGAGCTCGCAAAGAAGGTCGACAATATGAAATCCCTAACTTGAGGCCTTACCGCAACACACTGAACGGTTATTTTGTTTGCCAAGGGGAAGATGTTTCGTATATGATCTATTCCCGAACCATAGGTTAACAACAAGGGCGTCAGAAAGCCCGGTCTCGAGATCTTCACTGATTGTGAAATTCAGACACAAGAAAGGGAGCCTACTCCAATGTCACCCCGAGAGTGGTGGGGAAAGAAAGTGACTATAGAGTCCGAGGTAGAGATCACCGTGGGGGAAGAACTATCCGATCTAGCCTCCATGTTCGAAGAATTTGCCATCATGAACGATTGTCAAGTCAACGCCATCTACGACACCATCTTCAGAAAGGAAACCATCAGTGAAATCCCGCCAAGCTCCGAGCCAATCAACAACTTGTATTCAACGAAGGGGCCCATAGTATACGAGGATTTCTTGATCCGAGAAATGGGTTGCATACCCCGTACAGCAACAAAGGAAGAGCGACCCACACTTACTTTCGAGTCCGAGAGTGTTTCTAATACCCTCACCCAAGAGGATATGGAGGCAATAGCCGAGCGTGTGTTTCCTTTCTTTGCTAATGAAAAATTTGATATTTCCGAGTACCCCGAGATTGCAAACATCATAAATGATGAATTAACTAATAACAAACTTAATGAACAAGTTAATAACGATTCAAATTATGATGAAATAGACCACGAAAACATAACATACCTAAATGAACTAGCTCAACAGGTTCGTTGTCGTGGTGAAAATGGTCCAGGGGCTGATGAGGAATTGCATGTTGTTAATCTGGGTACCGACGAAGAGCCGAAAGAAACGAAGATTGGCAACTTCTTCAAGGGGGAAGACAAAGAAAGATTGACTGCACTGCTCAAAGAGTTTGTGGATGTATTCGCATGGTCGTACAGAGACATGCTGGGTTTGGACAGAAAGGTCGCAGAGCACAGAATTCTGATCAGAGAGGACGCCAAGCCAGTAAAGCAGAAGCTCAGAAAGATCAAGCCAGAATGGTCTCTACAAGTCAAAGAAGAAATTGAAAAGCTCCTCAGTGTGGGTTTCATCAAAGTCATTGAGTATCCGACTTGGCTAGCCAACATTGTGACGGTCAGAAAGGCAAACGGCAAGGTTCGAGTTTGTGTGGACTTCCGGGATTTGAACAAAGCTTCCCCGAAAGATGATTTTCCACTACCAAACATCGACATGCTCGTCGATTCGACTGCCAACTATGAAGTCCGCTCATTTGTGGACGGTTTTGCCGGTTACAATCAGATTCTCATGTCCGAAGAGGATCAACACAAGACAGCTTTCACAACTCCGTGGGGGACTTTCTGCTACACAGTCATGCCGTTTGGACTAAGGAACGCTGGGGCTACCTACTAGAGGGCTGTTGACATGATTCATAAAGAGATTGAGGTCTATGTAGACGACATGATCATCCATTCGAAGGGAACGGACGGTCAACATTTGATCGATCTTCGCAAATTCTTTGAAAGACTTCGCAACACAACATGAGACTCAATCCCGCAAAGTGCACTTTTGGGGTCGTCAGAGGAAAGGTTCTCGGTTACATGGTCACTGAGAGGGGAATTGAAGCCGATCCCTCCAAGATCAAGGCAATCATTGACATGCCTCATCCAAAGACGCAGAAGGAAATCAAAGGTTTCATGGGCAGACTTCAATACATCAGTCGATTTGTGCACCAACTCACTTCCATGTGTGAGCCGATCTTCAAGCTACTCAAAAAGAATGTGGCTCTAGAATGGACCGATGCTTGCCAAGAAGCCTTCGATCAAGTGAAGCATTCTTGACATGCCCTCAAGTTTTGGTTCCACCGCACAAAGAAAAGCCTCTCTTGCTCTATCTCACTGTCAATGATGAAGCCCTAGGGGCTATGTTAGCACAAGAACAGCGAGACTCCACAAAAGAGAATGCTATATACTTTGTTAGCCGCCGGTTTCAAGGAGCTGAAAAGAACTACTTTGTCTTAGAGAAGTCTTGTGCTGCATTAGTTTGGGTTACTCAAAAGCTCAAGCATTACATGGAGGCCTTCCCAATCAAGTTGGTAGCAAAAGTGGACCCGCTCCGCTACATCTTCGAAAAGCCTTTCATGTCAACAAGAATAGCCAAATGGTATTTCATGCTCGCCGGCTACGATATCACTTACGTCACACTAAAATCCATCAGGGAGAAAGTGTTAAGTGATCAGCTTGTTGGATTTCCGTGTGAGGAAGTGAAGGGGGAAGATCTACAGTTCCCCGACGAGCATTTAATTTGCGCTACAACAGAAGAAAATAAGTGGCAACTTTTTTTCGATGGCGCAGCCAATAAGCATGGATATGGAATAGGGATGTTACTTGTTGATCCAAAGGACATGTATACTCCAATCGCTATCCGCCTCGAATTTGAAGCCACCAACAACATCGCTGAGTACGAAGCATGCATAGCGGGGCTCAAAGCAGCCCTCTAGAGAAATGTCACAAGTTTAGATGTATTTGGTGATTCCTTGCTCATCATCAATCAGACATCTGGAAAGTGGAAGATTCAAGACTCGACTCTGCAACGGTATGGTCAACATCTCGAGGAGTTGGTTGAACAGTTTCAAGAAATCACCTTCAACTACCTGCCAAGGGACAAAAACCGTTTTTCTGATGCACTAGCCACCATCGCTTCACTGGTCGAAATACCTGAGGGTAAAATGGTGAAGCCCTTCAAAATTTCCTGAAGGAACAGTCCGGCATACTGCATGAGTATCGAGATCAACGAGGTCCAAGCAAACTCCCCGAAGGATGGTACTTATCCCGAGAATAGCAATAAGAAGTCCCAAATGGCATTGCAAAGACTAGCCTCCCGATATGTACTGATTGGGGACAGAGTCTACAAAAGGCACCACAAAGGGATCAATCTCCTATGCGCAAATGAGACCCTCAAGAAATAATGCATGAGATCCATGAAGGTGAATGTGGGCCCCACATTAACGGGTTTATGTTGACCAAGAAGATACTCCGCATGGGTTATTATTGGAGTACCATGGAAAGGGACTGCATCGAGAAAGTCAAGAGGTGCGCCAAATGCCAATTCCATGCCAATCTACAGCACGCTCCACCCTCACAGCTTTGCAATATGACCATGCCTTGGCCTTTCTCTTGTTGGGGCATAGACATCATCGGCAAAGTTCACCCTACTGGCAGCAACGGACAATCTTTCGTCCTAGTAACCGTGGACTATTTTACAAAATGGGTCGAAGCACAGGCTTACCGAGTTCTCAACGCCAAGAAAGTGGCCGAATTCGTAAAAACCCACATCATGTGCCGATACGGCGTTCCTCATAAAATCATCTCAGACAACGGTTCTCACTTTGAGAAAGAGATGGACGTGCTCCTGGTAGAATACAAGATTACTAAGCACAAGTCATCTCCATACTGCCCTCAAGTGAACGGCGCGGTCGAGGCAGCTAATAAGACAATCGAGACCATTGTGAAGAAAATGGCCTCCACCGGAAGGGATAGGCCCGAAAAGCTACCTCTAGCATTATGGGGCTACCGCACGTCAATACGGACAGCGACTGGAGAAACTCCTTATGCACTGGTATATGGTTCCGAAGCTGTACTCCCAATAGAGCTCGAAGTCCCATCCCTACGGGACCTCCTCGAGAACCAAGTCAATGAAGTTGATTGGATGCAAAGTCGATATGAACAGCTAGCCCTACTCGACGAGAAAAGGCTAAGGGCAATCGAACGTACGAGGGCCTATCCACAAAGAATGGCTAGGGCTTTCAACAAAAAGGTGAAGCCCCGAAACATCAGTGTGGGAGATTTGGTCCTAAGACAACACCCTCCTAATGCCATGAACCCCCTTGGAAAATGGGGACCCCGATGGATCGGTCCGTACGTAGTCAAGAAGATACTAAGCGGCGGTGCAGTCCGACTCGTGGATTTAGACGGAGATCAGCTGCCAAAGGAAGTCAACCTCGACAAGTTGAAGAGATTTTACGTCTAATAAACGAAAACCATCAAAAAAAAAAGAAAGGGGCTCGCTAGGTTGAAAACCCGCAAGGGATGCCTAGGCAAAAATTAGAGCACGTGCAAAAAAGAAGCCCACTAGATTGAAAACCCGAAAGGGCGGTCTAGGCAAAAAACAGGGTCCACACAAAAAAAAAATTGTCTTCGTTTGTTTGAACTACGGAGACTTGAGCCTCTACACTGGAGGAACGTAGGCAACCTTCGGGTGCGGTCTAAAATATAAACAAATACCCAAAACAAGTGGAAATGTTGGGCTATTAAAAGACATAAAATATTAAAATCCTAAAACAAGTGGTCTATTTTACTTGCAATCTCTTGGGGGTACTAGGAAAAATCTAATTTTCTCTTGGCCTTTGAAGGACCACCCGAACGACCATAAATCTTACTCTTCTTGGGAGGCCTAGGAACACTGATGCGGACCGATACCTTCTGCGCAACAGAGCGCCTCCGAGCATAAAAGTCATCCAAAGGGGTACCGAAAGGGTCAGTTAGAATGTTGTTCACATCAGCAGCATCTTCCTTGTACCTCAAAGCACTGCTAGGCTCAAAGTCCTTTCCTAGCAATTCAGCCCGAAGAGCATCTACCCAAGTAATGCCGCGGTAGACGGTACCAAGCAAGTGATCCAAGTAACTCTCGGGAAGAAAGATACTACCCCGATACAAAGGAGCAGAAGCCCAACGGTTACGATCATCTCCCCAAGCCGACTGAAGTTCACTCGAGAAATCCGGACCCATGTAAGAAACTGGACGAAGCATCCCTTTCCTCAAAAAAGGAATTATCTGTTGACGGCCAAATTGCCTCAGAACCCGTTCTGGTTGGTAAAACGAGGAATCTCTCAACCCGGGTAAAAACACATGCTGAAAACCAGAGGTCCACTCCACAAAAAGGCGAAGACCCCAAGGGCACCACTCAACGTCAGCTGTAAGACGAGAAGCAAAAAATCTCCTCCAACCCTCTTCAGTCAAATCTCTAATCAGCAACTGTCGCCTATGAACAGCAAAAGGAGAAAGGTCGCCATTTGACGCACAAAGCCTGAAATGCTCCCGAAGCCATATGGTCAAAAGCAAGGGGCTTCCTCGTCGCATCTCGCCCGTACGGTGCAATTCGTCCAAACCATGCAAGGTCTCTCCTACAATGAGCAGAATTATGCTAAATCGCTGTCCTTTCGCCTGAAACACGATTTCAGCCAACTGCGCATCCGCAGTACCCAGAGGAGTGATAAACAAAACCTCGCTGAAAAGGCAGACAGCCATGGCATTTCTCTTAAAGGACTGAACCGCGACATCTTCTGAATGCAAACTGAAAAACATCGGAAGCTCAGTTATGTCAACAACGGTACCGTGCATCATCTTCTTCACCTCTCCAACAGGGAGATTCAGAAGGTCAACCCAAGAATCAACAAAACCGCGGTGATACTTAGGGACGGCAATCTGACCGGCCAAAGGCATACCAAAAATGGCCCCAAAATCATCAACAGTCGGCACCATTTCATTAGCCGAAAAGTTGAATGCATGGCTATCACAATCCCAGAAGGCGGCAGCAGCCTTCAACAAGTCCCAATCCGGCTTTAATGTTCACAAAGTAAAGAGAATTCGAAATCCAAAATCTTTGATGAAAGCATTTTTGGGATGGGTCTTGAAAGAATAAACGAATGTCGACAAATCCTTCTCGTAACTCTTGACAACCTCGGCACCAAGACTAAAAAGGTTAGAGGCCATGGGAAAGAAGGTTATAAGCAAAATTGGGCAATAAAATGGTGTTCAAAAATGGCAGAAGAAAGCTTTTGGAATCGAATTACCGACCAGAAGCTGATATTATAGCTGTTGGGGGATCTTTTGGTCAGCAAATATCAGGCCCTGAATTTCGCCTCCCAGAGGCGCGCGCCTCCCGACACCGGTCTACAAGGCGCGCGCGTCCCGTCTCCAAGAGAGGAAGCGCCCGCGTCCCAGGTAGAAAATGCTCCAGAAATAGCATTTGTCAGTTCAGAACAGAACCCAGGCGTTCCAACGCCTTCAAACTGCAGAAAAGATCAATCCCAGCAACAAGAGAAGCTCAAACGGCGACAGCAAACACTCAGCTGGGCACACATTAATTTGGTCCCCCCTTAAGGCATGTCTAAAAACTGAAAAAAGATAAAAGCTCCCACTCAAAGGAGGGTGTTTGTTATTTTCTCAAAAATCAGTTTTTACAATTCATCCCCAGCACAAAGCACTTCGCAGTCAACTGTGCCTGCACCCCATCGAAAGTCAAAGTCAAACAGTCAACATCAAAGTACGACTCACGACAACAACTTGCTCCGGGGTGAGCCACAGAATCACCGCTTCCTCATCAAGCAAAATCTACATCCATTCAAAGCAAACAGTCCTCCGGGTCCCGAACTTCAGCAAACGGTCCTCCGGGTCCCGCACTTCAGCAAACGGTCCCCCGGGTCCCACATTAAAGCAAACGGTCCTCCGGGTCCCGCACTTCAGCAAACGGTCCTCCAGGTCCCGCATTCCAGCAAACAGATCTCGCTATCAGTAAACAGGTCCCGCTTCCAGCAAACAGATCTCGCTAACAGCAAACGGTGTAGATACCCTGATCTCGCACCCCTAAAAACCCACCTTGAATCGGTCTAAACCCGAAAATTGACCTAAAACCCTTTATTTGGCTGTACGGGACTGCCATGAGCCTTATCGGTGCATCGAATGGATAAACGGACTTCAAATTCATGATCAGAGCGAAAAAAGAGCAAACAGGCAAAAATTTCGTTTTTCGAGGTGCGGGACCGGAAATGGGGCCCGCAACCCCCCGAACTGCTCGCTGTTATCCATTCTGTGCATTAAAAATATATTATTACCTTTCCTTACTAATTGACATATTTCAGATATACCGGCGTGACCACAAAATTATTCCAAGCAACTTTCATGTTGGGCCCGCGGACAACCGGGACACCGGAGCGCGCACGACAGAGCGGAAAGCCGGAGCCGGAAAGATGGTTATCCAAATTGGAAAATATCTAAAAATATCTTTTCAACTGGTCAAGAAGAGCAAAAAATATATTATTGTCGTTCCTTGCTCATAAAAATATTTCAGATATACCGGCCTGACCAAAAAAATATTCTGAGACACTTTCATGTTGGACTCGCGGACAACCGGGACACCGGAGGCGCGCACAACGGAGCAGTTACGGAGCGAAAAGCCGGAGCCGGAAAGATGGTTATCCAAATTGGAAAATATCTCAAAATATCTTAACAATTGGTCAAGAAGAGGAAAAAATATATTATTGTCGTTCCTTGCTCATAAAAATATTTCAGATATACCGGCCTGACCAAAAAAATATTCCGAGCAACTTTCATGTTGGACTCGCGGACAACCGGGACACCGGAGACGCGCACAACGGAGTAGTTACGGAGCCGAAAGCCGGAACAGAGATAAGGAAGATGACTTTAAGCGTTAGTCAAGAAGGATAGATGATGAATCCACCAATTTACAACTTCCCCCCTCCAAGTATCAACCAATTTACCACCTCCCTCCTCCTATATACACCACTCTCATCCATTTCAAAAAAGAGAGACACAAAAACAAAAAGAAAAAAAAACCCTACCATCCTCCACTCTCATTCTCTCTCAACAAGAACACCACCACCACACCACCACTCATACACCACCCATAAATCACCAAACAAACCACAAAAAGCACATCAAAGCCAAAACTTTGATCAAACACAAAGCAAAAAGAAAAGAAAAAGTCTTCCCTTGGTTGACAAAGGAAGCACCCATAATCTCAAAAGCTAGGTAAAACTCTATGTAAACCTTGGCTCTTTAGATATGTAAGCAATATTGGGAGTGGTTTGGAACCTAGTCAAATAATGACTAGGTTTCCTTCATCTTCCATGTTTTTTTTAGCTTTGTAAAGCTTTGTTTATGTATATAAATGATGATCATGTGATGCTAATACTCAGTTTATTATGTTTATATATGTTCATAATAGTCATAATATTCATATGCTTTAATTTGTGTATGAAAATCTTCATGTTTCTCTCAAATGGCGTAAATCTGCCCTCTTTGGCTTTCTTTCATGATCATGCATGTGAAAATCATTATTTGTTGAGAAATAGCTCTTGGATAATGTTTTTAACATGTTAAATATCAAAGTCCTTGAGTTTCATGCCTTGGTTTGAAGATATAGTAGTGTTTTCAGGTCTATAATCATGCCTCATATAATCAGTTTTTACTTTCTGTATAGAGTCTTGATTTTGATGAGCTTGTAAATACATCTTAGAATGGTTTTATGGTTTAGGTCAAAGAATAAAAGTTGTTCACAACATGTTGAAATATATGATACTAAAGTTTCATGTTCATATTCCATGCCTAGATCATATTTTCATGCATAAATTTGGGTCTCAGTGATTCTGAGTTGTTTATTCACTGTGGTACCTTTCTGTGTTATTGGGCTTCAAACTTTATGAAAAATAATTTTCTGGACAAATATCAAAACATGTATTTTGTTCTACACGAACTAATAATGATTATCATATTTTTTATACATTTTTTGGATCAGTTTAAGTGCTCCTTTCAAACATATGTTTCAAACTCAAAAATTCAGATTCTGCACTTCCAGTTTCTGACATTGAAATGTCAGAAACCTTTTGAACCAATAAAAATAATCCTATGAACTCCAAATTTTGGGATATTCATGTTGTGTGCGTGGTATTAAACTTTTGTTCTTTGGGTTTTGTCAGATTCCCAAGCTAAGATGGTGAAAATTGGTGATAAACATGCTAAGGTTTCTGTTTGCCTTTTCTGGGCTGAATTTTGTGATCAACTTTATTGCATGTGTTTGGGGCCTAAACTTGGTCCAAAAAGTCTACAAAAACTCCCTTGTGATCCCTAGTATTCAAGTATTAACTCCCAATTTTTATTTTTGGAATCGGATTGATTTCAGGACAGGTACGACGGCTCGGGGACGGAAAGTGTCACCGAAATCAACAAAAGCACCGTCGAGGATATTTATTATTATTTGTGGGATTTGTCTCCCCTATTTTTTGTATATGTGTAATTGTGTAAATCTCCCCTCCCGTGGATGTATTATTGCTTGATATGATCAAAACCATTCTTGAAAACCAATCGGGGAATCCACTCAAACCGAGTTCCCGGTTGTGAATAAAAATGAAACTTCCTAGAATAGGAAGACCTCCATATATATTTCATCACCATTTTTGGTAGGGCATAAAATCCAAATTAAAAGGCATAAAATTGAATATAAGTGGCACGCATATAGACACCATCACGGGAGAGAAGAGTGCCTAACCCCTTCTCTTCTCGTAACTTAGCCCCCGAACCCATTTTCTCAAAAAAGGTTTTTTCTTCATTTTTCCTAAAATCAAAATGAGGTGGCGACTCTTGCAATCAAATCACAGCATCAAGAGGAAACCATTGTGTGAGAACTGGGCGCATTTCCAAAAGCGCATCAGCACGAGACGGGCGCGAACCGCTTTCACGGGCGGTCATTTCGCGGTGATCCGATCATTCTCGGGCGCGGGCTCTCACAGTGGCGACTCCGCTGGGGAGTTGTTTTAAAGTGGGCTAGACTCTAAATCTTTGTGTGTGCCATGCTTTATGTGCCTTACTTGGGGTGTATATATCTGTGCCCTAACCTCTGTTTTGCAGGGGCGTTTTTTCGCTTATCTTATTTGTATATATATATGTGCATTGCGTGGTGAGTGATGCCCCAAAAAAGGGGTAAAACAAGTAAAAAAGGAAAAAAAATGATTTTCTTGTTTTCTTTACGTGCTTTCAAAATGATTTTTCGAACTCATAGATACCTCACACACATGCACGTTTTTTGAAAAGCGTCTTAGAATCTCAAACCCGAGACGGTAATCCTGGGGCATAAGGGAGCTCACTTGACCTCCCCATAGGGTCAACGGTATACTGTTTCCCCCTTAGCAGCGCCTACGGTCGCTGTGATGGGTGTAAGCCAAGCTTCAAAAGCCGAAATGCGATGTCCATATTCTTTCGAAAATAACACGTCACAGACTTCATGTTGGTTTTTGTCTAAACAATTTTACTTCAATCCTATGAATTCCCAAAAGGTTATAATTGACCTCAATTGTGGATATCATGTTGAAAATCTTGGATTGACTTGAAATTGTCAAGACCCTCACATAGACCGTAACCGAATGGTGGATCCCAGAAAGAGTATAGGCCCTTCGCTAGGGGCTCGGACGGCCAATAGTACAGTACAGGTGAAAAACGTTGGTCCTATACTTTGGAGATGGTATCCACTATTCCAAGATTCATGCAAAAACATGTCAAAATAAAGCAAGTGCTTATCCGGCATTCTAGGATTGATTTTGATTTTTGAACTCCTTTTGAATCAAACTCGGAAAATCTCGATCCTTTTCACTCTCTAATCAGCCCTAAACACCATCCCTTTCAGATACTCTAAGCCTGGCATCTACTTGGAAAGGGGGAGCTAGAAACAGTAAGGGGAAGTTGATCCGAGTTGCCGAGACAGTGCCTATAACCGAAGAAGCTATTGCAATGGCCCAGGAAGGAAATGAGGAAGCCTATGTGCCGCCACCAGGTCTTCAAGCATGGTTGGAGCAGAATGTGTTGGGTCAGATGAGGATTCAACAAGATGAGCTACTGGCTACACTTGTGCAGATGCAGAATCAGAATAGTAATGGGGCTCCCAATGGCAACCCCAACAGAAATCCCAATGGCGATCCGAACGTTAATCAGACCGGAAATGGGGTTCCCAATCCTAATCCCAATGGCAATACAGGTCCCAATGGAAGTGGCATCCCTACCATAAACTTGAATCCAATTGGTAGCAACACCATCGGCCAGAGTCATCACCAGAACATCCCTCCTCAGGGTAATGTGGCTCATCCAGACTTCAGTAGCACTCACCAGCCCTTCATCCCGAATCCAGCAAATTTTGCTGTGCATCCGTCTCAGTATCCGCCTGATCATAATACCTTTGCTCAGTATATGCAGACTCTGTATCTGAATCAGCAGCCCAACGCTTATGGTGCGTTTGCTAGCGGTGCCTCTCAGATTAATCAAGGAACTTCCCAGGGGCAAGATCCTAACCTAGTCAGCCAAATGGAAGCGTTCTACAAGGGTGTCCCATATGTACCCCTTACTAAAGTTGAGATTGAAATGAGCGAAATGAAAGAAATGTTGAGAAAGGTCATGAATAAAGGGGAGTTTTCTGCAGATTCCTTGAAATTATCTCCATTTGCTGTTCTGCCTCCTAAATTCAAAATGCCCGATGTGGAGAAATTTGACGGTACAGGTTGCCCAATGGCCCACCTGAAATCTTACGCTCATGCAATGCAGTCTCGTGGGGCTAATGTTGGTGCGATGGCCTCCAACTTCCATCTGACTTTGGTAGGAGCCGCTAAGAAATGGTTTATGACTGTGGATGCCAATCTGGTTGATAATTGGGGGAAGCTCGTGGATGAATTCCAGAAGTGATACAAAGATAACTCCAACTGGGAGAAGAGCCGTCGTGACCTCGATTCGTGTGCTCAGCATGAGAAGGAATCCTTTTCTGAATTTGCAAGTAGGTGGAGGAAGAAAGTTGCTCAAACTCTGAAGAGGCCTGACAGTGCCGAGCAAACTCGTATTTTCCTTAAGAATCTTCAGCCGGTGTATGCAGATAAGATGAAATATCTCCCGTCTCCAGATTTTTCTTCTATTCTTGATGTGGGTTCTCGTATTGACGAAGATGTCCAAACTGGGGTGATCAAGCTAGATTCTTCTCCTAGCTCCTACAGATTCCGATCCGCTGTTAAAGCCCCGGCACCAGTTGTGAACAATGTTGCCATGACCCCTGCTCCTTTTTGGAACAGCAATGTGGGACCAAGCCGAAGAAGCTACAATAAGGCACCTCCGTGTTATAATCAAGACGGGTCTGTGAACTCTGTCACCAATCAGCGAAGGAATGGTGGAAATCGGAGAGATCGCCATTTTGATAAATTCAGCGCTCCATTGTCTACTATCTTTCAAGGATTGGTCGCCCAAGGAGTACTAAAGCCGATAGAAGGATACCGCCCGCCTAATCCGCCTCCTAAGAATTGGGATGCAAGTAAATATTGTGCATACCACGTATCACCTGGTCATGCGACAAATTAATGTTGGAGTTTGAGACACACTCTGCAAGACATGATAGACGATGGACTCATTCAGAAGCCGCCCCAACCAAATGTGGTGACTAATCCCTTGCCAGGGATCCATGTGATCGAGTTTGAAGGAAACTACTCAAGGACTAGTTTCATCGTTCCGAAGAAAGATTTGAATTACACTGTAACTCCTGTTATCTCCGAAGATTTTGAATGCCATATGATCTCTTGGGATTCGATTTTGTCTAGTGCTAAAGCTGTTAAGGAGCAAAAGGCCCCTGTTAAAAAGGCCACTTGGGTTGGCGGAAATGTGAATCACCTCACTCGCTCGGGAAGAGCCTATCAGCCTCCAAATCCCGAGGCAAGTGAATTGGGAAAGGATAAAGAAGAAGTCCCCGCTCAGAAAGAGAAGGTCGCCGAGAACCCGGTCTTGACCCAGTTAAAGAAAACCCAGGCTAATATATCCATTTGGGGTTTGCTCTCGTCTTCACAGGAGCACCGAGACGTGTTGGTTAAAGCTCTTGCTCAAGCTGTCATCCCGATCGAGACTTCTCCCAATGACCTTGTCCACATGATCGGCAACATTCATTTTGGGAATATCATCACTTTTACCGATCTAGATGCACCAAAAATTGGTCTTAGTCATGTCGAGGCTCTGCACATCACAGTTGGGGTCGGAGGTGAGCACTTAGCTCGTGTTTTGATCGATAATGGCTCCTCAGTAAATGTATGCCCCGTTCATGTTCTCACAGATTTGGGAATCAAGATAACTGATTTGGCCCCATCTTCTCAAGTGGTTCGTGCTTACGATAGCACCAGTCGCTGTGTTCTGGGTGTTGTCCTTCTCACTCTCACCATTGGCCCTCTTGTCATGCCGATTGAATTTCAAGTGATTGATATCAAGTCCTCATTCAGTCTACTCTTGGGATGCCCTTGGATCCATGGAGTAAGAGGGGTAGCTTCCTCCTACCATCAGTGCATCAAGTTCATCTACGACAATCATGTAGTGGTAGTTCATCCCCAAGATGATACGCAAGTTCATGACCTCCCGATTTTGGGAATTGAGCACAAAGATACTAGCATCTTCTTGAGTGGTTTTGAAGTGATCCCACAAGCTCGGATCCATGCTATTGAATATGTCAAGGAGACCGATCTAATTGGTAGAAAGCGGACCATGTATGGAGACGCAATGGCCTTGAATATGGTCAAGAAGATGAAGTTCCTGCCTATGATGGGGCTTGGAAAAGAGCAACAAGGGTGTATTGAACCTATCA
Source organism: Campanula takesimana (assembly GCA_026119855.1). NCBI lineage: Eukaryota > Viridiplantae > Streptophyta > Magnoliopsida > Asterales > Campanulaceae > Campanula > Campanula takesimana. The sequence continues at coordinate 483,079 of JAOWBW010000131.1, read as the reverse complement.
AGGATGATGTTCCATTTTTCTTCCTTCCTTTTGGGCTTGGCTACAAACCGACTCCTGCCGAAATCACCGAAGCTGTACGTCAGAAAAGGGAGAGACATACTGCTATCAAAAGTGGAAGGACCTATAAGCTCCCCCACTCCGTCCTTATGAAAAGCCCTGGAAGGGATATTTTGTTTGCAAAGTTGAAGATGTCGCGTATGTTATGCCTTTTGAGCCAGTTATTGGCATTAATGAAAAGCCTCATGCTGGATGGGAAGTATTTGAGAATATCAAGATGGTCGATGAAAACATTGATGTGGGCAGTTCCTATATGCAACTGGACCCGATTATTCCCTGGAATATTGATGAAGAAGATGATGTCTTCGGGTTGTTTGAAGGAATTGGTCTTGAAGACGGATATGTGGTTATGATCGAAAATGGTAATGGTGAAGCTTATGACCCGGTGAAGCACCTCAAGCAGGCAGTGGCACCACTTAATAACTGGTCCAGAACCACTGGCCCGCTCGCTACTACTGACACTCTGGTGGAGCAGTTTGGTTATGTTCGCCCTGATGGCCCCGCTTTTGAACCCTTTGTGCTATCTAATGTTGTTTCCGGGACTCCCGAAGAGGACCTCACTGTCGAGGACCTCGACGCGGTCGCCGAGCTTGTACTCCCCTCTTTTGTGCATGAAGTTTCCTCTATTTCCGCTTACTCCTCGGTTGCCAATATTTTAAAAAAATGATTTAACAAGTGAAAATTTAACAACAACTAAAGTTAATCATGAATCTTTAAAAAACATAAGTCAAGATGAAAAAGACTATTTAATCGATTTAAACAGGTTAGCAAAACAGCGTGGGGAACGAAAATTAGAAGCCTGTGGGGAAAATCTGTCTACCATCAATCTGGGGCTGAATGAATAACTCAAAGAAATGAAGATCGGGAGCTTCATGCAAGGGGCTGACAGGGAACAGCTGATCAGTTTACTCAAAGAATTTGTTGATGTGTTTGCCTGGTCGTATGAAGAAATGCCAGGGTTAGATCCGACGATCGTGGAACACCGAATTCCTACCTTTCTTGACGCCAAACCGGTCAAGCAGAAACTACGCAGAATCAAGCCGCAGTGGGCCCTTCAGGTTAAAGAGGAGATCGAGAGGCTGCTATAAGTAGGCTTCATCCGAGTTGTGGAGTATCCCCAATGGTTGTCCAATATGGTCACAGTTGAAAAGGTGAACGGCAAAGTCCGGATATGTGTTGATTTCAGAGACCTCAACAAGGCTTGCCCGAAGGATGATTTCCCGTTACCAAATATTGACATTTTGGTGGACTCGGTTGCAATGCACAAAGTGAAGTCGTTCGTTGATGGAATGGCGGGTTATAACCAAATTAAGATGGCAGTAGAAGATCAAGAGAAAACTTTCTTCATCACCCCGTGGGGGACGTTCTGCTATACTGTGATGCCTTTCGGTCTTAAAAATGCCGGAACCACTTATTAAAGAGGTGCTACGACCCTTTTTCATGACATGATCCACAAAGAGCTTGAAATCTACGTGGATGACATGATTGTGCACTCAGTTGAAGAAGGCGCTCAGCATCTGATTGACCTCAGAAAGTTCTTCGAAAGGTTGCGGAAGTACCACATGAAATTGAATCCTGCTAAATGCACATTCGGTACTTCTTAGGTTTCTTGGTAACTGAAAAAGGGATTGAAGTCGACCCCGACAAAATAAAGGCCATCACAGAAATGCCTCAACCTCGAACTCAAAAAGAGGTGAAAGGTTTCTTGGGAAGGATTCAATACATTAGCAGATTCATACGGCAGTTAACCATGATGTGTGAACCGCTCTTTAAGCTCCTAAAAAAGGACACCGATCGATCATGGGATGAAGAATGCCAGATTGCTTTTGAAAAGGTCAAAGAATACTTGACAAGCCCACCGGTCTTGGCGCCACCTCATTCGTACAAACCCTTACGACTATACCTAACAGTTACTGATACTGCAGTAGGAGCAATGCTTCCACAAGAAAAAGAGGACTCCTGGGTGGAAAGTGCCATCTATTTTGTTAGCAGAAAGCTATAAGGGAGTGAATTGAACTACTCAGCGTTGGAAAAGGCATGTACCGGTTTGGTTTGGGTCTCGCAGCGATTAAAAATTTATCTGCAATCCTTACCTATCCAGATTATATCCCGAATGGATCCAGTGAATTACATCCTCGAAAGGCCAACCATGTCCAATCGAGTGGCCAAGTGGGCTTTTTCTTAAGCGATTTTGATATGACTTACGCAACGCCTAAGTCCATTAAAGGAAGGGTGATAGCAGACCAGCTTGCAGATTTGGCTCATGATCTTGAGCCCGGACCAGAAGCTCAGTTTCCCGATGAAGGGATCTACACTGTTGATTGTTCGGAGAATAAGTGGCAACTCTTCTTTGATGGGGCTGCAACAAGAGAGGTTTCGGAATTGGAATCTTGCTCATTGATCCAAGTGATGCGCACACGCCCATTGCTATCCGGTTAGACTTCGACTGTTCGAATAACACAACAGAGTATGAGGCTTGCATCGCCGCCTGGGAGAAGCATTAAATCGAGGGGTCAAAGAAATTGAAGTGTTCGGGGACTCTGCCTTGATCATCAATCAGGTCGAGGGAAAATGGAAAATCCTGGATCCAAGACTACAGCAGTATCATATTCGACTGGTAGCACTCACAGAACGCTTCTCAAATATCTCATTCCATTATCTCCCAAGGGACCGAAACAGATTCGCAGATGCATTGGCTACCCTAGCCTCCATCATTGAATTCCCTGCAGATGTTATGGTAAAGCCGTTTGTGGTTAGTAAGAGATCAATCCCAGCCTACTGCCTGGATATTGAGCTAGAAAGCAAAGAGAATGAAGAGCCGTGGTATACAGACGTATGGAATGTGCTCAGGAATGGGACCTACCCTCCATAAAGGACAAAAGGGCAAGGATTGCAATGCGCAGATGGGCCTCCCAATTTGTGATTTCCGGAGATCTGTTGTACAAAAGGTATCATCACGGACCAAATTTGCTCTGTGTAAATAAGACTGAGGCGAATAGAATCATGGATGAAATCCATGGGGGGACTGTGTGGACCCCACATGAATGGGCACATGCTCGCTAAGAAGATAGTGAGGCAAGGGTACTACTGGACCACGATGGAAAAGGATTATATGATGAAAGTGCGAACCTGTGATCAGTGTCAGCGGTACGCTAGTCTACAACATCTGCCGCACACGTTCTTTATCAATCAACTGCTCCTTGGCCTTTCTCCACATGGGGGATAGATGTTATTGTCAGGTCAAACCAAAAGGTTTGGGTGGGCAAGAATACGTGCTCGTAGCTATCGATTACTTCACCAAGTGGGTTGAGTCCGCTTCTTACAAAGTTTTGAATGCCAAGAAGGTAGCCGAGTTCATTCGTACCAACATTTTCTACAGATATGGGGTCCCTTATGAGATGATCTCAGATAATGGAACTCACTTTGAAGGGAGTCAACCGATTGCTTAACGAATTCCGGGTGTCAGACACAAGTCATCCCCTATCGACCCCAAGACAATGGAGCGGTAGAAGCGGCGAACAAACCCTGGAGAACATCATTAGAAAGATGGCTATCACTGGAAAGATTTGTCCGAGAAGCTCCTTTAGCCTTGTGGGTGATCCGAACATCTGTTCAGGTAACACCGCTGGGGCTACTCCTTATTCACTTGACCTGAGCCTCTAAGAGGAACGTAGGCAACCTTCGGGTCCGGTCATTAAAAGTAAAAGAAGATTTTTATTCCCCACGTTGAACTTGCAAACATTACATTCAAAAGGAAAAACAAACACAACAAACTTTGAAATAAAAACCATCATCTTGGCGTGGCAACCAAGGATTAAGCGAAAATAACTGAAACTTTATTCAGGGACTGAGACGATCGAACAGGTTCGGATAAGGACCCGTCGAGCTTTCTCCCCTTTGATTCTCAGAGTTCGTTGCATCAGGCTGGTGTTCCTTGAAGTTGAGCCCCGATAATTTCTGCGGCATCCGGATCGATGACCGCTGCGTGGTTGACTCCCGCCAATCTGATTCTAGAAAACTGTCGGCCTGTTATCTGGGAATAGTAATCCCCAGAAAAAATTTCTGGACTTACGAGCTCCAGTACCAAAGCTGCAATGGTAGCGGTTTCTTCAGCAATTTGAGGGCCCAACCACTCAAGATATTCCAAAGTGGGTTCATAAAATGTGTCCCCTTCACCCCGGCGCCTGCCTCGACCGATGTGTGCACCATTCTGATACCAAACCTCTTTGATCAAGTTGCATATGTTGGTACTCACCGGCAAATTATCTGTGATGGGAAGGTCAGAAAAGGGATCCCTTGGACTTGTCCGAACTGGCGAGCCACCCGTTGGCCCAAGTAGAAAGTGGTGGAGCGAAGCCCAGCCAGCCAGATGAAGGAATGACCCGCACTCGTAATGAGATACCTGCTCAAACCCCAATGCGGAGGCACCCACGTGATGTCTGCCGATGTGATCCGCCAAAAGTGTCCAACCCACTCCTTGACGGTAGTGCAGTTTTGCCTGTATAAACCTCGCCTTGGAAGCATAGAAGGGGTATAGTCTGGATTCGACACCGGCCGAATGATCTTGAGATGCTCCTGAAGCCAGATCTGCAATAGAATGGGCTGCCCGACGTGAAAGCATCACCTCTGGGATAGTAGCCGTCCAGCCCATGCAAAGTCTCAGCCAGAGGACAGTCATCACGTTGCCGGCACCACGCTTGCAAGAATCAACGATGTCCACCATCCTTGAGTCGATGAAGCCATCGTAAGAAACGAAAAACATCTCTGCAAATAGGCACATAACCAAGGCAAAGTCCCTACGGTTGGAGTACACCGGGTTATGAGGGTCAGCCTCGCCAAAGAGTTCGGGGAAGCAAGTAATGTCAAGGTGGGTCCCATGAAGGAGAACCCTTGAGAAGTCAATATCAAAGCCGAAGGTTTCAATGAGCCACCGAGCAGGTGTCCTGCGGGAAGTGGGCACCATGGCCTCGCCGTAAATGGTATTGCCTGTAATGGCGCAGAATTCCTCAAAGGTGGGACACAGTTCGTCTTGATTGAAATTGAACAAGTGGGTCCGGGTTGACCAGAAAACAGAAGCACCGCGGATCATCTCCACTGAATGGGAAGCTTCCTCAGAGTAAAGAGCAACTTGAAATGATAGTTTTCTTCTAGCACCGCTCGTACATTATTTGGGTATGAATTCACCCAGCAGTCGAGTCCTACCCGGTATTCTTCGATGTTAACCAGGGTTTGGCCAAGATTAGCCATTTTAGAAGGGAAATGAGCTAAAGGATGCAAAGCAGGAAAGAAGGAGAAGTTGGTTGGTGTGAAAATAAGAGAGCTCCCCCTCCCCTTTTATAACCTCCCAAAAACTCGGCCTAAATCATCAGTATTCCAAAAGGGGTTGTCTCCCCGTCCCCCTAGCCAAAAGCAAGGTTCGAAAAGTCAAAAACCCAGCAGAAGGTGTCAGTCGTCCGTACGGCGGCTCTTAGAAAAGCTGACATTTTCCTTGTCCTCATCCCTAGGCATTGAACCTTGTCCCCTTTATCATGAATATAACGCAGCCGCCCTCTGAAATCCGGGCTTGATTCAGTGTTTGTCATTAATCGCGAGTCGGGTGTCATTTAAAAAAAAAAAAAAGAGTTATCCGGAATTCAGAATAAAAGAAAGATTGTGTTCGGTCAGATCCAACGGATTAAGCCCGATCCTGTTATCCCTCCCAATAGCAAAAAAAAAATCAGTCGGGGTTTAAACAGCACCAGTGGATCACACAAAGCGGTGTCTCTCGCTTAAAAAGTACAAAAATCTCATCACACAGCAAAAACAAAGGCAGAAGAATCTGGACGGCGCAGAATGCAGCGTATCCTTGATTTTAGTTTGTGTACATAAATGGCTTCAGTTGTTTATTGCCCTCAGTTTTCTCGAAAGATCGGGATTACTTCCCCGAACTGCGCAACGTCGTAGGTCCCCCTTTTGAAAAGATATTTTGTCCAGCTTGTCTTCTCCGGCGCCCGAGATTACCTCCCCGAACTGCGCAACGTCGTACGTTCTCCCTTCATGATTTCCATCCCTTTGCAAAGAGAGATCAAATCTCAATGCACCCTTTACTCGGATTGTACCTTGCGTCAACCCTTGAGTCGTGTTGGTCTTAAACCTTCTCTTAATTGTTCGAGTCGGTTCTAATCAGAACTACGACTCGACTTGATTCCCACGGCGGGATACGTAGGCAGTTCACAACGTTGGACTCAGTCGCCAATTCTCGCAATTTGTTGGTCAAATACCAACACCCCAGCAAAGAGACTTCGCTTCTCAATGCAACTCCCCAGCAATGCTATGTTGTTCCACCCTGGTCTTCTCGGGCGCCCGAGATTACCTCCCCCGAACTGCGCAACGTCGTACGTTCCCCAGTTGAAGTTATGTTATTCCACCCTGTTCATCTCGGGGGCCCGAGTTGTACCTCCCCAGAACTACGCCGCGATTTGATTCCCGCAAGGGATACGTAGGCAGCTTACCTTGGTGAGCTCAGTCGCCCATTCTCATAACCATGTCTCAATGCCAACCCCCATCCCCAGCAAAGAGATATCGCATCTCAATGCTACCCCCTGCTTTAAATTTTAATAAACCTGAACTACGTTTGGTCTGATTCTCGAGAGAGATACGTAGGTAAAACGGGAAACCGGAACCGACCATTGTCTGTGTTTGATTGATAGTTTGAGTTAGAACTACGGAGGTTGATTCTCGAAAGAGATACGTAGGAAGTCCTACCTTGGACCCAGCCGTTACACACCCTAGACGAGATCGAGTGTCTCTTAGTGAATCGTAGAATCCCTTTAACCAGGAGATTCGACGAGGGCTCTGTAGATACCCTGATCTCGCAACCCCTAAAAACCCACCTTGAATCGGTCTAAACCCGAAAATTGACCTAAAACCCTCGATTTGGCTGTGCGGGCTGCCGTGAGCCTTATCGGTGCATCGAATGGATAAACGGACTTCAATTCATGATCAGAGCGAAAAAATGAACAAACAGGCAAAAATTTCGTTTTTCGAGGTGCGGGACCGGAAACGGGGCCCGCAACCCCCGAACTGCTCGCTGCTTTATCCATTCTGTGCATTAAAAATATATTATTACCTTTCCTTGCTAATTGACATATTTCAGATATACCGGCGTGACCACAAAATTATTCCAAGCAACTTTCATGTTGGGCCCGCGGACAACCGGGACACCGAGCGCGCACGACGGAGCGGAAAGCCGGAGCCGGAAAGATGGTTATCCAAATTGGAAAATATCTCAAAATATCTATCAACTGTCAAGAAAGCAAAAAATATATTATTGTCGTTCTTGCTCATACAAATATTTCAGATATACCGGCCTGCCCAGAAAATATTCCGAGCAACTTCATGTTGGACTCGAGGACAACCGGGACACCGGAGGCGCGCACAACGGAGCATTTACAGAGCGAAAAGCCGGAGCACGGAAAGATGGTTATCCAAATTGGAAAATATCTCAATATCTTATCAATTGGTCAAGAAGAGGAAAAAATATATTATTGTCGTTCCTTGCTCATAAAAATATTTCAGATATACCGGCCTGACCAGAAAAATATTCCGAGCAACTTTCATGTTGGACTCGCGGACAACCGGGACACCGGAGACGCGCACAACGGAGGAGCAGTTACGGAGCGGAAAGCCGAACAGAGATAAGGAAGATGACTTTAAGCCTTAGTCAAGAAGGATAGATGATGAATCCCCAATTTACAACCTCCCCCCTCCAAGTACAACCAATTTACCACCTCCCTCCTCCTATATACACCACTCTCATCCATTTCAAAAAAGAGACCACAAAAACAAAAAGAAAAAAAAAACCCTACCATCCTCCACTCTCATTCTCTCTCAACAAGAACACACACCACCACACCCACCACCCTCATACACACCCCTACCCACCCATAAATCACCAAACAAACCACAAAAACACATCAAAGCCAAAACTTTGATCAAACACAAAGCAAAAAGAAAAGAAAAAGTCTTCCCTTGGTTGACAAAGGAAGCACCCATAATCTCAAAGCTAGGTAAACTCTATGTAAACCTTGGCTCTTTAGATATGTAGCAATATTGGGAGTGGTTTTGGAACCTAGTCAAATAATGACTAGGTTTCCTTCATCTTCCATGTTTTTTTTAGCTTTGTAAAGCTTTGTTTATGTATATAAATGATGATCATGTGATGCTAATACTCAGTTTATTATGTTTATATATGTTCATAATAGTCATAATATTCATATGCTTTAATTTGTGTATGAAAATCTTCATGTTTCTCTCAAGGGCGTAAATCTGCCCTCTTTGCTTTCCTTCATGATCATGCATGTGAAAATCATTATTTTGTTGAGAATAGCTCTTGGATAATGTTGTTAACATGTTAATATCAAATTCTTGAGTTTCATGCCTTGGTTTGAAGATATAGTAGTGTTTTTGAGGTCTATAATCATGCCTCATATAATCGTTTTTACTTTCTGTATAGAGTTCTTGATTTTGATGAGCTTGTAAATCCATCTTAGAGTGGTTTTCTGTTTAGGTCAAAGAACAAAGGTTGTTCATACATGTTTAAATATATGATCCTAAAGTTTCATGTTCATATTCCATGCCTAGATCATATTTTCATGCATAATTTGGGTCTCAGTGATTCTGAGTTGTTTATTCACTGTGGTACCTTTCTGTGTTTCTTGGGCTTCAAACTTGATGAAAAATAATTTTCTGGACAAATATCAAAA